>JAFEMH010004791.1:0-191691 GCA_022495995.1 Adenophora triphylla var. japonica
AGTCGTCCCATATGGGACGAGTCGTCCCTCGGGACATGACACTACGATACACTCGTCCCAGGGCCAAGCTGAATAGTTGGTTACGGCTCTGGGACGAGTCGTCCCCTCTGTACAAAATTCCATATTTTCCATTTTTGACAATTCGTTCGATGCGTGTGACCCATAGGACTATATTATGTTGGCAATGAGTTCGATCACATCGATCCTCATAATACATGAGCGGACTCTATCAAGCCATCATGCCTACCCAAATAATATAATATCAAGTTCGATTTCCTACATAGAACATATCACAATACCATTGTCACACGATGTTATATTGAACATGAGTCATGGTCCACGTCAACTCATATTGTTCCATTCTTTCTTGTTACCAAGTAAATTGATCAATCGAATGTTATTAATCACATTAATTCATTCGGACATGGCCATGTACATCATCAATCTTACTTACGAGTGGCCTAGCAAACATCTCTCTTTACGAGGGATAAATTTCCATCTTGACTTATCATTCTTCCCAACAAGAATCCTATCATGCCAATAATAGCTCTTATTGTTATCCGGTTAAAGATAACGTTAAACTATATCAAACGCAATATTAATCGAGTGGAAGACGATGATAATCTCAGGTCAAAGGATATCAATGATATAACTATATGAGATTTAATTATGACATTTGACCATGACATAAATCTCATAACGGGTCAAGTCCAGTACTTTGTTCTCTAACAAGTAACCATGAATTTAATGTGCATCTCCATGCATATAATCATCACATGATTATCCATTAAACTTCATACTAATGCTTCATAAGTACTAGGGACACGATTATTACAATAAACATTCAAACATATATAATAATAAAAATAACAATCTCTTATATAAATGAATAATGACATTACATATAAGTCTATCTCTATAGGCCTAGGGCACTAACACCTACAGTCTCCCACTTGCATTAGGCCCAATCATTCATGTATCTTATACCCATGGACCTAACATGACCATCATGTTTAGCTTGTGGCAAAGGCTTGGTGAGTGGATCCGCGATGTTGTCATCCATTAGTACCTTGCATATCTTAACGTCTTCCCTTTCACAGATTTCTCGAATGAGGTGGAAATGACTTAGAATGTGTTTGGATCATTGATGTGACCTTGGTTCTTTTGCTTGGGCAATAGTGAAATTACCCGGATCTGGCTCGCATGCGGAGCCCCGGCATCTCGCATTGTGAAATTACCCGGGATTTCGCGCGGACGCGAAACGCGGTTGTCTTTCGCGGAGGGGTTGGTGTCTGAGACCTCGCTTCATGGGAAGGAACAAAATGAGGAGTCGCCACGCGGTTTTTGTATTTTGAGCCCAAACGTTGAGAAACGGCTTATTGAAAATGGTGTCGTTTTTATTGGTAGCAAAAACTTAGGAAAAGGCTTTGAAAAAGGGGGTCATATTTATTAGCAGCAAAAACGAGTAAAAAGCTTTGAGTACCAGAGATTGTTAGGTTCGGAGGTCAAGTTACGTTTCGGGTAGAGTATTACGAGATCGCCCGAAACGCCTCGCATGACGAGTCTTTCTACCTTTCTCGAAATCGTGTGTGTGTGTGTGTGTGTGTGTTTTGAAATGGGGGCTTGAATGACAAGCTTAATCTTGGTTTGAATGACAAACGTTGATTAGGTGACTTTGATTGAAAAGACGGCGTTTGAATGACAAACGTCGGTTTTGAGTTTGAAATGAGCGTTTGCGTGGCAAACGTCGACTTTGCGTTTGAAATGAGCGTTTGCGTGGCAAACGTCGATTTTAAGTTTGAAATGAGCGTTTGCGTGGCAAGCGTCGATTTTGAGCCATACGAGTCATTGTTAACGATTTTTACGGGAAAAAGCGTATTAAATGATTTTAAGTGTCAAATGGCGGCTTTGAGTTTGAAGATGAGCATTCGGAGGCCGAACGTCATTTCGCGCGTTTTGAAAGAGAGTTCGACGGACGAACTCCGGTTTTGAACCGGGCATTACATTGTTAACGATTTTTACGGGAAAAATACGTATTAAATGACATGCGATCAACGAATCGGGTTGCGACTCGGACTTTTGAAAAGTAAATACTATCACAATCCAAACGGATCGGACTTGTAAATGACGAGTATTTAAAGCGGTGTCAACGGAATCAAACGATCCGGATTCGTAAATGACGATCAACGAGGCCAAACGGCTCGGAATTGTAAATGACGATCAACGAGGCCAAACGGCTCGGAATTGTAAATGACGATCAACGAGGCCAAACGGCTCGGAATTGTAAATGACATGAAAGTAAACGGAACGGGGTCGGAACGCCGTTTTAACCCGTGATTACTTCTCTTACGGAAGGAGAAGAGGATCGAGGGCTAAAACGTATCGGACCCCGTTAGACGGAGCGTCTACATTTTGATAACAACGTTCGAAACTTGATTATAGCGGCGGCGCGTAAGCAGAGATGGAACGGAGATTCGAGAGAGGGAGTTATACCTATGGCTAGGAGTCGACTCCTTTGGCTCGGGAGGTGTGTACGGGACACGGAAAGTGATTCGAAAGGTTGTTTCGAAGTTGTAGGGTGCGTATTTGATCGAAATACGAAGGTTTCACGCGAATCGAGACAAAACGGGAGCTCGGGAGGGGTGAAAACCAGTTTGGACCGTGGGGGGTGGTGATTTTTTGTGTGAAAAATCCTCTCTTTGCCTTTGACAACTTCTATTTATAGGGTGAAAATTGCGGTAGGAGTCCGGCCGGACTTGGGTGAATTTCGGGGTTTTGGGGATTTTGGAAATGCAGGGGACTTCTTTGGCAATTTCGGGAAAAGTGCACGGTGAGTCCGGCCAGGACTTGGCTTGCAAACCGGGGGCATTTTGGTCTTTTCCCTTTGAAATTGATTGAAGGGTGACTAGAGGGAGGTGGCATGGCTGCCACGTGCCCTCTGAGTCACCCGAGGTGGGATTTTGTCCCTCGGTCCGGTTTTGTCCGTTTTTAAAATAACGATCAGGAAATGTCAGAAACGCCCCGGAAAGTGCCGGAAAATGCGTTTTCGGGGAAAGCCATACTTTTACGTGAGATGTCACGTGCTAAGTACGGTTCGGCGTCGGGATGCAGGCGATCCGGGGCGTCTCGTTGGCACGGCAGCGGGGAGTTTAACGAGTTCGGTTAACACTGGAGCGGGCCGGTTAACGGATTTCGGTTAACTTTCGACGGATTTGGACGATCCGGATTTGGGTACTTACGATTAGCCCCTCGCGACGTCTCCTCCGAAGGAGGTGGGGTCGTTGAAAAAGATAAGGATCCAAATCGGGATGCCTTACTTTGAAGGAGACACAGGCGGTCGGTGGTGGACCCTTAGCGAAAAGGATTCCTACGTATCCGGCGGGAATCAAGCCGATCGTAGTTCGAAAAGGGGCAAGGGCCGCGCATGGGGACCTTGACTGGCGAAAGCTGTTAGGAGGCGTCTAAACTGGATGAGACCATTCGCGAGGTACTGTACACTGAATGGAGGCTGTTGGGAGCGTCGGAACACAGGACTTACGAAACCTTCGAGGGCGTGTGGCGCCTCAAGCCGGAGTTGCGATGTTGATGAGGGCTTTCGTGCCTTGGAGTGCTTTGGGCTTATTCTTTGTTGCCGGTTTTATCCTGGCAGGGATGAGCGTTCGGGCTTACTTGGATGGCCGAAGAGGGATTGTTGCAAGGCGTTCGTGCCTTGGGGTTCGGGCTTATTGTTGTTGCCGGAGAGATGACCATTTGCAAGGCGTTCGTACCTTGGGGTTCGGGCTTATTGCTGTTGCCGGAGATGATTGTTTGCAAGGCGTTTGTACCTTGGGGTTCGGGCTTATTGCTGTTGCCGGAGATGACCATTTGCAAGGCGTTCGTACCTTGGGGTTCGGGCTTATTGCTGTTGCCGGAGATGATTGTTTGCAAGGCGTTCGTACCTTGGGGTTCGGGCTTATTGCTGTTGCCGGAGATGACCATTTGCAAGGCGTTCGTACCTTGGGGTTCGGGCTTATTGCTGTTGCCGGAGATGATTGTTTGCAAGGCGTTCGTACCTTGGGGTTCGGGCTTATTGCTGTTGCCGGAGATGACCACGAAGGTCTTGATAAGAGGGTGGAGGTCGGACCGCGAAGGTCGGAATTGAATGTTTGAGATCGGACCGTGAAAGGTCGCGATTGAGGATTGAAATCGGACCGTGAAAGGTCGCGATTGAGGATTGAAATCGGACCGTGAAAGGTCGCGATTGAGAATTGAAATCGGACCGTGAAAGGTCGCGATTGAGGATTGAAATCGGACCGTGAAAGGTCGCGATTGAGAGTTTGAAATCGGACCGTGAAAGGTCGCGATTGAGGATTGAAATCGGACCGTGAAAGGTCGCGATTGAGGATTGAGATCGGACCGTGAAAGGTCGCGATTGAGGATTGAAATCGGACCGTGAAAGGTCGCGATTGAGGATTGAAATCGGACCGTGAAAGGTCGCGATTGAGGATTGAAATCGGACCGTGAAAGGTCGCGATTGAGAGTTGAAATCGGACCGTGAAAGGTCGCAATTGAGGATTGAAATCGGACCGTGAAAGGTCGCGATTGAGGATTGAAATCGGGACCGTGAAAGGTCGCGATTGAGATTGAGATCGGACCGTGAAAGGTCGCGATTGAGGATTGAAATCGGACCGTGAAAGGTCGCGGTGAGTGAAATCGGGACCGTGAAAGGTCGCGATTGAGATTGAAATCGGACCGTGGGTCGCAGTGAGATTGAGATCGGACCGTGAAATTCGCGATTGAGGAATTGAAATCGGGACGAAGTGAGGTCGCGATTGAAGTGAAATCGGACCGTGAAAGGTCGCGATTGAGTGAGGAAATCGGGACCGTGAAAGGTCGCGGATTGAGGATTGAAATCGGACCGTGAAAGGTCGCGATTAAGGATTTAATGGTGAAGACCATTATTAAATTTTAACGTCTGGAGACGAACGTTAGTGAGAACTAACTAGGAATTTAACGTCTGGAGACGAGCGTTAGTGAGGACTAACTTCGATTTATCCTCGGGGGATGGTGTGTTAGAAATGTCTAACTGGGGGAAATTTTACACTTTCGGGGGCCAAAAGTGGTAAAATTGGAATTGCCAAAAGCTGAGGGCAAAAGGGGCAAAAATTGTGCAGTGCGGTAAGAGTCCGGTCGGACTTTTCTTGCGATTTTCCCGAGAATCTTTTTAAATGCGAAATTTGGGGAAGAAAATGGCCATTTTCTTCCATTGTTGCCAGCGAGAGAGGAGAGAAAAGAGAGAAATCCAACCCAAATTGCAAGGTTTGCTCGAATTTGTGAGGAAAATCGCTATGGAGGGTGAAGGAGGACCAATGGCTCGCCACGGAAGGACCGACGACGAAAGAACTCGATTGGTTCGGACCATTCGAACCACCACTCTTCCATTGAATCCGGCGGAGTTTTATCCGGCGAGGGACCGCCACAACTCCAAGGGAGGGATCGAAAGACACGTAAGTTCCCTACAAATTCCATTAATTTCAAGAATGTGCATTCTTTAAATGTTAGAAATTTGTTAGGAATTTACTTAGGGATTTTGGTGCCCGATTTGGGGCTTTTGACTTTGATATGAATCGTTGTCGAAATTGACTAGGACGTAGTTCAATTGACATCATGGGTAGATGACATAAAAATTTTGGTTGCAAAATTCCATGTCTAAATGCATTTTCCAAAATTAAAGTAGCTTTAATTCGGGACGGAGCGAAATTTTCGAAAAAATTCGAAAGAATTTGAAAGTTCCGGATTCGACGGAGTTTTCGAAAGATTTTGAAAGTTCCGGATTCGACGGAGTTTTCGAAAGATTTTGAAAGTTCCGGATTCGACGGAGTTTTCGAAAGATTTTGAAAGTTCCGGATTCGACGGAGTTTTCGAAAGATTTTGAATATACGTAGGAAATGAATGAGAACCGTATCTGCATTGCATCCTTTTGACATGCGTTGTTGCATTTTGTTGACGTTGCTTCTGTCTTGTTTGTCTGCAGGGGACAGGGACGGTTAATACTCATAACCAGAAGAGTCGGGGTGCCTTTGAGGCGGTGCATGCATTGTGGAGCCTTATCCCGGACGTAGCTCGAGAGGGAGAGAGGAGTCCACGGCAGTGGTGATTGACTCGGGTTAGGCTGGGTTTATCGGTGCGGTAGGCTGCGGCAGTGATACGCCAGAGGCGAGTCCATGTATGTCGCGGCGAGCGAGTGCGAGTGGGATACGACCCACACTTTCCATTTCGAGATGGGGAGCGACGGTGACTCCCACGGATTTTGCCGCTATCACTGGGTTGCCGACTTATGGCAACGGCGGGTGTGGGTTGATGGTTACACCCGGAGCGGTTATGCAGGCTGCTGGGTTTTGATATTACCGATGCCGGGGGCTTAGGCATTCGGTACGGAGCCGATGGAGCATCACTTGAGGGCGGGTGTCGCCGATTATCTGTTTGGGTCCTTGAGGATGACCGCGGAGCGTCAGCTCGAGGTTCCTTTGGTTTCTTATCGGCGACTTTGTTCCCGACTTGAGCACGTCTTGTCACTTCCCTCTGCTCGGGTGTTGGTAGACTTGGATGCCGTGAGGGGTTTGCGTGGGGGAGAGGCTGGGCGGCCGAGCTCTACCACTCTTTGGACGGGTTCTCGCGGGGAGAGGAGCACTCATTTAGGCCCTTCACGCTTTGTCTTGGATGTAAGTTTACGTGCTTTTCTCTTCCTTGCCTCTTTTATGTACTCGTATGTATACGCTTTGTAGGCGACATAACTTTCCATTCTCTTGGCGGGTGCGGTGCTACGAGGTATTCGATCCGCGAGCTTGGGACATAAAGGAGCCGTACCGTCCCTGTTCCCTGCCATGCTGGTTTGGCGAAGAAGGCGAAGAGGGCGGTCTCTTCGAGGTTGGCACTCGAGTGTCGTACGAGGAGATATCTACGGCGCTGAACACAGAGTTCTCCGAGAGGATCCAGTGACACAGTGGAGCGAGGTTTGATCATGTCGCGGTGCGGTGCCGGCGAGACTACACGGCGGCGGAAGCTCTGGTGGGACTTCCTTTGTGACGCCATGTATTTGGGGGAGAGGGTGACCCGTCGGCATAGGCGAGGGTCTCTTCCATTGGTGCCGGTGGATCCTCCTTTGTACATGCGGCATCCCGGGAGATGCCGATTGGATGAGTGGAGGGTACCTTCGGGGTGTGTACTTCACCGAAGTACATCATAGCGGGGCCGCCTATGATGTTTTCTTGAGATGAGGTGAGAGCCCGCGGGTGCGGCATAGGGAGGCGAGGTCACTGGAGGTCCTCGACATTTTCTGTCCGCGAGCTAGGCTAGCGTACGAGGGCTGGACGGTTGCGCGAGCGACTTGTGATCCCGCTCCCGGCGGAGCCGAGACCACGATACGGCGGACCCCAATGCTTCGGTGAGCACCTTTTTGATTTTACGCATTTGATAGTAGCATTACGCACATGATGCATACGTACTTTACATTCGCTTTCGATGATTTTCTGGTTCGCGGGTATCGGCCGTACGTACAATGAGGCCATGAGGCGGTGGACGGGTGGTCCGCTACGCCGGGAGGCTCGTAGAGTTCATGCGGTGCGGTTCCGGAGGAGCGTGGACGTCCGCGATCGGGGGCCGTCTAGGCCGAGGGGTTCGCTTTGCTCCCACGGTGGTGGGGAGGACTTCACACGGGGTTTGGCCGGTTCGCGGGCGGAACGGCTGGATTTGGAGCTCCTTCTTACGCGCACTCGGGCGCGAGAGAGTCCTCGAGTTCGCGTACTCAGGAGGCCCTTTGCCTATTCCCAGTGGAGGAGTTCGGCGAGTTCTGTTTGCGACAGTCCGGCGGCGGCGGAGCGGTGCGTCGAGTGTACGGATGACGAGCGGGACTCGGAAGTAGTCCCCTTTTCTTGCTTTCTTTCTTTACTATTTTGTTTAGACAAAATGCATGTATTTGTCGGGAACAAATTTTGATTTGAAATGTATTTGCAAAAAGGCGCCCGTGAGGCGGGACACTGTACTTCGCATATTTATTACGTGATCACCTTCATTATTTTCGGCAAATAAGCAAATAGGTTAATCAAAAATAAATAAAAAGGAGAAATGCATTAAAAATTGAACGGGTCAAAAATTAAGCATGTATGCACTAATTTTTAATTATTTACTGCTTGTTACGAGCCAGGGGCGGAAGGGATATTGCCATTGGTTAAATGAAATCGAGGGCGAGCACGCGAGATTTCATAAGAGTGAACAGGGCATGGTTTGGAAATGTTTCCAACTTTAAGGCGGTAGGCTGCGAGTTGACCAAGTCAAGCTGCGAGGGAGTCCGTAGGACTAGAATTGAATTTCAGATTCTTTAAATTGCGGTTTCGGCTTTGCAATTTGTAAGAAGCTGCGCATTGCTTTGCTCATTACGGCTGAGTTCTTTTCCATTTCTTAAGGTTTTCTTCACCTTCGACATGGCTCCCTTTCCCAAGTTATCGTCTCGGATGCAAGAGCGATATTTGGACAACTTTCGATCGTGGGTACGGAACCACACGAGGCGAGAACAAAAGGTTTTCGAAGGCATTACGGGATTAAATCTGTTTGGGCTTTGAAGGAGCTCATGCAGATTGGGATCTTTTGAGAGCCGCGTCTCGGTTACAGGACGTAAGGAGGAATGTGTACGGCTTTTCGTACAACGAAGTCACTCCTACGTTTGAAGATTTCCGGGCCGTGCAGGAGGACTGAGACGGAACGGCTAGTTCTTCCGTATCTTTGGTGGCATGGCCACCGTTGAGAAGCTAGTGTCCTTGTTGGGTATCTCGGCTGGAGAAGCATACGGGATCTTGTCTGAGATACCGATTACGTTGACATTTCGGGGGCCCGAAAGATTTGCCGGAGGCGAGGAGCGTCTTTGCGTGGGACGCGTTTGCTCTGTGCGTGATTGCTACTTTGTTCACATTCACGTCTGCGGGTGTGTGCCATCACGGTGTCTTGGACTGGTGAGGCGGATGCGGAGTGGAGGAGACATCGTGCCATTGGTCTTGGGCGAGACGTTCACAGGCATAGGCCGGATGGCGGCCGGTAGCCGATACATGTGGGGAGGAGTCCCGCTATGCGACCATGTGGTTGAGGAGAGGCTGCGAGATGATGCACGAGGTGCAATGTCTTGTGACGCTTGGTCTTTCTCGCGGCGTCCTACAGTGATAGGGGGTAATCGAGTGAGTGGAGCTACTGGATGGCCGAGACTTTGCACGCATCACTTGCGATGGTGGGTTCCCCATTGGAAGATTCTGAGACTTGTAGGACCGCTCGGGAGGGTGCATTGATCGTCGAAGTGCGGGCATCTCGAGCGTCTTTCTATATTCCATCATTGGTTACGCGGCGGTATAGGCTGGAGCGAGGTGCCAGCGGCGATCGAGTTATCTTTGCTACCTTTGAGGTGGGATCTCTGCGGATGGAGGATCCTTCGACGCTATTCTTTGGTCACCGGTGGTGGCAATACACGTCCTTTCTGCCCGGGGTTCTCTTTCACCGGAGAGAGGGCCTTTGCATACGTCGGCCTTGATATACGGCCGTACGAAGAGTGTATAGGGAGACACGAGATGGCTATCTTGTGGAGACGGAGTGAGTGTTGGGTGCGATCACTTGGGCGGCTCGACATTGAGGAGGACGAAGCGAGGCTAACCACAGGAATCGTGCTTGGCGATGCCATGGGCGATTATGTGGCAAGTGCGATCGGGAGGCCAATCAAAGCACTATGCGATGATGGCTCGAAGCGAGGCGGCTCGAGACGAGCTAGAGAAAGGAGGCTGTTGACGGCCACGGGATTGACGGAGCGTCGGGAAGAGTCCACGAGCCGGGTAGAAGGCCTACGGAATATTTCTGCGAAGGTGAAGAACACTCGCCGGGGAAAAGGGAAGGGGAAGAAGGATGAAGGACCTAGTACGGGAAACTAGGTTGACCTTCTTTGTCCAGTATCCATCCATTGTCATTGCGAGACACATTAATTGATTAATGTTTTATTGTAGTTTTGCTAGCGTGTAGCGAGTCAAGAGTTGGCCGTGCTTGAACTCATCAAAGAATGTTTTAACCGTTATGAATTTATAGGTTAAATGAAAAGAGTTTTCGAAACACAAGCAATTGATGCTTATTGTATTTTTTTGTTTTTAGACCGAACCAAAGATGGCTGCCCTACGTTCCCCTTTTACAATTGGACTAAGGGGCTCGGGTCACCGTAGTTCGACACTTTAGGTGAATTTGAGAAAAACAAAGACAAAAGAAGTGCGACCACTGTTTTTTACTGGATCATTAGCGGGAATGTATCCGGTTGGGTATTACTCTTTTAGCACTTTAATTTGCG
This sequence comes from Adenophora triphylla var. japonica, assembly GCA_022495995.1. NCBI lineage: Eukaryota > Viridiplantae > Streptophyta > Magnoliopsida > Asterales > Campanulaceae > Adenophora > Adenophora triphylla. Next base: position 10,346 of record JAFEMH010004791.1, read on the forward strand.
AGGGGACGGTGTATGGGGAAGGTGAGTTGACTCGTGCTCTTCCTCAAAGCGAAGTATCTGCGGAGCTTGCTTCCGTTCACGGGGTTAACGAAAGGGTTTCCGTCCAAGTACGCTAGCTTCATGGCTCCTCAGGGAGAAGATTCTTTGTACCACGAACGGTCCTATCCGGGTAGGCTCCCACTTTCCGAGGGGATTGGTACGCGTAGGAGGCTTTTCCTTTAGCACCAAGTCGCCTTCTACGATGTCTCGGATCTTGACTTTCTTGTCGAATGCTCGTGCCATTACGCTCTGGTAGGCTCGAGTGTGTTCCATGGCTTTCAATCTGCGCTCGTCGAGTAGAGCAAGTTCGTCGTGACGGCTCTGTAGCCATTCGACTTCATTGATCCCGTTTTCCAAGAGGACTCGGAGGGATGGAATTTCTAATTCCACGGGTAACATTGCTTCCATTCCGTAGCTAAGTGCGAACGGAGTCTCCCTGTGGCGGTTCGGCGATGTTCGGTATCCCCGAGAGGAGCTAGATGTAGCTTTTCGGGCCGGTCCCGACCTGCAGTGGTCATCTTTCGATTATCATGGCGAGAGTCTTGTTGTTGCCTCTCTTGCACCATTGGTTTGTGGTACGTAAGGAGAAGACTGTGACGTGTGACTACGGGTCGGTCGGTAGTTGGTCACAATTTCCTTCGAAGTGAGTCCCATTGTCGGAGATGATCTCGTTGGGCACTCCATATCGGCACATGATGTTCTCTCGGATGAACTCGGCCACCTTCTTATAATTCAGTACCCTGTACGATCGGCTTCTACCCATTTGGTGAAGTAGTCGACTGCGACTAAAATGAACTCGTGACCATTGCTCCCTGGAGGAGTGATCTTGCCGATGACGTCGATTCCCCATGTGGCGAAAGGCCATGGCGTAGTCATGCAGTAGAGTTCGTGAGGAGGGATGTGATTGAGGTTGGAAAACCGTTGACATTTGTCGCGGCTTCGGACGAAGCTGGATGCGATCTGTTTCCATTGATATCCAATAGTATCCCATACGGAGAATGATGCGTGTCAATGCTCGGGCGTTCATGTGCGGACCGCGAGGTTCCGTTGTGAACTTCGTTCATTAGCTTCGGCTTTTTCTTTGTTTACACAGAAGGAGTGGCCCTTGGTGGCGCTTCTTGTACAACATACCCCCGAGAATGACGAAATGGGATGCCGGGCGTTTTAATGCCATCATGTTTTTGGCTTTGATCCCCTCTTTGTATTTTCCATCTTCATTTGTGAAGGAGGCTTCTCCGCTTTGGAGAATGCTTGGTAAATTTGATTGTACCGGGGTTCGTCGATCGTTTCTTTTTCTTTTTCGATCTCACGGCAATAGGCGGGTGTTTCCCGTCTGCCTATTACGAGGGGTTTCTTTGCTTTCCCATCGGGAATTTCGACAAGAGAGGCGAGGTTGCCGGGCGTACGCGAGCGGTTTCTGTCTCTTGGCAAATAGTGAAAAGAGATGTCCTTGAGCGAGCAATGAGCTCCTCCATGTACGCGTGGTACTTCGAAGGCGAGAATCTACCGTCTTCCATTTGTTGGATACTTGATTGATGATCAATGCGAGTCTCCATATACATCCGGCTACGAGATGTTGCGCTCGAGGCGGCTTCCAAACTTCTTTGCACGAGCTTCGTATTCTGTTTGCATTGTTGGTTGCTTCAAAATTCGGCTTGATGGCTATGGGAGTATGCTCGTCCTTGGGATCGACAAGGAGCATTCCAATGCCATTCCCCTTCTTGTTGGCTGCCCCATCGAAGAAGAGTTGCCGGCGGTTTGCGTTGTCAGTGAAAAGATTCCGTCGTCAGGAAATTGCGGATCGGGACCCTTAGGTTCCTTGCTCGGGAAGTCGGCAAGTTGATCTGCCATTACTCTGCCCTTTGTCGATTTTCGACCATGTACTTGATGTCGAACTCGGCCGGGAAGAATGACCACTTGGCTAGCCGCATTGGAGGATGGCTTGTCAAAGAGATATCGGACGGGGTCCACTTTGGAGACCGGGAGCAGATGCGGCGCATGTAGTGTTTCGGTTTCCCGACTACCCATACCAAGGCGGTACAGTTTTCTACGATCTTTGAGTAGTGAGTTCACTTCCTTGAAGCTTTCGGCTTACGAAGTAGATTGCATGCTCAACCTTGGAATCTTTACGTTCTTGTGCCGGCATTGCTCCGATAGACGTGTACATTGCTTGTCGAGATACGGGAGTAGCGGCTTGTCTTCATGTGGCGGGCACGGGGTGGGGGATTAACCAAGTAGGTCTTGATCTTCTCGAAAGGCTGTTTGGCACTCGGAGTCCCATTTGATGTCGGCATTCTTTTTCATCGGTTTGAACATGGGCTCGCGAGAGAGATGTCAAGCGGTTGATGAAGCGGCCCGATGTGCTTGAAGTCTTCCCATGAAGCTCTTCACTTACATCGGGGTTTGAGGCGGCTTCATGTCGATGATGGCCTTGATTTTCTGGGATCGGCTTCGATACCTCTTTACGTAACCATGTACCCCGAGTACCTTGCCGCGCTTGACGCCGAAGGTGCACTTTGCCGGGTTCAACCTCATGGAGTGTTTTAAGTCTGTTGAAGAACTTCCTCGGATCTGTCATGTCTTTGCATGTCGATCCCTTGGAGTGGATGATCATGTCGTCGACATATACTTCGATTTCTTTGTGAATCATGTCATGGAAGAGGAGCATTGCGGCCCATTTGTAAATAGCCCGGCGTTCTTTAGACCGAATGGCATGGACCGTGTAACATATGTCCCCCATGGAGTGGTGAAGGCGATCTTGGCACGATCCTCCTCGGACATCTTGATGCGGTTGTATCCGGCAAACCCGTCCACGAAGGACTTTACTTGAAATTTGCCGTGGTGTCGACCGGCATGTCGATGTTAGGCGGTGGGAAATCATCCTTAGGGCTGGCCTTGTTGAGATCCCGGAAATCCACGCGGCATCGACCTTTCCGTTGGCCTTGGTGACCGTCACGATGTTGGAGAGCCAAGTCGGGTACTCAATCACTCTGATGAAACCAACTCGGAGCATTTTCTCAATTTCTTCTTTAACTTGCAAGGACCACTCTGGCTTGATCTTGCGCGGCTTACATTTGACGAGCTTGGATTCGGGATCGGGGAATTACATGCTCCACGATTGAGGGATCGAGTCTGGCATGTCTGATATGACCGAGGCGAACACGTCAACATACTCCGGAGGAGGCTTATCGGGGCTTCCTTTTACGCATCGGCGAAAAGCGCCCACTTGTGTCTCTTTAGGCTCTTGCACGGCCCCGGGTTCACTTTGGTCATAACCTCTTCGGCGGCTTGGGCCCGGTTGTCCTCTTGGTCAACTACACGCTCGAGAACTTCTTTAATGTATTGTTCGTTTAATGTATGCCTTCTTTATCAATTGAATTATTAACGTCTTTTAAGTTGTTTGTTAACTTATCGGTTGTTAAAGTGGCAATGAGAGGATACTCGAAAGGTCGAGACTTTTCATTACACAAGAACGGGAATACATGATTGGCTACAACATTATAGTCCTCCCGTAAGGCCGTTGGATGACTCGGAAGGGCTGGACTCGACAAGGAGGCGGCTCGGAAGGGTTTGAGACCGGGTTTAGGGAGATGTGGGTGCGGGCCCGGTTGTCTTCCAATTCTGCACTGGCTTGCCCTTGGTCCGGTGAAAGTTACCCAATTCTTCGGTGGCATTCTTTGGATGCTTGAGGAGGGTGCGGGGATCGAGAGGCTTGGCTCCTGCTTGTCCCTATCATGGCGATCATGCTTTGTTGTCGGAGCCCCGGTCGATCAAGTTGGGCAACTCCATGACTTCTTCAAGCAGACTACGTAGAGTGGTCAGCTGAGAGCGTTTTCTATGAATTACGGTTCCTTACGCTTTGGATTTCTTGTCTCGAATGTGGCCTCGGCGGCTGATCCGAACAACTTGTTTCCCATGGAGAGTACCTTGAGTTGCTCCTCCAAGTGCGGGATTCCCTTGAATGTGTACTCATCTTTGGACCGTGGTGGCGGTTGGTCCAGGTAGAGGCTGTGATGTCGAGGAACGCTCCCCTTATCGGATTAGCTTTGAGTCCTCTGAAACGCTTGAGGTCCCGTGCTATTGTTCCATTCTTCTGTAGTCTTGGTGTTGACTATTCCTGCTTCTTTCTCATCTTCATCGGTTCCCACGTCGGTCCCATCGGTTCTGCTGTCGGTTCACTGTCGGTCCCCTCGGTTCTAGCTGTCGGTTCCCTTGTCGGTCCCCTCGGTTCTGCTGTCGGTTCCCTTGGTGAAGTAATGAGCGAGGTCAAAGGCTGTAAGGTCGGAGGTGGGTGTGCCGTCGGAGGTTCCCCTTTTGCGAGCTGCTTGCCTTGGTGCGGGCGAGCCCTTTGTCTTCCTTGATGTCGGCCGGTGTTGGCACGTAGCGAAGCCCCTGGACCGTGGTGTGGTCCTTGACTTCAATAACTTGGTGTGGCCTTGCGGCCTTTTGCCGAGCCCGATCTGGGATGAAGTTCATGAGTTTCATCATCCTCATGGCGGGAGGAATCGATCGTGAGGCAGTGGAAGGTCCACGTTGCATATTTGGATCTTGGAGGTCTCGAAGTGAATCCGATTAATGGCATGTCATCATTATGCTTGATTTCCAATCTTGGAATGTCGTTGGTCTTTGGTCCCCTCGGTGGTGACACGTCGCCGTAGGCGTAGTTAGCTCGTTGCCTTGCATGAACTTGAGGCAGGTGAAGGGTGGATGCCACGCCATTGATTTGATGCACCGGGGACGCCCAGGATGGGCTGTGAAAGTGATTGGAATGTCCCAACACTTGGAATTCGGTGGGGATCACCCGCTTGCCGAACCGAGATGTTAAGAGTAGCAACCCCGAGAAGCTGTACGGGAAGTAGAGTCATAGGCCTTGACGGTGTGGGTGAAGGCTTAAGATCTGTGGGCTTGATGTCAAGCGGAGTCCATCATCTTGGCGGGCAAGACATTCATTCCGGAACCTCCGTCTACCAACACGCGGGGAAGGCGACGCTCGTCAGTGGGTGTGATGTAGAGCGGCTCATTGTGATCGGCCCCAAATTTTGGAAGGTCCAAATGTGAAGGTGATAATGTTGCCATAGTGGATGTTACCAATCATCGAATGACTTCATGCGGGGTTGCGTCCACGGGGGACCATGGTACGGGCCGGGCTTTCCTCTAGCTTGAGCTTGTGAGGATAAGAGGAGGTGAGCGAGAGACCAAAGGGAAATGTTTGCACAGTGCGCTTGGTAGTGAGGATCGGGTCCTCTTTCAAGGAACTTGTGTCTTCGGGTGGCCGGGCCTTGCGGTTACGGCTCCGTCGGCTTTTTGGTGGCCTTAGGTGGTAATGCATGGATTTGACCCGATCGGGTTAGAACGGCGACATCGGGTTTGGTCCCTTACGAGCAGTGCTCTGAGTTGAGCCATAGTTAGAGGAGGATTCCTCGTAGCATAGGGCCATATGTCTTCCCTCAACTCATTGATTGTGGATGAATTCACGGGAGCTTCGGCGGCTTGACGGATTACGTCCCGGGATGCGGCTTAGGTGCCTCTGCGGGAGGTAGCCTACGGTTTGACGTAGGCTGTTCGAATGTCGGTGCTGCACAACAGTGATTGCACTGGCGGGCGTGCGTTGCGACCCTCCGGGGGAGGTTGGAGAGTTCTCGGCTCAAGCGAACGGTCTCCTTGATCTCTTCACGGTATATCGCGTTCCTTTCCTTCTTCTTGAGCATACTCGGGCGATGCAGGTTGGAGTGCAGCGATACTCGTGGTTGGCTAGTTTTCCTCCACTGCAGGCCCCGAGATCAACCTTCTTGCGGCGGAGCTGCGTCGAGAAGTTAATGCTGCGTTTCTTCCCATGTGAGAATAGCCGGTGCTTCTTTGAGCTGCGTGCGGCGGTCTAGGTAAACCTCCATCGGGGAGAGTTTTCTTCTCTGCTTTATACGAGTGGCGGGTATGTCGGAAGGTGAGTACACGGCTTCCCGAACATCTGCCCATGTGGTGGTTCTTTGTCCCGAGTTGATCGTTTACGTAAATGAAGGCTGTAGGCGTGGAATTTCCACTGAGTAGTTGCTCGAGGCAATTTCCATCCTCCTCCTGTTTTTAAATAGACCTTCCTCCACGAGTTGGCCTTTCAATTTGAGTGCGGTAATAATCCGTTCCCATCCTCCCAGGACCCTTGGGAGTCGGTTTTGTTGACTTCATGCCCGGCTTGGAAGAGAATGGTTTCATCGTCTTCATTGTCGCTTTCACGAGAGGACTTGCTTTCCTCGGGAAGGTAAGCGGCGGGATTCGTTACTGCTGTGTCGTTCCATCTCCTAGGTCATCGGGACCGTTGACCACCCTTGCACAGCGAGAGGGGTTGGATGAGAACAGGACGGTAGTCAGGGAAGTTGCCATGGGCAAAACTCCTGAGGTCGAGCGGGTGCAGAGTGGCCTCTGGCTTTACATGCGAAAATTTGCTGTGACACTTTAAGGGCTTGGTCCCTGTAGGTCTTTCGAGCTTGGTCTTCGTCCCAAAGACGACTTTCTTGAGCGGCTAGTTCCATGAGAGCTTTCCTTGCGAGACCTAGGCGAGTCTCCGTAGGTGCGCATCGTACGGCTAGTGTCAGAGCCGTGATTACATTCAAATCGCCGAATGGCGGGAACACTTGGATTACATTGACGAAGGAAGTCGGGTGGGACATTCCATGCGGCCTTCCTTAATCTCGATCACCAAGAAGTTTGCCCATATACGCGATTGACCCCACGGGAGTATTGAATTCTGCAATGTTGACGGTCTCGTGATCTCGCTCGATCGCCAAGTCTATCAAAGCTAGCGGATCGGCGGCGGGATGTACGAATCGGGGCCGTGACGGCGGGAGTAGAATCGAGCCCGAAGCATGTTGATGCTTTGAGGTGGTCATTTCTGTGTTGGAAGGCGGCTACGCCTTGCGGGAAGACTTTCACGAGATGTTTTCGGGATAGGTTTGCCCGGAAGCGTTCCCGGGTTGATCGACTTGTAGCGGGGTGAGGAGCTTGGTCTCCTTCTTTGTTGCCCTTGGCCTTGGCGGCGCTTGAGGGTATAAGCTTGGCTGACGGCACGGGCCGGTTGCAGCCAGGGTGGTACTCGGAAGTAGTGATGAGCTACGAGCTCGCTTGGCCGGGGCCTCGTTTACCATGAGCGAAGGCGGTCATCGAGGTGACCTTGGTGTTGCGAGAATCGATAACAAGGACGGGATCCTTGGCTTCATCGGGATCCGGAATAGATGATATTGACGAAGTCGTCGTCATTCACTTGATCGAGAGGATTCCTCGTTGCGTGAATCACGTGCTTCCAATTATCGGATAGGCATGCATCTTGGACGTTGAGCTTGACAATTTCCATGGTATTGGAACCTTGGTCGTAAGTGACACGATCGGAAGGAGTTCCGTCCTCAAAGCGAGCATGTGAATGCGGAGGTGCGCTTGCGGGTGCCGCGTCCTCGACTCCGGAGAGTCCAGATTCATCGTCATCGATCGCTCAATCCGGGTGTAGGGACGTATTGCGTCGGGTTGCGTTCTTTGGGCGGCTAGGAAAACATCATGCTCTTCGTTGGAGAAGAGGGTGCGGCGGGTAGTTCCTCGTGGAGGACATCCCATACAACTTCCATGCATTCATCCAGAGAATGACGGTGCTTGTTGACCTTTATCACAAAAACCTCTTACTTGGCGGGGCGAGAGTTTGTTTGGAGAATGCGTGAATCTCCGATTGGAAGGCCCTGGGGGTTTATGTGCCCGCATCATGGCGATGTTCGGCGTTTCCTTCCAATCTGCCTCCAAATGTTGGAAACGACAGTTGAACTTGATGTATCGGGCTGCCGAAGTGCACTTTGCTCGAGTACGTTTACATAGTTAGCATCTCCGGACTACGAGGGATTACGATGAGATTTGCCCGGTAGTCCCTTGGTTGATTCGAAGGAGGTAACCCGGTGCACGAGTGCGGACACGCTTGGCTCTTGTCTCGGCCGTTTCCTATGAGAAACTATCCCCTCGGATGACTTCGAGATCTCCACTGCTGGTTAATGAACTTGGCTGATGGAGAGTGGAAGCTATGGCTTTCATGTGGTGTAGCCAAGGCGTCCCAAAAGAGGCTGTGAATTCGGATGGAATGTCCATCACGTGGAATTTTCTTTGGCACCATTTGGGTTTCGAACCGAGTTCAGTCAGCTGTCCCCAGGATGGGGCGAGACGAGTTGTCGTAGGCCTTGATAGTCAGTAGACGGTATCAAATGGCTTTCATGGATGCGGAGAGCTCGCATCATGCTTTGAGAGGGAGGACATTAACGGCTGACCCGTTATCTACCAATACTCAGGGAGTGATATGGTGTTGAGTTTGAGAGTGATGTCTGAGCTTCGTTGTGCCCCAGGCGTCTCTCGGTAAGTCTTCATCACGAGAATGTGATCATCTTTGCCATACGGAGCGGGAGTCGTAGATCTCGTCTCTATCCGTAGAAGGAGAGTCATCCGGCCATCCGTTTCTGTCTTCCTCTTGCGAGGTAAAGCCTTTCTTGGAACCTCGGGAGTGCGTTGAGGCTGCTGTGGCGGTTGCCGCCCTTGGTTAGCACATTGATCGAGTGCGATTGCCAAGCGACCTTGATCTTCCTTTACCGGTCCGGGCTCGGAAGGCTGGACAAGTTGAATCTTGGGCGATCCGCGGAGGGTTAGGCTTATTGGCAGTAAGACTACCAAGATCTGAGGTATTCCGGTGTTCCAGGGTCAGAATTACGGTTTTGTTGGGCTTTTCGGCTTTCCCACCACATGCTGCTCTAGAAGCTGCATGGCTGAGGCAAAGAAGGGTAGGCTGGAGTACGATGCGTAGTAGTCGAACCTCCGGAGGGTTTCTCCAGTGTACCTACCTTTGGTATCTCGGCTTCGTATCTTTCTCTCGATTCTTTGTTGAGAGGATTTCTTCTTGTTTTCTCGGAGGATTGCTCGGACGGTTTCTCGAGACTCGTACTCCCGGGCGAGGCGGAGCGATCACAAACATCGTAGGCGATGTGGACATTAGAGGAGGATCCGAGTTGAAAGAGGCGGAGAATGGTTACGTGGCACGCTTCTTGGGCACCCACTCAATGGAATTCACACTGTTATTGTTCGGAAAGGGATTCCCTGTATTGGGCCACGGGGCGCTCTAACTTGCCTTCTTCTATCAAGTTACGGATTTCGTATCGTAACCCCAAACGGTTGTCGGTGGTATGGCCGTGATGCGATGGAAGCGCGATATTTGCTCTTGTCCGCATTGGCTACGGGAACTTTGGGTTTGTAATTGGCCACGGGCTTAAGGAGACCCTCCTTGATTAACCCTTCCGGCATCTTGCTCGGTGGCATGTCCAACTTGTCGAAGTGTACGACATTTGCCGAGTAGAATTGTTGCTTGGCGGGATTGGGTTTTGTTACCATTGTTGTCCACGATGGACGTAGTTGACGGACGTATCTTTCCCTTTCTGCCGGGGGCCGGTGCGGGATTGAATGCAGTTTGTTGAGCGGTATACGTATGGGCTGTATAGCCAACTTTTCCTTGAGATCCTTCTCGAGCGTGAGCCGGCATTGACCATGGCCGGAGATGCAGGAAGAAATTGTGGCCCGATGAGAGTTACGATGGACGGTCTCAAGCAAGACTTGAAGATCCGCATACATTCGTCTTTGGAGAGTGGCTCCATGATTTCGGAGAGTTTCCAGCTCCATCTCTTGTAGAATTCCCCAACACTTTCATCCGCTTTACGCTCGGTGGTGATTAAGTCCTCGCGACTTGTTTCCCACTCTAAGTTGGATATGTACCGTTCCGGGAAGATGTTGCGTCTGTTCCCAGTGTGGCGATCCGCGAGCTTGACCCTCGAAACCATCGTAGCGAGCTTTTGAGCGTATCTTTGGAAGTGGTCGGCCATTTCTTTGGAGGGTTGCTCCTTTTGCTCTCATGCAGAACGTAAGTGTCGACGTGCGTTTGAGGACATTCGGTTCCATCGAATCGGTCCATCTCCGGCATTACGAACTTGGCGAGAGAGGCGTGACCATTCCGGATACGTGGATTTGAGCGTTTCTGCTTTGAGGCTGCTCATGGTGGCTTTCGGGTCTTTCATACGCTCGACCATCCGAGGCTAAGGTTGGGTCCGGTGGTGGGCTGTGAGGCTCGGCGCCGGGTGCTACCACGTGAGCGGTAGTGATTGGAGGTGGAAGGCTTGGTATATGAGAATATACGGGAGCCTTTTACGAAGCTATGTATCGGGGTTTGTCCCGGTGTTTAGAGATTCGTGTATAGGCAGGGACGAACACGGGAGGGTATTGAGGATATTGGCATCTGAGATGGTCGGCGGTGCTTATTTGGTGATATTGAAGTGATGGGTGTAGCCTTGGGGTGACCAAAATTGACGGGGTTGCCACGAGAGGTGGCAACATGGAGCCTAGGTCATTTGTTTCCTTGGTTGGAAGGCATCCGTAAGTTGGCGGGGAGGAACTGATTGAAGGTTTGGTGAGCGGTTTTGGGGAATCGTCATCCTCAGCAAGAGGACAAAAATGCGTCCCGGCCCAGGGGATATTTGCTATACCACGCTCATTCGAAAAGCTGTACCACGAAATTACGCGATCTTCTTTACGCCTCTTGTGCACCTCACAAGCCCGGATGGCTTCTTCCAATGTCATATACATTACCGGTGGCGGGGGTCCTTCCCCGTCACGATTTCTCGGTGAGCTAGACATGTCGGAAATTCCGGAGGAGGAACCGAGAGGAACCGAAGAACTCGGCCATTTGCCGTTGCGTGATCACTGGCAAGGCGGCCCAGGAAATCGAACCACTTTCGCTCGCTATAGGAGCGAAAGGAAGGGTTTAGGCTTCGGAAAAGGGTATTTGGCTCAAGGTTTTCGGGCTTGTGCAATGTGCGATTACCGATTAAAGTTTACTTAAAGCGCGTTTTCTCGAGTCCTAATTGGTTGGAAAAGAGCGTGTCTTCTTTTCGCAACTAATCCTAGAGCTCTAATCGGTGGATCTCGTCACTACGCTTATAAGCCCCTCGTTTCCATTGTAGATCATCTTTCTCGGGACGGACTATCCCGGCCGAGGTCGATAAGGCAAGCGAGTTCCACCGACAAAGGAAAAAGTGAACTTAAGGCTAGGCGATCACGCAAACTTTCGACGTGTGCGGCGTACGGGCCACGGTCGAGGTCAACGTCCTTAAGTTAAGGCGGGAGTCGTGCCAAAATTTGGGCATGACCTCTCTGACTCGCTTGTGCGAGAGACCTTTAGCTTTTAGCGTTGGCCAAGTTGTGGGCAGCACGGTACATACGGCGAGGTTTGGTGACATGGTGTCACATTGAACCTTCGGGTATATTTTTCGGCGAAGCTCCGCGTCAAAGTCAAGGCTGAAAAAGCTCAAGACTTCGGGTCGGGAACGACCTTCGGTCTAAAACTCTCGAGCTTGACTCGGAGCGGGGCCCGGCGTGAAAAACATACACTTAGGCTTTATGACACGAGCTAAGCCAAAAACCAATCGGGGTCTTGGACAAAGTGTGACACAAAGAGTGCATGGCTTACACGGGCTAGGATGGGATGTTTGGGACGACCCCGTGCGCCCCGAAAGGTGTACAGCGAGACCAATCGGAGTGCAGCGATAAGGCCATCCCGGGTTAGGGGTTGTAGTGTGCGGTGTACCGGCGGCAAGTGCACGTGAAGTGCGGTGTTCCGAGGCGGCAAGTGCGCGTAGTGTGCGGTCACTAAAATTCTTTTACGAGTAAAACGAGAGGTTTTTCGAGAATGTGTCTTAAAGAATTTATGATGCACGGTTCAAAAAACTGACATGAAAATCAAACATGAATGGGGATGCACAAACATGGTACGATTTTGGAAAGTTGACAATGTAATGCCTTTTGAAAAAAACCGTTCGAGGTTTAAAGTAACACACACACACGAGAACGAGGAAGGGTAAACGAAAGTTTGACCCACGGAAGGCTTTTTTGAAAACATCGGCAGTTTTGAAAAAAGTATCCAAGTCCCCAATGAGTCGCCAAGAAATTACCCGGATCTTTTCGCGCGGGCGGACGCGAAACGCGGTTGTCTTTCGCGGAGGGTTGGTGTCTGAGACCTCGCTTCATGGGAAGGAACAAAATGAGGAGTCGCCACGCGGTTTTTGTATTTTGAGCCCAAACGTTGAGAAACGGCTTATTGAAAATGGTGTCGTTTTTATTGGTAGCAAAAACTTAGGAAAAGGCTTTGAAAACAGGGGATCATTTTTATTGGCAGCAAAAACGAGTAAAAAGCTTTTAGTACCAGAGATTGTTAGGTTCGGAGGTCAGGTTACGTTTCGGGTAGAGTATTACGAGATCGCCCGAAACGCCTCGCATGACGAGTCTTTCTACCTTTCTCGAAATCGTGTGTGTGTGTGTGTGTGTTTTGAAATGGGGGGCTTGAATGACAAGCTTAATCTTGGTTTGAATGTCAAACGTTGATTAGGTGACTTTGTTTGAAAAGACGAGCGTTTGAATGACAAACGTTGGTTTTGAGTTGAAATGAGCGTTTGCATGGCAAACGTCGATTGTGAAATGAGCGTTTGCGTGGCAAACGTCGATTTTAAGTTGAAATGAGCGTTTGCGTGGCAAACGTCGATTTTGAGCCATACGAGTCATTGTTAACGATTTTTACGGGAAAAATGCGTATTAAATGATTTTAAGTGTCAAATGGCGGCTTTGAGTTTGAAGATGAGCATTCGGAGGCCGAACGTCATTTCGCTCATTTTGAAAGAGAGTTCGACGGACGAACTCCGGTTTTGAACCGGGCATTACATTGTTAACGATTTTTACGGGAAAAATATGTATTAAATGACATGCGATCAACGAATCGGGTTGCGACTCGGACTTTTGAAAAGTAAATACTATCACAATCCAAACGGATCGGACTTGTAAATGACAGTATTTAAAGCGGTGTCAACGGAATCAAACGATCCGGATTCGTAAATGACGATCAACTAGGCCAAACGGCTCGGAATTGTAAAGGACGATCAACGAGGCCAAACGGCTCGGAATTGTAAATGACGATCAACGAGGCCAAACGGCTCGGAATTGTAAATGACATGAAAGTAAATGGAACGGGGTCGGAACGCCGTTTTAACCCGTGATTACTTCTCTTACGGAAAGAGAAGAGGATCGAGGGGCTAAAACGTATCGGACCCCGTTAGACGGAGGCGTCTACATTTTGATAACAACGTTCGAAACAGTTATAGCGACTGGCGCGTAAACCGAGACGGAACGGGAGATTCAGAGAGAGGGAGTTATACCTATGGCTAGGGTCGACTCCTTTGGCTCGGGAGGTGTGTACGGGACACGGAAAGTGATTCGAAAGGTTGTTTCGAAGTTGTAGGGTGCGTATTTGATCGAAATACGAAGGTTTCACGCGAATCGAGACAAAACGGGAGCTCGGGAGGGGTGAAAACCAGTTTGGACTGTGGGGGGTGGTGATTTTTTGTGTGAAAAATCCTCTCTTTGCCTTGACAACTTCTATTTATAGGGTGAAAATTGCGGAGGAGTCCGGCCGGACATGGAGTGAATTTCAGGGGTTTTGGGGATTTTGGAAATGCAGGAGACTTCTTTGGCAATTTCGGGAAAAGTGCGCGGTGAGTCCCAATGACTTGGCTTGCAAACCAGGGGCATTTTGGTCTTTTCCCTTTGAAATTGATTGAAGGGTGACTAGAGGGAGGTGGCATGGCTGCCACGTGCCCTCTGAGTCACCAGCTGAGGTGGGATTTTGTCCCTCGGTCCCGGTTTTGTCCGTTTTTTTAAAATAACAGTCCGGGAAATGTCCGAAATGCCAAAGTCTTGGGAAAATGCGTTTTCAGAAAGCCATACTTTTACGTGAGATGTCACGTGCTAAGTAAGGTTCGACGTCGGGATGCACGGGGCAGTCCCGGGACGTCTCGTTGGCACAGCAACGGGGAGTTTAACGAGTTCCGGTTAACCTGGAGCGGGCCAGTTAACGGATTTCGGTTAACTTTCTGACGGATTTGGACGATCCGGATTTGGGTACTTACACATTGTGCGTCGCTTTAGGAAGTCGCCAGGATCCGATAGGCAGCGCGATCGCGCCCCGGCATCTGGCTTATTCTGTTTTGCGGTTGGAGGTGTCTCGCTGTGTTTTCGCTTTGTAGAGTCGCCACGCTGTTTTTATTAAGCCCAAAACATTGAAAAAGGGCATCAGTTTAATAATAAACTGTTTTTGTGTGATGAGATTTTTGAGTTCGGAGGTCAGATGACTCCTCGAGAAGAGAATATTAGAATATTAGAGCTCACCCGAGTCGCCTCGTAAAAACGAGTCTTTCGGTACCCCTTATATTCTTTAACTGTTGTGTGTGTGTGTATGTGCTTTTTTAAAAATGCATGCTGTATCGGATGTCTACATTGTACACTGCTTTATTGAAATGTATTGAAATAGTGTAGGAAGGAATCCTTACCAATGTTGGTTCGTGTCTGTCTTCCGCTGGGGAATAGTGTTTGAGGATGGAATAGGGTTCCGGTACGGACCGGGATTGCTTCTGGATGAGCCGGTTGTCTGCGGACAGAGTTTCGGCGTACGTTGGGATCGCAGGGAACACTCGAGCAAATTTCGGCGTGCGTTGGGATGGCAGGGGTCACTCGGGCAGAGGTTCGACATGCGTTGGGATGGCAGGGGTCACTCGGGCATTGGTTCGGCGTGCGTTGGGATGGCAGGGGTCACTCAGGCAGAGGTTCGGCGTGGGCCGGAATCGCCGGTTTGACTCGGAAAGTGCCGGGACGCTTCGGGAAAGACCAGGCAAGGCCTCGGAGTACCACGAGGGGCCTTAGAGTACCTCGAGAGTGCCTCGGGGCAGCGCGGGAGCGTCTCGAGAGCGCTCGGAGAGGCTTCGGAGCACCATAAGGGAGCTCGAAAGGCCTAGGAAGGATCCGAAAGGGGCCGGGATTGCCTCAAGAGGACTTAGAGGGGTGCTAGAAGGCTGGGGGAGAGGAGAAAAGAGGGAGATGTGTGAAATGAGGGAGGGGGAGCCCTCTGTTTATAGCCATGGATTTTGTGCAAGAAGGTCCGTACGGACCTTCCAGGTAATCCAAGTTTTTGGTTTTCTTCAATTTGAGGGAATAAGTGGACTTTAAGGAGATTAAGCAATCACTAGTACAGATTTGAGCTTAGATAGCGCTTTTTTTTTAGCTTAGATAGCGCTTATAAGCGCTATCTAAGCTAGCGCTATGCAAGTTAGGATAGCGCTTGTATAAGCGCTATCTAAGCTCCCAAACTTAGATAGCGCTTTTAAAAAGCGCTATCTAAGCATTTTTTTTATTTTAAAAAATCATCTTAGGTAGCGTTTTTTAAGTGCTATATAAACAATTTTTTTTATAAAAATCAAGCTTAGATAGCGCTTAAAAAAACGCTATCTAAGGCTATTTTTCATTTTTTATTTTGTATTTTGTTTATTTTTTTTTCCTGTTGCACCATTTCAAATTATATGAATTATAATCAAGAAATCAAATTAATAAAAATTAATATGAACTAAAAACATTTCATTCAACAATAACAATCAACCATTCATTTATTACACCAATAATAATTCTTACATTCATCCACAAGAGTTACAAACTAACTAGTCTAACACCCGTCGCACAACATGAAACTTAGACAAAAAATTTTAACAAACCAAAAAATGTCGCAGTCTAATTAATGGGCATCAAGAACGAAGAACTGCCAAAGATTAGCCATTCCAATACTTGGTGTCTGATACTGTTGAGCCATTCCAATACTTGGTGTCTGATACTTTTCAGTTTCCAAACCAAAAATGCATGTCGTAGCTTGGTCAGAGGGCAGACTGTTCCTCAAGTGCTGCAATTCGGAAGAGAAGAATACAACAAAAATTAAGCTCATGTCTCATTGTCATATGGCATATACTTGTCATGCAACTCGATCACTTTCCTAACAAAGACCTGCATAAAGTGCAGCATTCGTGAGCTACCGAACCCTGCAGCTGTAACTTCATTCAATATAGTATGTTTTAGCAGAACAAATTACCTGCTCCTGTACACTAGCAGCATTTTCTGCCTGCTGCATATGGAAACTTATAATGAGTGAAAAAGAAACTCAAATTACCAACCATGCAGTAAACTAATCAATATCATTGAAACATGTTACCATATTCTAGGCTTTTCTAGTTTTCTCGCACATAAATATTACAGGTCAATCCTAACTTCAGCTCAAGAAAGTATATAACAGTATAACACAGATCATTAACTGCATTCTTTTAACAACACCAAATTAATTATTGTAACCCGATACTTGGTTGAATCAATGTCCAATGATCAATAATAACATGTGCACTATTATGTAACTAAGCCTCCTGAAGAAAATATGGAAATTAAAAGTACAAAGCATTTGTAAGATATACAAATAGCTGTTAACACAAAGTCTGTATCCAGAAGTCGTCTATGGAGAGATCTAATCATTTCTAAAGGGCACATGACCGCAGCAAACTCCGAGAGATTAACTAAAATTGAACATGAAGTTTAAACATAAGATCTTCTAAGATGAGATTGGAAGGCAGAGGCCAAGAGAAATGACTTTCGTGAGAAGTCTTACCCTGTTACTAGCTGCATCCTCAGCTTGTTGGACCAAGTAAAAATGTTGGATTTGCCCTCTGCAATAGGATCTGCAAAGCTAATCAGCACAATAGAGCAACCAGTACCTTATCATCTCGAAGCAACACACAGCAACCAGAATGTTCTTTTTCGAGCAATTGACTGCTATATACGACTAACAATTCATTTTGTACCTTCTGCAAACACATAATGCATATAGAATTTAGGTAAAGTTAGAAGCAGAGCAAAGGAAGGGTGGGAGATAAGGAAAACCACAAGAATTAACAAACTATTATCACAACGATCCAGAGATGAAAGAGAAAATAAATGCTCCAACCATAAAAATGGGGGCCTCCAAAACAGGATATACTAGAGAACGATTATTTGTCAATTTCAAGGGAACTGTCAAACTCTTTAAACAATTTGCAGAAGAATATTTATCGCATCCATATAACAATGGAAGAACATGTACAACAGTACGATCTTCCATTGCCATAACAGAATTGCCTTGGCTTCGGTGTTTCGTGGGATATAAAACTTAAATATTAATCATCATAGCAAAACTTATGCTTCTGAGTGCGGACTACTTCACACAGTAAAATATCACGACACGAAAAACTTCAAAAAACCTACTACAAAGAAAAAAAAAAAAAACCTTACCTCCAGAAGCTTTGTTTCACTGCTAGAAGGCAGATAATGAGAAACTCTCTCCCTCTCCTTCTTCAAGCAATCCTCAGCCTGATGGTTCCATTAAATAAATAAGAATTCTACCAAATTTAAGAAAATAATGAATGCATAACCTATCAGATGTAACTGTCTGTATCCCCCATTTGGATGCAGCCTCATACTTGGGTCCACTAGCAAACATGCATAGCAAATGTGTGACATGTTTGGTTAATTTTTCAACAAATTTGGCTCCAAGAGTGTAGCATAAATTTCTTAGCAGCAACCTATCTTTCTCATCATACTGAGATACACATAAGCATGAGATAAAATATTAAGAACAAAACCAAACTGAGTTGTATAAATTAAATTCTTACGCCTCTGGGGAACTCCAATGACTATGTGCGTTTATTTTTCATTCAGCGACATATAGCGAGAACCACCTCCTTTACGAACCATGCTGACTAGTTTGCGCATTTCAGAAGCATCAAAACCAACAAATAGAATTCTGCAATCTGACAAGTACAAATCATTGTCCTCAGTCTTAGAATCCTCGGCAACACAGCCATCAATACTGACATCAGTTTGAGGCTGCATCCATAATGAT
Organism: Adenophora triphylla var. japonica; assembly: GCA_022495995.1. Lineage (NCBI taxonomy): Eukaryota > Viridiplantae > Streptophyta > Magnoliopsida > Asterales > Campanulaceae > Adenophora > Adenophora triphylla. The sequence goes on from JAFEMH010004791.1 coordinate 28,224, forward strand.
GTAGATAAAGCAGGAATAAATATAAATAATAAACAATCCATCAAACAAACGTAGTGCAATGGGGAACAACTTTATCAACCAAGCCCACCCAAAAACAAGCAAGCCCACCCAGGAATAAATATAAATAATAAACAATCCATCCAACAAACATAGTGCAATGGAGAACAACTTTATCAAAACCAACAAATAGAATTCTGCAATCTGACAAGTACAAATCATTGCCACTTTGATATTTACTTCAGTTGACAGGGATATTCACATAGAAAGAAGAAATACATATCAACAGGAAGAGTGGAGAGATTCAATCTTGTTGTGCCTTTTGCTTCAAAACCAACTTTATCAACCAAGCCCACCCAAAACAACAAAGCACCACCAAAAAAGATGCAATAACTCCCCCAGCTGAATAAAAGTAAGCATCACAAAGCCAAAAAATAAAATAAAATTAATCAAAGATCATTGTATTTAGATGAGCTAAAGTTTAGGACATGTTAAACTATAATTGAAGAAAATATCACACGCACCAAAGATGTAACTAAGAACACTAAGGTTCCGAAGCCAAACCGTTGGAAGTACGGCAAGAGTGGTCATTATTGCAAACAGGTAATGTGAATTTAACGCAAACCCTCCTAGGTTTAGATGTGCATTTGGAAACAAAGAGGATTGGTTATCGCTCTCTAAGATAATATACTCAACGCAGCAAGCCTGAAAACACAGGTCATTCCGTTATCAATAGTTTAAATAGGAAGAAATCAAATTAGGAAAATCACTGGTCAGAATAATGTTCACAGATACAACGTTTTAGTATGAATGAAACATCAATTTATTGGCATTTCATGCTCTGTTTCAACTCTGTATCACTTTCTGAACATATGTTGGAAAAGGATTTTAATACAAAATAGTGTAGTCCTTGCCCTCACGATATAAACAAGCTTGGAAATGGGCATGATAATTAACATTGTTCCACCACTGGTTAAAAATTGGATCGCTAGTTTCCCTGTGTATGACAGCAAAAATGATAGTGCAGTATACATGGGCATCACTAGAGTAGCGTCTTCAATTGTCTAACAGAAAAATCAAACTTAACTGAATAGGTACCAAAATCCATATTATCGGGTCCCACAAGAAAAACATATATCAAATTAAATACAAAAACCGATTCATGTATCAACATACAAATCATTGATAGAACTGGAATCTAAAATACCCAAACCAAAATTTTTTGTGTTTTTTCGGTGCAGAGAATAGAGAATTCAGAAGGAATACTATATTGAGAGAAACTTACTTGGAGACGAGATCGTCGAAGAGCGGCTGTGGCGACCTAAATAAGCCCTAACACCGCTGCAACAGAAAATCAAAATTAGGGCTGGAATGGTAAAGAATGCAGGAGATATTCATAGAGATAGAAGGAGTCGGAGAAGAGAAGCAGAAGGAGAAGGAGACAGAGAAGGGGAGGGAGCTTACCGGAACCCTAGCTGGAATGGATGGAGACCTAGAAATCGTCGGTATGTGGTCATCGGTTTTGCTGGGAAGGGAGGGCAACAAAGTTCTGAATTGGAGTGTGTTGGCGGTGGCGATGGTCGGGGAAGGAAGCTCGTCGGTGTGTGGTCGTGGGTTTTGATGGGAAGAGAGAGAGTGTGTAGGGATGTGGGAGAGAAGAGAGCGGCGAATCTGGAAGGAATAGAGAGAGATGCGTCGTCTTAAAAGAAAAAAAAAAAACAACCCTTGTGATTGTGAAGCGTTTACTAACATAGCGCTTTTAATAAGCGATATGTAAGCTTTAACTAGCATAGCGTTTTTCTAATATACGCTATGCTATGTTAGTTAATTTTTTTTAATTTTTTTTCTTGATTATTAAATTTGAAGATGAGGATGCGCTATGTAAGTTTACACCTTAGATAGCGCTTTTTAAAAGCGCTATCTAAGGTGCATTTCCTAAGATCCAATTTGTACTAGTGAATGATGGTGTCTGGTAGCAAGAAGGTCCGTATGGACCAACTTGCATGCATAAAAGTCCGTACGGACCCCCCATGTAGCTGAGTAATTATTACTTCTGGGATTTGAGGGAATATCTTGGACTTTAAGAGGATTCAGTAATCATGGCAACAAAGAGGTCCGTACGGACCATGTATGCATTTTTACAGAATTCCTAAAAGGTCCTTTTGTCCCTTTTGTTCCAGAAAGGTCCCTCCCTTGGTTTGGTTGGTGGTTTTGAGGTTTTTGAGTGTCACAGGTCTTCGAGACTGGGTTTGTGTGAGTCTGCGGTGTTTCCCATGTGTTCAGAAGAGGGTGATCCAGATTGGGGTACTTACAGAAGCCCCTCGACGACGTCACTTACGGAGGAAGTGGGGTCCTGGATAAGATAAGGGTCCTGATCTGGATCGCGTGCTGGGAGAAGAAGTGACCGTGTAGGTCGGTACGTGAGGACATGGCGGTATCCTGTTGTGTGACCATTTAGGTCAGTTGGCTGGACCCTGTAATGATTCCTACGTATCCCTAGCGGGAATCAAGCCTGATCGTAGTTCGTGTGTGGGGTGAGTGTTGTTGTGTACGAGGACGTGAGATGTCCTCTGACTGAGACTCTGTGTGTGGATGTGATGGTATCCTGTGGGTGGCAGAGTATAGGTCGATGGTAAGGACGTGGTGGCATCCTGGGTGACCATATAGGTCGATGGTAAGGACGTGGAGGCGTCCTGGGTGACCGTATAGGTCAATGGTAAGGACGTGGTGGCATCCTGGGTGACCGTATAGGTCGGTGGTAAGGACGTGGTGGCATCCTAGGTGATCGTATAGGTCAATGGTAAGGACGTAGAGGCATCCTGGGTGACCGTATAGGTCGATGGTAAGGACGTGGTGGCGTCCTGGGTGACCGCATAGGTCGGTGGTAAGGACATGGAGGCATCCTAGGTGACCGTATAGGTCGATGGTAAGGACGTGGTGGCATCCTGGGTGACCGTATAGGTCAATGGTAAGGACGTGGTGGCGTCCTGGGTGACCGTATAGGTCGATGGTAAGGATGTGGTGGCAACCTGGGTGATCGCATAGGTCGATGGTAAGGACGTGGTGGCGTCCTGGGTGACCGTATAGGTCGATGGTAAGGATGTGGTGGTGTCCTGGGTGACCGCATAGGTCGATGGCTGGACCCTGTGATAGGATTCCTACTAGCGGGAATCAAGCCTGGTCGTAGTTCAGAGGTCATGAAATTGTGAATGTATGCGGGCGTGGTGGTGCCCTGAAGTGTCGTGTGACCGCCGAGGTCGACTGTGAGGACGTGGTGGCGTCCTGAGATGGAAATTTTATGATTTTCCGAATCGGGTGGTTTAAAGCCTTCCGGGCTGGCGATAGTGATTTGGGAGGTTTATACGGTCTTCCGGAGCGAGTGGTTTAAAGCCTTCCGGGCTGGAGGTATGCCATGTATGAGGACTTGATTCGTCTTCTGGCTGTGGTTGTGTCATGTATGAGGACTTGATTCGTCTTCTGACTGCGGTTGGTGGAGGCGTGACTGCCTTGTGCTTCGATTGTGAGAGGTATGGATGCCTCACGTTTTGTCCGCTGGGGAAAAGGTTAGACTTACGATGACTGCCGGTGTTCATCTGCTGGGGATATGTGGCCTTGTAGGGGCTTTGTCCGCTGAGAAGGTGACTTCGGGCTTACTTTGATGGCCGGTAGTTGATTCACCATTTGGCATTTTGGAGGCGTTTTGTGCCTTGGGATTTGTGCTTGGAGGCGCTGGCTCTTTTTGCGCTTGTTTTACCGTTTAGTGGGCGAGGTCCGGGCTTACGATGACGGCCGATGGTTGCGTTGCTGTTTAGTGGGCGAAATCCGGGCTTACGATGACGGCCGGGTTTGGTGTTGCCGTTTAGTGGACGAAATTCGGGCTTACGATGACGGTCGGGTTTGGTGTTGTCGTTTAGTGGGCAAAAACTGGGCTTTCGATGACAGCCGAGTTTTGTGTTACCGTTTAGTGGGCGAAATCCGGGCTTACGATGACGGCCGGGTTTGGTGTTGCCGTTTAGTGGGCAAAATTCGGGCTTACGATGACGGCCGGGGTTGGTGTTGCCGTTTAGTGGGCGAAATCCGGACTTACGATGACGGCCGGGGTTGGTTTTGTTGGGTTAAGGACCAAACTGCATTGAATCTGCTGAAATAGGTCTTTGGACAGCCAGGGGCAAAGATTATAAGGGCAAAGAAGAAATTTGGCCTCATGTTGCAAGAAGGTCCGTACGGATCTTCTCCCTCTGCAAAGAGGTCCGTACGGACCAATGTGGCTTTTTAATTTCCCCAGGTTTTGACCAGCTGCAGAACCGAGGCGTTTCCCCATTCTTCTTCTTCCAGTTCGTGAACCACCGAGAGAGAGGGAGAGAAAACTCCATTGTTGCTCCAAATTGCTTTGAAAATCCTCCACATTTAGCTTGAATTGCTTGTCAATGGCGGAAAGAGCAAGGAGAGGTCGTCGTCAACGGAGCCAAGAGGCGATCGAGCAAAGGGCGGAACTTCAAAGGAATTGCACTTCCTTTGTGCCTTCGTCGAGGAACCCGGATGTGTTGTATCCGAATCTGGAGGTGCACACTAGGCGAGCTAGGAACGTTGGGGAGGTAAGAAATCAATTTCGTCTTGATTCCTTGCTTGAATTGTTGTATGCTAGAACTAGGTTTTAGTTTTTCGCATATTTGGGGCTTTTGTTGTTAGCCATGCTTTTTGTGAAATTCGCGATGAATTGTTGAAATTGAGCATGTAAAAATTGTGGGTATGTGATTTTTATGCAAAAATGTGTAGATTAGCTCGTATTTGTAAAAATAAAGTGCCTCTCTTTGAAATGCATGCTTTGGCATTTTGTACCTTATGCTATTTCTGTGTGTACATTGTGAGAAAAATTGCCATGTAGGGACAAATTTTGTGAAAAATGTGACATGTGCCGTGTTTTGTGACGGGTTTTGTCTGAAAGTATATGCCGTGTAGGGACGGACTTTTCTTTTGAAAATGTGTCATGCAGTGTGTGCCGTGTTTTTGGTGACGGACTTTGTGGGGAGTTTATGTGCAATGTGTGCCGTGTTTTGTGACGGGTCTTTTGAAAATGTGTCGTGTAGGGCTTAATCCCTCTATTGAGAAAATTTGTACCGTGTGTGCCGTGTTTTGTGACGGACTGCATAGGAAAAATTATGTGCAATGCATGCCGTGTTTTGTGACGGGTTACATGTGAAAATTGTGTGCAATGTGTGCCGTGTTTTGTGACGGACTTTTTTTTTATGCTTTGGTTTCCTTTTGGTATTTTGCATTAAGTACTGTGACTGACGTACCTTTGTTGTGTTTACCTGCAGGATGAGGGGCTTTTGTCTGGGAAAGCCAAAAAGATGAAGTCTCGGGGGTCGCTCGAGGCTGTAGTGGAGTTGTGGCAGCAGTTGCCGGACATCTCTAGGGAGGGCAGGCCGAGTCCTAGGAGGCTGGTCTATGCTTCCGGCTTGGGCGCGTTCATGGAGAACTTGGCCGGGATTTCTGATACGAGGAAGAACAAGAGTATCTTCCTGGGCTTGTCCGAGTATTGGTGGGATACCACCCACACCTTCCATTTGAGCTGGGGCGAGGTGACGGTGACTCCCACCAATTTCTTTGCTATCATGGGCTTTCCTTGAAAAGGAAGGCCGGTGCGGTGGAGGGACAGGATATCCGAGGGTGATGGCTGAAAGTTGGGCTTTGCGCCTCTTCCTCGCAGGGGCCTGGGCATGCTGTACAGTGATGTAGAGATGCGGATTTTGGCCAGCATTGGGGCCTATTGCCGTGGTACCGACTTGGTGACGGCGGAGCAGCTGGCACGCTCCTTCCTGTGGTTTGCCCTCTCCGAGACTCTGTTCTCGAATCACGCGACTGCGGCTCCTTTTGCTCTGCTGGAGAGTACGATTGATTTGGAGAGGGTTTGTGAGATAGCTTGGGGCGAGGCGGGCACTGGCCGAGCTTTATTTCTCTTTGGACCGGTTTAGCCGCGTGGCAGTTCTTTGAAATTTGCTTTGATTTTGCTTTGGAGGTATGAGTTTATTCTTGTTTTGATTTAGCAATTTGTCATTTCTCCGTTTTCTTTTGCTGAGCCTTTTACGCTTTTTTGTCGAGGTGTGGTTCTATGAGATCTTCCGGTGCTTCAGTGGGATCGAGATTTGAGACCATAGCGGCCTATCTGCTATGTTGAGGCAGGCCCGCCCGTTGAGAGGAGGAGGACGAGTAGGGGAAGCTCACCATTTACTACGGGGATGTGCGGGGAGCACACAGGGAGAGATAGCCCGGCGGAGTTTGATCTGTACCCACAGGCTCGGTATGGGGATGACGAGTTTGAGGGTGCTCCCGTGGTGACGGCGCAGTGGAAGATGCTGCGGGGCCTGACATGTGATGTCATGTATTTGGGAGAGAGGGTCTTCTGGCAGCATAGCTCGGGTATGCTCCCCTTGGCTCCGAGAGATCCGCCTTTTGGGATGATGGATTCCCGTGACATGGACGTGCTGGAGTTTGAGAGATATCTGGGCGGCGTGAGTGCCGATGAGTTTGTTTTGTATGGAGAGGAGTATGGGGCCTTCGTTAGGAGGAAGCTGAGGACGCCACAGGTGTTGGCGAGGGAGAGGCAGGATGGCCCGCCAGGTCCCCCAGAGGTTCCGGTGCCTGGGCCAGATTTCACATATGTTCGTGGGGATTCGTCGAGGCGGAGGGTGTCGGTACCCGTCCCTGAGCAGGCTCCAGTTGCCTATCGGGTTGACCCGGATATGCCGGTGAGTGTGCTTACTCTTTTCCATCTTGGCATCTTTTCTGTATTTTTCTCTTTTTGTATGCCTGTATCTCTTTAGCTGAGCATTTCTTTGGCTATTTGCTTGTGTAGGTCCCGGGGAGAGCCTTCGACACGCTGACCCGCCGTTATGTGGCGATGCGGTCCTTTGCGAAGAAGTTGGCGGGGAAGCTGTCTTGCCGGTCTTCGCGGCGTGTGCCGGCATACGAGCCGATGCCTTCGAGGCATTCTGTGGACGTTCCTCCAGAGGTTGAGCCGGGCAGCGGTTGGAGGGACCCGTTCGGGCGGCATAGCATGGATGCGGGACGTCTTGAGTCGAGGCGGCCGGTCTTTCACCGATTGGCCTTCGCGGGAGGCATGGAGAAAGTTCGTCGGAGCCTACCTTCTTCGATCCTTTTGCCGGGTTTGACCCATCAGAGTATTTTGAGTACCCACCCCAGGAGGGGGTTCAGTATTCTAATGACGAGGGTGTGGCTGGCGAGTTTGCCGGGGTGCCTGACTTCTCACTTGATGATGATGATGATGAAGAGTCAAATTAGGGCTCATTTGCTTTCCCTCTTTCCATATCTTCCCTTTTTTTTTGTTTAGCAACAGACATTTATGGGTACCTGTAATAAAACACTTGTATTTGCATAGCAAAAGCATTTTATTTTAAGATGTAATGCCGTATTTTGTGATTCCCGGGAATTGTCCTAGGAATTGTTGCTATTTTATTATTTGTGCATGCCACGTGGTGGGAGTGCGTTTGTGGGTAGTGTATGCTTGCAGGAAATGGCTTTGGCGAGAATTTGGGCGATTTGGAGCAAGGTCTGCGAGAACAGTGGTTGTTGTCTTGTTTCTTTGGGAAAGTGGGACCATGATGCAACAAGGTCTGTACGGACCAACTTGGGATGCAAAGAGGTCCATACGGATCTCCTTTGCTTTTGGGAAGGGATAAGTGTTTTCCGGATGTCTGGACTTTCCCCACTTCCCATTTGCACTCATTTCGAGCTTTCTTCCCCATTTTCTCTAGGAACCTCCATTTTTGCCATGGATTCTTCGTATGTTCCAAGAATTTTGCCAAGGCTTTCGAAGGAGCGGCAAGCATACTTCCTTGAGCGGCTGAAAATGTGGATGCGACACCGTATGAGGCATCATAGGCGGGCTTTCGAGGTAAGGTTTCGACTTTGCTCGATTTGGTCCCTTAAGGAGTTGGTTCCTGATTGGGAATTGTTGCGGGCTGCCGCGAAGTTCTGGGATGTTAGGAGGCATGTGTATTGCTTCTCCTACAATGAGATGGTGCCCACCTTTGAGGATTTTTGGGCTTTGATTGGAGGACCGGAGGTGGAGGCCATCTCGCTTCCTTTGATTGGCGGTGCTGCCGTGAGCGTGAAGCTTGCATGCTTTCTTCGGACTTCGTTGGGAGAAGTGCAGGGCATGATCCTTGATTCGGGTCATATTGACATTTCTGCAGCAAGGAGCGGTTTATGATTGATGATGAGAGTGATGTCTCGTGGGATGCATTTGCCTTGTGCGTGATAGCAACGCTTTTCATGAGTCGGCTCCTTGGGGTATGTGATGGTGCTTTGCTAGATGTGGTAGAGGCAGCTGCGGAGTGGAGAGGATATTGTCCCGTTGGTCTTTGGGGAGACTCTTCACGGTATTGACCGTCGCGGCAGGGATAGGTTCATGAGAGGGGAAGCCCCGCTTTGCTCACCTTGTGGCTGCGAGAGAGACTTGAGGCCATGCCCAGAGGCTCCGACGTCGTTTAGCCCGTGGTCATTTGCTCGGCGACCTCTTGTGTTGGATATGGATCGATCCCTTTGCAGGAGAGATGGATGGCACGGCTTGGTACGCATCGAATCCGTTGGTGGGTTCCTTGTTGGGGATTGAGACTAGGAGGGCCTTTCGGGAAGGGTCCTATGTTGTCGAGTTCCGAGGTTTGTCTTGGTCCTCCTTCTATATTCCGTCGCTTGTTTCCCGGCGGTTCGGGATGAAGCGAGAGCCTTTGTTGGTGCAGGATGACCTTGCACTGCGGAGGTAGCTCCTCTTTGTATGGCGGCTCAGTGCTCTTTTGTATTTTACGAGGGTATGGAAGTATTCCGCTTTCCCTCTGTGGTGCTCCTTAGATGTCGGGAGAGTGTCGTATTGACTACCCGGTACACGGCTTGGTATGAGCGGCGTGTTGGGCGATCCCAAGTGGCTTTGGGGAAGCGGCGTGAAGCGATTACAGGGCCCGATTGCCGTAGTAGCTATTGCCTTAGGAGTGCGAAGCACAGTCGACCCTCGGGATGTTACGGGAGACACTTTGTTTGACTACGAGACTAGAGTTGACCGGCGACGGGGAGAGGTCCCCTTTTGCGGACTCGCGGGGAGGAGATCGAGCCGAAGCACGGGCGAATGAAGCCACGAGGCTTGGATTGTTTGACTCTACGGGGAGGACCCCGATCTCGGGCGAGAGAGACGAGAGATGGCTCGCGTGGAGCGAAAGAAGGCTCACCGGGGACGAGGGAAGAAAGGGAAGAATGGCGAGGAGACAAGTACAGATGGCGCGGAATGACCTCCTAGGTATCCTTTCATTGCATTGCAAACACATTATTTGTTAAATGTATTAAGCTGTCTTTTAGCATGCTGTGAACTTGAGAGTAGACCGTGCTTGAACTCATCAAGAAATGTTGTAATCGTTAGTGATTTGTGATTTGCTTTTAAAGCTTTGTCGAGACGCAAGATCTCTTGTTCGCTTTTCATTTCTTTTGTGAGCCTCGGCGGCGTCCATCTTTGGACTTTTACATTTGCATTTGCGGGTAAAGCGGCACAGGCCTTGACGGCAATCCCTTTTGCTTGGGATTTGTGTTTGGATGAGAGGTTGGATCATCCCTTGACAAGTCGTTTTGACGGTCTTTTCCGTAGCTTCCTTGCCTCTTGTTTGTTGGCGTCGGGCTCTTGACCTCTTTCATAGCTTCTGCTTGAGCCTTTTTATATATATATATATATTTTTGTGAGCGAGCTCTTTTTTGTGAGCCCTTGCTCGAGCTCTTTTTTTTTTTTTGACGTGCGTGAGGGCGAAGACAAGCCCCCTGGCTTGGAAGTAGACATGGGTCGATCGTCGACGCCGAGTGACCTTTGGATGTCCTTTGATGTTGCCGCCGTCGTTTGACTTGGTCAAGGTGATGGTGGGGGCATGCTCTTGGAAAGTGTGTAGCTTGATGGAGGTCTTGGTTGACATTCAAACTTTTGACTTTTTGTGTGTTTTTAGACCGGACCAATTAAGGTTGCCTACGTTCCCCCGGACTAGAGGGCTCAGTGCACGTAGTTCGACACTACATGGAGTGCCAAGAGATGCACAGTTGTTCTTCTTTAGGCGAAGTATCTGCGAAGTTTGCTTCCGTTGACTGGATTCACGAAGGGATTGTCGTCTAGGTCTGTCAGCTTCATGGCACCTCCGGAGAAGATCTTTTGAACCACGAAAGGGCCGATCCATGTTGGTTCCCATTTTCCCAGTGGGATGATTCGAGTGGGAGGCTTTTCTTTGAGTACCAGATCGCCTTCCCTGATGTCTCGGGACTTGACTTTCTTGTCAAAAGCTCTAGCCATCCTGCTTTGGTAGGCTCGGACGTGTTCCATGGCCTTTAGTCGTCGCTCGTCTAGCAGAGCCAGTTTGTCGTGTCGGCTCCGGAGCCATTCGACTTCGTTGATTTCATTTTCCAGCAGCACTCGGAGTGAGGGAATTTCCAATTCAATGGGAAGGACTGCTTCCATCCCGTATATCAGGGCGAATGGGGTTTCTCCCGTGGATTCGGCCCGATGTTCGGTAGCCCCAAAGTGCAAGGTGCGGCTTCTCGGGCCAATCTCGTCCTCGGGTGGTCATTTTCGGATGATCCGTTCGAGGGTTTTGTTTCTTTGCTTCTACGGCGCCATTTGTTTGTGGCCGGTAGGGAGAAGACTTGTGGCGTGTGATCTTGAATTCGGCGGCGATGCATCGCATTCTCCCTCGAAGTGGGAGCCGTTGTACGATATGACCTCGTTCGGGATGCCGTATCGGCGAGATGATGTTTGCCTTGAGGAAATGTGCCACCTTCTTGGAGGTGAGCACCTTGTAGGACTTGGCTTCGACCCATTTGGTGAAGTAGTCGATGGCTACCAAGATGAACTCGTGGCTGTTGCTTCCTGGCGGAGTGATTTTCCCGATGACGTCAATTCCCCATGTGGCGAAAGGCCAGGGCGTAGTCATGCAGTAGAGATCGTGAGGAGGTAGGTGATTGAGGTTGGAGAACCGTTGACACTTGTCGCAGCTTCGGACAAAGTGGATGCGATGCACCTCCATGGAGATCCGGTAGTAGCCCATCAGGAGAATGATTTGCATTAGGGCCACTGGCGTTCATGTGGGGACCGCAAGCCCCATTGTGGACTTCGTTCATGAGCTCGTTTGCTTCTCCACTGGGCGATGCGGCGTAGGAGTGGTCCTTGGTAGCGTTTTTGTATAGCATGTCCCCAAGGATGACAAAGTGAGAGGCGAGGCGTTTTAGGGCCATGATGCTCTTGGCTTTGACTCCTTCCTGCGTTGACCTTCCTCGTTCATGAAGGCGGTTTCCCGTTTTGAGGTATTGGAAGATACGGTTGTACCATGGCTCATTGATGGGCTTGGGCTCTGGTTCGATCTCGCAACGGTAGGCGGGAATTTCCTTTCGTCCGAGCTTTGAAGGGCTTGATTGCTTTTCCTTCGGGGATTTCCACGAGTGAAGCCAAAGTGGCTAAGGCGTCTGCAAACCGATTTCGGTCTCTTGGCAAGTAGTGGAAGGTGACCTCTTCAAATTGTGTGATGAGGCCCTCCATGCAGGCGTGGTACTTTTTCAAGCACAGGTCTATGGTTTTCCACTTGTTGGAAACTTGGTTGATGATCGGGTGAGTCCCCATAGACCTCGAGTTTACGGACATTCCTTTCGAGTGCGGCCTCTAGTCCGCGGCGCGAGCTTCGTATTCGGCGGCATTGTTGGTTACCTCGAAATTGAGCTTTATGGCGATTGGGGTGTGCTCGTCCTTGGGATCGACCAAGAGCATACCGATGCCGTTTCCTTTTTGTTAGGCTGCTCCATCGAAGAACGGTTGCCATCGATTTTCGCCTTCGAGTGCGAAAGATTCCTTCGTCTGAAATTGTGGTTCGGGGCCTCGAGCCTCGTCGGTTGGGAAATCGGCCGGTTCGGCCATTGCCCGTCCCTTGATTGACTTTTGGTTCACGTACTTGATGTCAAATTCCGCTAGGAAGAAAGACCATTTGGCGAGCCTCATTGACAGAGATGGTTTGTCGAAGAGGTATTTGGCTGGGTCCATTTTGGAAACCAAGTGCACCGTGTGCGACTGCATGTAGTGTCGTAATTTTCCGACGACCCATACTAGAGCTGCGCGGGTTTTCTCGAGGGCTGAGTAGTTGAGTTCGCTGCCTTGAAACTTTCGGCGAAGTAGATGGCGTTCTCGACTCGTGACTCTTTCTTTTCTTGACGAGCATGGCTCCCATTGCGGTGTCGGTCACGATTAGGTATAGCAACGGTGGCTTCTCCTCGTGGGGAGGACGAGAGAATCGGAGGACTCACAAGGTACGCCTTTATTTCTTCAAAGGCATCTTGGCATTCTCGAGTTCCATTCGACGTCGGCGTTCTTCTTCATCGGTTTGAAGATTGGCTCGCACATGGAGGTCAATTGATTGTGAGCGGGCGATATACTGCGGGCGGCCCATGAAGCTTTTCACCTCTGTTTGAGTTTGTGGTGTTCTCATTTCGATGATGGCCTTGATCTTTTGAGGATCAACCTCGATGCCTCGCTCGGTGACCATGTATCCCAAGACTTTGCCTCGGCTGACCCCAAATGTGCATTTGGCAGGGTTTAACCTCATTGAGTGTTTTCGGAGGCGGTCGAAGAACTTTCTCGAGGTCCTGTGAGGTGTTGTCCATCGATCCCTTTGAGTGGATGATCATGTCATCGACGTACACTTCGATCTCTTTGTGGATCATGTCGTGGAAGAGGGCGGTTCTTGCCCGTTGGTAGAGTAGCCCCGGCGTTCTTTAGTCTCGAACGGCATTCCTTTGTGTAGCAATAGGTTCCCAGGGGTTGTGAAGGCTATTTTTTCTTGATCTTCTTCGGCCATCTTGATTTGATTGTAGCCGGCGAACCCGTCCACGAAGGACTTGACCTCGAAATTGGTTGTAGTGTCTACCAACATGTTGATGTTTGGTAGTGGAAAGTCATCCTTGGGACTTGCTTTGTTGAGATCTAGGAAGTCCACGCAGTAGCGCACTTTTCCATTGGCCTTGGTGACCGTGACGATGTTGGAGAGCCATGTCGGGTACTCGATCACCCTGATGAAGCCGACGCGAAGCATCTTCTCTATCTCTTCCTTGACTTGTAAAGACCATTCTGGCTTGATTCGGCATAGCTTTTGTTTGACGGGCTTGGCCTCGGGATTCAAAGGAATCCGATGTTCAAATATGTTTGGATCTAATCCAGGCATGTCTCGGTAAGACCAAGCGAACACGTCTACGAATTCTTTGAGCTGGTGCGCCAATGCGTCTTGCTCTGTGCGGTGAAGAAACTTCCGATTTGCGTCTCTTTTGGCTCTTCAGCAGTTCCCAAATTCACTTTGGTTAAAACCTCCTCGGCAGCTTGGGCCCGGTTTTTCTCTCGTTTGACAACATGCTTAAAGATGTGCTTAATGTATTGTTCGTTTAATGTGTCTGCTTCTTTATCAAGTGAATCGTTATTAACTGTTTGTGTGTTAGTTAATTTATCAGTTGTTAAGGATGCAATGAGAGGATACTCGGAAAGATCGAAGCATTCATTAAGAGCATACGAGAATACATTATTGGCAATGAGTTCGTAATCTTCGGCGTGAGGCCATCGGATGACTCGAGAGACTCAAATTCAAAGATAATGGACTCGGGATGGGTTTTGACACCGGACTCTAGGACTCGAGGGGTCGGACCAAGTTGTTCGATCATGTCCTTCTTGTGGCGGTGGAGTCCAGGAGAAGGTGGCCCGGTTATTGAGTGGCAATGAGCTTGATAGGAGGCGGGGTTTGAAAGGCTTTGTGTCACCGTTCCCGATCATTGCTATCACAGAGTTATCAGAAACAAAATCGATCAGGTCTGGCATCTCGATTTCTTCATTGAAGAGCAGGTGGAGCAGGGGCTCGTTCCACTCGTTCCAAGCATCGTCTGCGGAGTCTTTCGCTTTTGTCTTGGGCATTACTAGCTCGAATGCAGACTCGTCCCGCTTGTTGAAGGCAGGAGTGTTGACAGAGAGTTTTTCGAGTTCTTCTGCCAAAGAGGGGGTTTTCCTGAACCAAAATTCATTGTGAATAGTGGTGGTCATGGATCCCGGTAGAGGCGGTGTGTCGATAAATGCTCTTCAGACGGGATTTGGCTTGAGGCCTCTGAATCTTGCCAGGTTCCGCTGGAGCTTGTCCATGGTTATCGGCCAGCTTTGTTTGGCGTTGATCAGCTCTGTTCCCTTTCCTGTGTCTTCGTTCAAGTTGTCATCTTTCTTTATGAAGTACTAGGTGTAAGTACCCAAATCTGGCTCATGCCTTCCGGTTAAATTTCCCGGCAATTTCGATAAGTTTTCCGGTAATTCCCCAGACCTTCCTAGTGTTCCGGAAACATTCCAGAACTGTTTTTAATTAATTAAGGGCTGAAGGGAATCCTTCCTAATTAAGAAACACGTTTTTTTTTAATTAGGAGGAGCCTTCTAGAATTTGCCACCTTGCATGGTTCTAGAAGTGCTGAGTCATTGTGGATAATGCCGCACGGCTGCATTAGCTCGCGGTCCCTAGCCGCACGGCTTCATTGGCGATTTCCAGACTGCCTATAAATAGAGCCCTCCTCTACCCATTTTAATCATCCACAAAAGGCATCAATCTCTCATATTACGAAGAAATCCTCCCAAGGAGCTGTTGGAAGTCCAAGAAGGTGAAGAAGAAGGCCAAGAAGCTACCTCCCTCCTCCTTGAAGATCCAAGATCAACCTCTCCTCCTAGCTCCATCCAAAGAAGAAGGAAGCCATTGGTAACCTCGCACGCCCTAACCTTGCATCCTAATAGCTTTATAAATTGCTCATTGCATTGCCTTTATATTGCTTGGGACTTGGTAGATTAAAGATCATATCTTTATATTCCCCCTTCCCCTTTTGCATGCATTAGACATCATTTGTCATAAAAATGTAGTCTTTCCCCATAAAGGTGCATCCTTTGCACCTAAAACCCCCATTTTCCAATAAAAATGTCATCTTTATGCATCCTTTGCATATAAAAATCAAATCTTTTTAATCAAAATGCATCCTTTGCATTCAAAATACCTTTTCCAAGCATCATTTGCTTTAAAGATCATGTCTTTACCATAAACTAGCATCATATGCTTTTCAAAATGCAATCTTTATGCATCATTTGCATAATGAATTCCAATTTCTTCATAAAAATGCATCATTTGCATAAAAATCATATCTTTACGCATCATTTGCAATAAAGATCATTTCTTTGAATCAAATGCATCATTTGCAACCCAAAAATGTCATCTTTTCATTAAAAATGTCATTTTTACATACATTTCCCCCTTTTCCCCCATTAGCAACCTAGGAACGGACCGGTGTAAAAGATCCTATCTTTACATCGTTCCTTCCATAAAGGTTTCATAATCTCTTTAGAAAGGGACACCTTTGAACCCTATATCTCCGATTATCACTTAAGATGAGTATGAAGCATCTATACAAGCTCGACCATCTTAAAGTGTAGGATTGATGGGCTAAGGACCCTCCTTTTCTAAAGAACCTCATCTTTGACTATAAAGAGAGTCATTCTCTCGATCACGCAAGTCCCAAGGTCCAAAAATGCGATGATCACAAGTCCAAGATGAGGACGGGATCATAATCCCGAATACATAAAATCCAAGAAATTCCGAGCGACAACCAATAAATGGTTTGTACGTCCGGAAGACGACTTGGGACATTCCCTCCTTATTTTCAAACACATGCACACAAGAAAGCACACAAGCAAGCACGATTAATGGGATCTTGGGAGACTTGCTCCAGCAAGGCACCTTGGGTGAACGACGATCCTTTCTTCCCAAGGGGTAACTTAACCTCCGAACCCATAAAACCTTTTTTTCAAAGTTTTGAGGTAATCAAAATGGCGTGGCGACTCCGTTTTTCAAATTAAACCGGATGTCTTCAAACTCGCGTGAATCCAACAAAAACAAAAATTTTGGGCACACATTCACAGTTTGGCGACTCCGCTGGGGAAACCCCAAAGGAGAAAAGCTTTTATTTTCAAAACAAAAAATCGATACTCGGTATATAGGTGGAAACCACTTGCCCTTCCTGTACACTCCCTGATGTGGGAGTTGGGATAACCGGTGGTTTAACAATCCCACGTACCAGTATCCCTTTTCGAAAAAAAATTTTGAAAAAAAAATTAAAAGAAAGCTTTTCCCTTTGAGTGGGTTAGACTCCCGTCGCTGATTTCATTAATCTTGCTTGCTTTCTTTACCATGCATTGCATCATTTGCATCTTGGAATCTGTGCACACTTTGAACGGGAAACAACCCGAAAAATAGCAAAAGGAGTGGAACCTGGAAAATTGATCCATGCAGTCGTACGGCTCAATCCTCCTTGGATTCTGACCGGGCGACCTCAGTGGCAATTCCACCAGGAAAAATCATGGTTAATCTGGCAGTCCTAGCAGCTTGGGGCTACTCAGCTCCATGACGGACAGCCTTACGATGCTCTCGGGCGCGCACGGAATCATCCCAACCTCCCCATGGCAGCCAGTGTCAACCAATGCACAGTCCGTGTCACACGTTTCAAAAAACCGTGACTTTTGGTTGGTTTTTGGTCTAGTCCGTGTCATATAGCCCAGTTGCATACCCTCGTAAAGGTCAAGCCTTAGTTCATAACGGAAGAGGAACTCTGCCAAAATTCCGATAAGGAAAAATTGGCGAGATCTCGACTCCGACATTGACTATTGACCTTGACCTGCACGGAATGTGTAAGAGTCAAGACCGAGTCTTTGCCAACAAATCAAAAGATCTTTCGCTCAAGCGAAGCTCTGCTAAAATTCCGACAAGGAAAATTTGGCAAGATCTTGACCCGGCATTGACTTCAATTCTAACTCACGCCCGGCGTATGCAACGAAGTTCAATGTGACACTGTGTCATCCGGCTTTTGCCGCCCGACCCATGCCTATTATCTTCTCGGACATTACCGAAAGTCAAAATGTCATTCGCTCAAGCGAAATTCTGTCAAAATTCTATCAAGGCAGAATGACGAGACTTTCTCGGTATTGCCTTGACTATAATCCGCATCGCTCGTGCGTTGAAAGTTCCTATGACCCGCTAGACCCGTTAGGAGCGTTCTTTACTCTCGGTCGGTGGGATCCGCGTGCCCTATAGGACCCTCGCCTGTGGCATCCACCCCGGGAGGTCGAAATACATGTGGAATACGAGGGGCTTATAGACGTAGTGACGGAACACACTGATCCAGGATCTAGTGTAGTTACGAAAAAGAAGGGCAAATCCCCTTTTCCAACCAAATAGATATTAATAAAAGACAACATTTTAAGTAAACCGGAAGATTCTAATTTGCATATTGCACGAGCCTTCGGCCTAAACACCTACCCCGAGTCTAAGCCTTTCCTATCCCTTTCCCGCAGCTGAGAAAGAAGTGGGTGAGAACACCGGGTCGGCGACTTGTTAGCGCGGGAATTCTCGAGACAGGTTCGCGAGAATCCTCGGTTTGGTCGATCCGAGAGAGTCGAATGTCCGATTCGACGAGAGAAGCAGCTCTTGGTTTGGGTAACCGAGATGACTAGGGAAGAAGAGCTAGCCTATAGACAATGCCCTCCCCATCCTCATATGATCCATTGCCAAAGACGTCCCTTTTCGGTCTTCCCCAACATCCCGAGCCGTCGAGTCCCGACACCCTTACGGCCTTTGCATCCCCGTGGGACTCTTTCCCTCCTTTCGGCCTAATCCAAATCTCTTTACTTTGGAATCCCGGTACCACCACGACCTCTCTAATTTCGTCAACGCTGTGAATTTGCCTATCTCTCGAGGCAGTGGTAGTGAAGAATCGATCGGAAATGAGAATAGGAATGGATGGATTTACGGTGATGATGACGGTTTAGTAGAAGGAATGGACTTGGAGTCGGCGAAGTGAAACCCCGAAAGGGCCAGATGAGGTAGAAAACCACGAGACCCGGAATAGGGGATGAAATCACTTCAAAGTGTATTTGCAGCTTGTGTGAAGGCTCGGAAAAGGAAAAAGATGCTAGCTTAGATGAGGCAGTATATGAGTCCTACATCCTAGAGTTCAATACTCCTTACAAAGACTTGGTCGGTGAATGGAGGGATTTAATTGAAGCCACTAGCTGAAAGAGGAAAGTGGGCTCCACCCACCGATCTGGAAAACGTAAGCATCGCGGAAGCCAAACTCTCATCGGGGAGAGTAGACTGCATTACGGTGTTAGCAGTCACTCCACGAGACCTTGTCCGAAGAAGAGTGTATGGATGCCCTGGAAAGAGTCTTAAGTCTCGGCGACCCCAGTCCCTTTATGTCTGTGACGACAACAATGTTTTCTTGGTAATTCCCAAGTCGGAGGAGGAGTCCAAGATACCTCTTATATGGCGTCAAGTATCCCGACCTGCTTTTGCCCTCATTGGTCATCGTAGTCAAGACGAAATTTCCGCGAGAGTTACTTGCGGTGATGCGTGAAGACACGGTCGAAGTGCCGGAAGGAACAGTAGAAGAGTGGTTAGCCCGAAGCCAAAAGCCCGAGAAAACCTTCCCGACGGTGAAGAACGAAACCCGCCATGAGGTTTGACCCCGCAGAAATCCTTATTGATGATGGAACTTCCCACTTCCGAAAATGTTTGGCCAACGTCAAAGATGCCGTCGAAGGCGACCCCTAGAGAAAGAAGGGACATGCTTGACGGTGATGAGGAATGTGATCCCACTCTGTTGAAAAAATTGTTGGGCCGGATGAGAAGGCCATTCGCGAGCTCCAAACCACGAAGGTGATAACTCCTGTTGCATGTTGACTTTGAAAAGTTTGAATGAGGCTTGTGAAGGCTCTAAACGGAGAAGGTAAAGCGAAACCAGCCAACTGCTAAGCCAATCGTAGAGTCGAACCACGAGAAGGTCGAAAGCCGTTAACTTGGGATCGGATTCGAGCGGCCTACGCCTCCCGGTAGTGCCATTAATCGGATTAATCGGCGAAATTGGCCATACGCCGGCAAGAGCCCGCCTCGACTTTGAAAGAGCTAACGAGAATCCTCCAAAAGAGGAATAATGACCCAGGAAAATCTAATGTCTATGTGATGACTCGATGCAGACGAGATGAGTATTGAGCGGCTAAGGGTGACAAAAGGAATGCGTCTCGGAGCCAAAGACGAGATAAGAGGCCTTATAAGCGGAAGTAGAAAAACCGGACTACGACAAAGAGGATCCGGTGTTGACTCGGTTGAAGTGTACCCAAGCCAATATCTCCTTGTGGTCCTGTTAACCTCTTCGTACCCTCATAAGTTGAAGCTAGAAGAAAGTTTGGCCAAGACCATGGGTGCCCATAGATGTCACCCCGGATGAGGTCGTCGAATGATTGGAAGTATCCACTACGGAAACATCATTACCTTCACCGACTTGGACACACAAAGTATGGGGCTAGTCATAACGAACCTCTTTACATCACAGTCCGGTTAGAAGAGCATCGATTGCCTCGGGTATTAGTCGATGGAGGGTGCACGATGAATGTCTTGCCGGCCAAGATGATGGACTTATTGGACTTGAAGCCAACCGATTTGAAGCCTTCTAGTCGAGACTATTAAAGCCTATGACTCCACTTTGCACGGTCGGTTTTGGGGATTGCTACTCTCAAGTGTAGTTCGGAAAAAGGTCATGGACGTTGATTTTCAAGTGATTGATATTCCGATTTCATTCTTGCTCTCTTGGGACGGCCACTGGATCCATCGAGATAAATGGGGTAGCCTACTACTTTGCACCGGTGCGTCAAATTTCGATCGAATGATGGTACTATCACCACCATTTATGGAGACAGTGTCACGGTAGAAGGAACCCGGCCTTGGAGACATCCCGATATTGGAAATCAAACATGATGACGAAGGGTTGGCATTGACGAGGATTCTCTGTAGCTCCTTCCAAAGCACAAGTGTGTTGCGCCCGATCTCACCACTACTTCCGATAAAATCCCTCCTGCCATGAGAATGATGAGAAAAATGGGTTATCTTAGGGACTTGGATTGGGTAGAAAACTTCGAGTCGCAATACCATCATCGATGTAAAGGAACAGAACTACCGGATACGGCTTGGGGTACAAACCGAATGGCGAAAAGATAAAGGGGTCCGGCTTCATCCCTACGGTTTATCCACTGCCCCATTACTTTACAAAAGGCGGGACACAATACGATAAAAGTGATCACCGGATCTCCTTGCGAGAAAACCCTTACGGAAAATCTTGAGAAAATGAGGGGAAAGCCGGCCCAATCCTGTTCGAAGAATGCTCCTTGACTTGCCGGACATTCACAGGGCTACCACTACCGTTCGGAACGCAGTATGTCTTCAAAGGGAACTCGGACATCGTCAAAGAGTCGGCATCCGGGGTAATGGACTTCTCTGCTTTCGAGTTAGCTCTTTCGAAGATCGGCCGGATAGAAGGCGCCAATAGTGAGGGACGGTGAGTGGGGCTTGCTACGGTTGTTTGATGAAGAAGCACATATCCCAGATTTGATCGACTTCGGCTCGAGATGATGAGATAGTTGCCGTAATTGGAGATGGTGGTGAAAATCCTTTTGATCCCCGCACTTTGGTGACTAAGACAGAGATGCCATTGAAGAATTGGGAGACGTTCTCGGGGACCGATAGCAGAAACGGCAAATGATAGCGGAGCTTGGATTGGTACCTCGTCCTTCTCAACCCAGTCGTGTCAAACATCCTGTTGTCCATACGGTCGAGTCGGGAATCTTTGAATTCCGAGTCCTCGAGTCATCCGAAGGCCTCATGCCTGAGGACTATCAAAATGTAATCGATGTCATCTTTCCCCTTATTTTGAATGAAATGACGGATCTTTACGAGTATCCTCTTATTGCCAACTTAACAAATGATAAATTAACTCAAAACTTAACAACGATTAATAATGAATCATTTGAACAAGATGCAAACACACTAAATGAACAATACATTAAAGAAATCTTTAAGCGAGGTTTCGAAAAAGAGGAAAACCGGGCCCAGTCGCCGAGGAGGTTTTGACAAGTGTGAACTTAGGTGCTTGTCGAGGAACCTAAAGAGACACGGATCGGAAACTTCTTCCGGGGTTGAGCAGGACGGGCGATCGATACGCTCGGAGAATATGTCGACGTGTTTGCATGGTCATACGGGGATATGCGGGGCTAGACGGTTCGATAGTAGAGCACGAGAATCCCTCTAGCACCGAGATGCTAAGCCGATAAACGAGCGAGGAAGATCAAGCCAAAATGGTCTCTACGAGGTCAAAGAAGAGATTGAGAAGCTACTTTGCGGGTAGGATTCATCGTAGTCATCGAATATCCGACATGGTTATCCAATATTGTGACCGTCACCAAGGCCGATGGGAAGGTGCGGCTCTTTGTGTGGATTTACGAGATCTAAACAAGGCCGGCCCCAAGGACGATTACCCTTTGCCAAACATAGACATTCTGGTGGACTCAACAGCCAACTACGAAGTCAAATCCTTCGTCGATGGCTTTGCGAGGCTACAACCGAGATCAAGATGGCCGAGGAAGACCAAGAAAGACGGCCTTCACCACACCGTAGGGAACTTGCTGTTATACGGTGATGCCATTTGGGCTTAAGAACGCCGGGGCTACTTACGAAGGGCGGCGACCGCGCTTTTTCATGACATGATCCATAAGGAGATTGAGGTCTACGTAGACGACATGATAATCCACTCCAAAGGCGAGGACGAGCGGCACTTTGTTGACTGCGGAAGTTCTTTGAGAGGCCGAGACAACATTCCATGAGACTAAACCCTGCTAAATGCACCTTCGGAGTGACAAGGGGAAAAGTGCTTGGGTATATGGTCACGGAGCGAGGTATTGAAGCCGACCCCCAAAAGATCAAAGCCATTATGGATATGAGGCCACCTCGGACCCGGACGTAAGTCAAGAGCTTTATGGGAAAAGCTGCGGTACATCGGCCGTTTTGTTAATCGGTTGACCACTATGTGCGAGCCCATCTTCAAGCTCATGAAGAAGAACGTAGACACGAGAATGGACCGAAGAATGTCGGGATGCTTTTGACCGGATCAAGGCATACTTGGTACATCCTCCGGTACTATGCCCCACATAGACGAAACCTCTTCTCGCTCTATCTCACCATCCTTGATACGGCGGTTGGGGCTATGCTTGCTCGGGAGAAGAAAGACTCTCGGGTAGAGAATGCCATTTACTTTGTCGGTCGGAAGCTACGGGAAGTGAGCTCAATTACTCGGCATGTGAAAAGACACGTGCGGGGCGAGTGCAGGTGAGTCGGCAAGTTGAAGCATTATATGCGAAGCCCACCCTGTGAATTTGGTCTCAAAAATGGACCCCATCAAGTACATCTTTGATAAGCCTTCCCTCTCGATGCGTCTAGCAAAGTGGTCCTTCTTCTTAGCGAGTACGACATCAACTATGTGACCGAGAAAGGCCATCAAGGGTCAAGCGTTGTCGAGACCACCTGGCAAACTTCCCCGATAATGAAGACGAGAGGGCTGAACCCCAATTCCCGAATGAAGGGATCTTTGCGGTCGAGCACTTTGAAAATCGATGGCAATTGTTCTTTGACGGAGCCGCTAACAAAAGAGGAAACGGTATCGGGATGCTCTTTGGTCGATCCGAAAGATGAGCACACACCCATAGCCCTCAAGTTGAACTTCCCCGCCACGAACAATGTTGCCGAGTACGAAGCTTTGCATTCTTTGGTTTGGAAGCCGCCTTAGAAAGGAATGTCAAGGAGCTCAAAGTTTACGGAGACTCGGCCACGATCATCAACCGGAGTTTCCAACAAGTGGAAGGCGCGGACCCTAACTGCGGCGGTATCATGCCCGTATGGAAGAGTTATTTGGACGGTTCGGAGAAGTGACCTTCCACTACTTGCCAAGGGAAAAGAACAGATTCACGAGATGCCCTAGCTACTCTAGCCTCATTGGTAGAGATCCCCGAGGAAAAGCCATAAAACCCTTCCGAGTGGGTAGAAGAGAAGCCCCAGACCTTTTGTTGTGAAGTAGACACGGGACCCGAGCCTATAAAGGAACCACTGGTACAATCAAATTTACCGGTTCCTCAAAGATGGAGAGTCGGCTTTCGAGACGAAGAAGGTAGACCAAAAGAAGGTGTCGAGCGAGAGCTTACAAGCCACGAAAAGGTTGGCCTCCCATTATGTCATTCTAGGAGGCAACCTATACAAGAAGCGGTACCAAGGACCACTCCTCTTGTGCGTCACTCAAGAAAGGGCCAAAGAGTTGATGGTGAAGTCCACAATGGTCCTGCGGTCCTCATATGAATGCCGAGCCACGATGCAAGTGATCCTCGAGAATGGGTTACTATTGGATTTCCATGGAAACAGACTGTGTCCAGCACGTCCGAGCATGTGACAAGTGCCAGCGGTTTGCCAACCTCAACCATCTCCCGCCTCATGACCTGTATTGCATGACGACTCCTTGGCCGTTTGCAACTTGGGGTATTGACGTGATAGGGAAAATAGCCCCGGCAGGAAGCAATGGACATGAATTTGTGCTAGTAGCCATCGACTACTTTACCAAGTGGGTAGAGGCCAAGTCCTACAAGGTCCTCACTTCCAAGAAAGTGGCCCAATTCATCAAAGAAAACATAATATGCAGATATGGGGTGCCCAACGAGATCATTTTCGATAATGGGTCGCACTTTGAAGGGGACTGCGATAGGTTGCTATCAAAATTCAGGATCACTCGCCACAAGTCGTCTCCGTATAGACCTCAGACTAATGGAGCCGTGGAAGCTGCTAATAAGACGCTCGAATGGATCATCCGGAAAATGGCCACCCGTGGTCGTGATTGGCCCGAAAAGCTGCACTTGGCACTCTGGGGCTACAGAACGTCTGTCGGAAACGGCTACGGGAGAAACTCCTTTTGCCTTAACCTACGGGATGGAAGCGGTGTTACCCGGTGGAGTTGGAAATCCCGGAGTCATTAAGGGTCCTCTGGAAAAGAGTGTCAATGAAGTAGAATGGTTACGCAGTAGGCATGATGAGTTAGCCTGCTTGATGAAAGAAGGCTAAAAGCCATGGAACACACCCGAGCCTACCAGAGGTGGATGGCCGGAGCGTTTGACAAAAGGTCAAGGCCGGAGACATCAAAGAGGGTGACTTAGTGCGAAAGTGAAGCCCCCTACCGAGAGACAACCCCACAGGAAAATGGGAACCCGTTTGGATCGGCCCTTATATGGTGCGAGAAGATACTATCGGGAGGAGCCATGAAGCTTGCGGACACGGACGACAATCCCTTTGTCCACCCGGTCAGCGGTGATAAGCTCGAGAAGATACTATGTCTAAAAGAAAAATAAAAATAGAAAAAAAAAAAAAGAGTGCAAAAAGAGTAATACCCGGCTAAGTGAAAACCCCAAAAAGGGCGGTCTAGGCAAAGACGGGGTTGCACATAAAAAAATCTTAGTGCAAAAAGAGTAATGCCCGGCTAAATTTGAAAACCCCAAAAGGGCGGTCTAGGCAAAAAACGAGTGCACATAAAAAAAAAAAAAAAAAAGTTCACCGGAATGAACTACGAAGACACGAGCCCCTTAGTCTTTCTTGTAAAAGGGGAACGTAGGCAGCCATATATGGTTCGGTCTAAACAATAAAAAGGACAATCAAGCTTCCATGAAGTGCGTCCTAAAGGGTATTTCAGTTTTCATAAAACGGGTCCCAATCAATAAGACATTTGAATTTCCATGAAATGTGTCTCGATTAATTTCTAAGATAATATTTCTTGTTCATTACAAGTTAAAAACTTCTTGATGAGTTCAAGCACGGTCTACCTCTTGACTCTGCTAACCTGCTACAAGGATCTAAAATACAATAAAATGCCTAAATAAACTAATGTGTTTGCAAAATGGCAATAAGAAGATCCTAAGAAAAGATTTGTCAGTCGTCATTCGATGAGTCTTCTTTGGTCTTCTTCCCTTTTCCTCGGCCCCGTCGAGTCTTCTTCCTCTTTTTATCTATGATGTCGGTATCCCTCATCCCGACCTCCGGTATCCTCACTGGAGCCTCCACCAAACCCGTATCAATAAGTACCCTCTCTACCCGAGCACAAGTCCGCACCTCCTCCCTCTTAGCCTCAGTCAAAGGAGCAACCTCGGACAACCTCTTGTACCGAGCCTCCATGTCTCTGACCAAGTCACCCGACTGGTTATGGTGACTCGCCCTAGCCTCAGTCTCCCTCAGAGTCCTACTCGAGTCGCAGTTAGCTCCCAATAAAGCTCGACGTCTCTCCTCCAAGATGACCTGAGTCGCTCCCATCTCCCTCTCGTACCAGTCCAAGTAGACAGTGGTCAAGATGGTGCTCTTCCTGCCCCTGAAGATAGCCCTGGGTGGGAAAGCAGCATATGTCCAAGCCCTCGAGAAGAATGAGAAGCTGGCTGGATCTCTCATGTCTAGTGACACCACCTCCATGGTCCGGATGTCCTCCCAATCGCTCAATGGCTCCTGTAAAGCCCCGAACTGCCTGGATACCAAGCAGGGAATGTAGAAGGATGACCAGCAGAATCCTGGAACCCTCACAGCATAAGACTCCTGAAATATCCTCCTGGTCTGCAATCTCCAGTGAGGTATCCACCAACGGATGTCCGAAGTGGATAGCCTAGCCATCGTCAGCTCCCAGCTACCCTGGTCCTGTTGCCTAGGTGCACCTCTCCAAGAAATCACCCAAGGGCACTGAGTCGGCAAAGCCCCCGGCAAAGCCCGAGCCTCTCCTGCGTGCCACAAAGTCAACACGAGTGGACTCCCGAGACCTCATGAAATGGTCTCCCTAGCCATCCTATCGATGCCATGCAATGTCTCTCCCAAAACCAGCGGGACAATATCCTTCCGGCCACTGGAGTCTCGACCATGTCCAAGAGACCACCATGCGAATCCCCACGGACTCAACGGTGAACAAAGCGAGAAAATATGCGAGAGAATGAAGGCATCCATAGCCACCTGTGGTCGCAGCCATATCTGGAGACCCAAACCTGCCGGGATATCGGAAGGTCAATCTGTCGGGGCTACCATCATCCTCTCAGCCTCCCCCAAAGGAATCTGCAGAAAAGATGCAAGCTTTACCGCCACCGGCACATCTCCGATCAGCGGAATAGATATAGCCTCAATCTCGGGACCCCCAATCAAGGCTCGGAAGTCTTCATGCGTCGGGACAATCTCGTTGTAAGAAAAGCAGTAAACATGTCTCCGAACGTCCCAAAACTTTGCTGCTGCTCTCAAAAGGTCCCAATCGGGCGGGAGATCCCTCAAATGCCATAAAGACTTGATCTTGAAGGAAGAATCAAGAAGCCCCCTATGAGATTGGAAGTTGTGTCTCACCCAAGATTGAAGATCGGACAGAAAACGGTCTCGCTTCCCCCTTTGCAATCTGACGGGCTTCTCCATTGCAAAATGACCAAAGATGGTGTCTTTAAGTCCAAAATGTGCTCTGGAAACAATTGGGACAAGTCTAAGTTGAAAATGAAATGAAATGGCCAAGCCTTGCTTTTATTCAGAAAATAACCAGTTCGGAGACAGCGAGCCGCACGGCTTCATTTGCCCTCTGGACAAAACCGCACGGCTACATTAGCCATCTGCAGAAAAAATTCTGCAGCAACCAAGTTGCTGCCCAAGGGAGTTTTCACCCCACTTTCTCAACCAAAACATGTACAAAAACATATCCAGAAGCCATTCAAGCATTTATATACCATTATAAATCATTTTGGCCCAGTTTCAGCCCCAATTCCAAGCAAAAAATCGCCCCGAGGCTCAGATAATATGCAAATTAAAAAAACATAAATTAGAAAAGTAAATAAAGCATTAATACAATGTCTTCGCCCCATCGGCGCCAGAATAAAGCAAAAAAAAAATAAACAAAATGTGCATCAAATGTGTTCATTGTTTGTTTTGTTCCTAATTCCACTCTAGAGACCTACTAGGCCTCCGATTCTTCTTCTTCTTCATCACTGCTCAGCTCATAAATGCTAGCCTCTCTCATCAGGTCCTCCTGGTCGCTCACGTCAGACAAATGGACATTATCGTGCCCATACTCAGCCAGTTTGCTCCCGGAATGTCGGCGTTGGGTCCCCGCCCCGAGGCATGGCACTTTGGAAGAGTACTCCGAGGCCGATGAGGTAGACAGCCGTGCCCCGACATGCCGTCTCTTGCGCCGGGCTCCGGTGCATCAGCTGCCGCCTTTGAAGCGCGAGCCGGCTTCCTCGAAGGGACCGGCACACGTCCTTCCGGCCCTATTACACGACCGGCCTATCATAAGTGCGAGCGGAACACGAGAAAAAGAAGAGAAAAATCTCGAGAAAAATCTCGAAAATCTCGAATTGCAAAAAAAAAAAAAAAAAGCAAAGAAATGCGAAAAGGGAAAGACCCTAAAAGTATACTTACAGTCTTTGTCGGGCGGCGGGGTATCTTGGGGCTCCCTAGTCTCGGGGACGGAATCCTCATCCTCCGTGGAACTCCGTGGACCACATAGGACGGATGCGCGGGGAGGGATCGGCGGGTCGGTAGGCTCATCCTCCCCATATCCACGAGTGACCGCCGGCTTCACTAGCTTCGTGGCGTCCTCGGCCGCTCCACAAACACAGCGTAGGGGGTACCCATGTCAAAATACTCCTCTGCAGCTATACCTCCCTGGTATCTCTCAATCTCATCCTCTGGCCAATCCTTGGGCTGCAGCATCCGTGCTGGAGGATCCTGAGGAGTAATGGCGTCCAATGGAGGGACATGGCCATGCTGCCTCGAGAAACGGTCCCCCAAGTATATGACATCACATGTCAGCCCCGTCAGCCACCTCCTCTGCCTCGTCGCCTCAATGGCCTCTCCCAGCAAGATCTCCGGATACCTGCCCCAAGGGTAGAAGTCCACTCCGTCGTGCCCATCCCTGTTGATGATCGGCTTCACCATTTTGTAGTCGAAGGTGATCCGGGTCTTCCCCGTGAATTTATCCCTCGCATCTCCCCTCCAGCGAACCATAGCAGGGAAAATGGTGATATCACTCTGTTGGTTCCATGGAAAGAACCTAATCACCTCGCAGAACCAGGCCTGCATGTTCAAAACATCAAAAAGGTCATTCTCTCTCTCATAAAAGTCTCAAGACAGAAAAGAGAAAAGAGAAAAGAAAGAGAGACTACCTCAAGGGCAAATGAGAAAGCGATCCGTAGAAGCAGCCTTGTTACGGCTGTACATGTCCAAGGAGAAGTAGAGCTCCGCCAATCCGGCCTCTCCCCAAGAGACCGTCCCTATCCCATCCACATCAACCAAAGAATCAAGGAGACAAGTCATGGCCAGCGTCCCAGAATTAGCAAAAATGGTGACCGATAGCATCAACCACACAAAAGCTCTAGCCAGCTGCTGGGCGATCACATCGCTAACGGCAAAGTACCGTATGCAGTTCTGGACTGCCACCTCGACATTCCGTGTCTCCATCCCTAGCCCCTTGGGAATCAGCTCAAATCCAACCAAATTCTGAAACTCCTCGGCAGTAATATGGTCTCTCCAAGTTACGGGCCTCCCGGTGAACTGTAGGCCGATAATAGGCGTGAAATCGGCGGGAGTCAGCATCGGCTCTCCCGGCTCGGATGAAAGCTATGAGTAGAGTCCCACCAGAACTCAGAAAGGGCTTGGATCAAGCCCTTGCTCTTAGAGGTGATATGAACACCCCTGCCGATAGCCTCGACGAACGAATCCAGGCCGGTAGCCCTCACCAAATCCTTGGGGTTCACCCCATTCTTCTCGAAATCCGGCATCCTCTGCCAAAGCTTGACTGCAATCTCTGATGGTCCCCTGGATTTGTTCTCCTGTAGACAAGCACAACAAAGAAGTGTGTCAATCATTCATCATTTTCAAAAGCATGCATATATTCACAAAAGTGCACATGTTTTCAAAAGAAAATCATACACAAAAGTTTTTCTAGCATCATTTGCATCAAAAAAGCGTCTTTCATCACTTGAGACACGCCATGTCAAGTCCCATTTCTTTCCTAAAGCACAAAATCTCAATTTTCACAATTCTTTGCACATAAGCATTATTCTTTCAAAAAATGGAATGCATGAATCCTTTTCATCTTCCAAAAATCTTGTTTCTCATTGATAATCAAAATTTTGACCTAGTTCTAGCACATGCAAGAACTCCGTCCCACTTTAAACAATCATCATTCTTACTTTATTTTCGAGAAAAAAGTGGGTCATTCCCATTATTTTTATCAAATAAATTGCACATTGCATATTCTTAGCCTCATAGGTTCATCGTCAATGTTTCAAAATCATTCAAAAATCCTAGGAAAATCCTAGAAAATTCCTAAAATTCGGATCAAGCCCTAAATCAATCAAAACTCAATCAAAATCGACGGAATCGAGCCAAATAAGAACGCTTACCCCAACCGGACGCGGGTTCGTCGATTTGTGCTCTCTTCTCCCCGGGTAAAGCTCCGACGGAGGCGTAAGAAAGTCATACTTTCTTTCCGTTCAAACGAGTTCTTTTCTCTTCCTCCGAGCGGCCGCGGAGATGTTTCTTCTTGCTTGCCTCGGTATAGGATTGCCCTCCGGATCCATTCCAATCGGTAGAAGCAAAGGAAATTGAAGAATTTTGAAGAAATTCTCTCCCTCTTCTCTCTCTTCCTCGGCAGCTCTTGGGCGGCAACACAATGCCAATGGCCCGTTCAAATCTGATTTTAAATAATCTAGAAAAATCAAGCTTCTAGCCGTACGGCTTCTTTTTCTCCACCTCATGCCGGGCGGCCTCATTCGCTCTGAGCAGAAAATTACAATCCTGCCCCTGGACCTTCCACTTGGGCATGCAATTCCCGTTATCTTTTAACTAAGATAACATCTTTTTCAGAAGATATCCCTTATCTCTTAAGCAATTGAGCTTTCTTCCCAGTCGCCTCCGTTAATTCCGTTATAACGGGATAATGCCAGGTGACAACCTCCGAATTGTCAAAACTCTAAACTGAGCTTACCTCTATCCCGAATAGTGACGTATGCTAAGTTCTCTAAACTTAAGCTACCTCTATCCCGAATAGTGACGTATGCTAAGTACTCTAAACTTAGCTTACCTCTATCCCGAATAGTGACGTATGCTAAGTTCTCTAAACTTAAGCTACCTCTATCCCGAATAGTGACGTATCCTCGAGTTCCTCTTAACTTAAGATACCTCTATCACGAATAGTGAAGTATACTTAAGTTCTTCTAGCTTTATCTACCTCTATCACTGTCAAAAAGAGATAGCGCCGTAAGCTTCAGTCTTCGTTATTTCCGTCATAAAGAAATAACGCCATCTAGCTTTAGCTACCTCTATCTCTGTCAAAAAGAGATAGCGCCGTAAGCTTCAGTCTTCGTTATTTCCGTCATAAAGAAATAACGCCTTCTAGCTTTAGCTCCCTCTATCTCTGTCAAAAAGAGATAGCGCCGTAAGCTTTAGTCTCCGTTATTTCCGTCATAAAGAAATAACGTCATCCAGCTTTAGCTCCCTCTATCTCTGTCAAAAAGAGATAGCACCGCAAGCTTTAGCTTCCGTTAGAATGAAATAATGTCAGGTGACAACCTCCATTAATTTTCAAAACCTCAAGGATCCTAGACATCGTTCCTAACCTATCAAGTGATGCTTGAACTACGATCAAGGCTTGATTCCTCCGGGATACGTAGGTAGCCTTTTATAAAAGGTCCAGTCATCCGACCACTTTGGTCACCCTGTTCCTCCGTCACTCCTCAGTGATGAAGTAGTCCCTCATAAGAGACTTTGTTATCCGACCACCTTGGTCACTTCTAGCATGTCCCCAGTAGGATCAAATGCTTGACCTCCTAGGTCATTCTCTCTTCTATTTCCCCAGCAAGAGACCAGTTTTCTCTTCCATTCCTCAGCGGATCCTATTCCGAACTACGGCCTGGCTTGATTCCTCCGAGATACGTAGGTAGCCTTCCAGAGGTTCAGCCACTCGACCACCTTGGTCACCCAATCCGTCTCGACATTCGCCAGATCGGATCCTTTTCTATCGACAACCCCACTCGCCCTGCAAGTGACGTTGCCGAGGGCTTCGTAAGTACCCAATCGCTCATGCCTTCCGGTTAAATTTCCCGACAATTTCGGTAAGTTTTCCGGTAATTCCCCAGACCTTCCTAGTGTTCCGGAAACATTCCAGAACTGTTTTTAATTAATTAAGGGCTGAAGGGAATCCTTCCTAATTAAGAAATACATTTTTTTTTAATTAGGAGGAGCCTTCTAGAATTTGCCACCTTGCATGGTTCTAGAAGTGCTGAGTCATTGTGGATAATGTCGCACAGCTGCATTAGCTCGCGATCCCTAGCCGCACGGCTTCATTGGCGATTTCCAGACTGCCTATAAATAGAGCCCTCCTCTACCCATTTTAATCATCCACAAAAGGCATCAATCTCTCATATTACGAAGAAATCCTCCCAAGGAGCTGCTGGAAGTCCAAGAAGGTGAAGAAGAAGGCCAAGAAGCTACCTCCCTCCTCCTTGAAGATCCAAGATCAACCTCTCCTCCTAGCTCCATCCAAAGAAGAAGGAAGCCATTGGTAACCTCGCACGCCCTAACCTTGCATCCTAATAGCTTTATAAATTGCTCATTGCATTGTCTTTATATTGCTTGGGACTTGGTAGATTAAAGATCATATCTTTATATTCCCCCTTCCCCTTTTGCATGCATTAGACATCATTTGTCATAAAAATGTAGTCTTTCCCCATAAAGGTGCATCCTTTGCACCTAAAACCCCCATTTTCCAATAAAAATGTCATCTTTATGCATCCTTTGCATATAAAAATCAAATCTTTTTTAATCAAAATGCATCCTTTGCATTCAAAATACCTTTTCCAAGCATCATTTGCTTTAAAGATCATGTCTTTACCATAAACTAGCATCATATGCTTTTCAAAATGCAATCTTTATGCATCATTTGCATAATGAATTCCAATTTCTTCATAAAAATGCATCATTTGCATAAAAATCATATCTTTACGCATCATTTGCAATAAAGATCATTTCTTTGAATCAAATGCATCATTTGCAACCCAAAAATGTCATCTTTTCATTAAAAATGTCATTTTTACATACATTTCCCCCTTTTCCCCCATTAGCAACCTAGGAACGGACCGGTGTAAAAGATCCTATCTTTACATCGTTCCTTCCATAAAGGTTTCATAATCTCTTTAGAAAGGGACACCTTTGAACCCTATATCTCCGATTATCACTTAAGATGAGTATGAAGCATCTATACAAGCTCGACCATCTTAAAGTGTAGGATTGATGGGCTAAGGACCCTCCTTTTCTAAAGAACCTCATCTTTGACTATAAAGAGAGTCATTCTCTCGATCACGCAAGTCCCAAGGTCCAAAAATGCGATGATCACAAGTCCAAGATGAGGACGGGATCATAATCCCGAATACATAAAATCCAAGAAATCTCGAGCGACAACCAATAAATGGTTTGTACGTCCGGAAGACGACTTAGGACATTCCCTCCTTATTTTCAAACACATGCACACAAGAAGCACACAAGCAAGCACGATTAATGGGATCTTGGGAGACTTGCTCCGGTAAGGCACCTTGGGTGAACGACGATCCGTTCTTCCCAAGGGGTAACTTAACCTCCGAACCCATAAAACCTTTTTTTCAAAGTTTTGAGGTAATCAAAATGGCGTGGCGACTCCGTTTTTCAAATTAAACCGGATGTCTTCAAACTCGCGTGAATCCAACAAAAACAAAAATTTTGGGCACACATTCACACTAGGTCATGTCGAAGCTGTAAGGGCGAAGATCGGAGATTGCGTGCAAGCCTCTTTTGCTATCTGCAGAGCATTTCCGTGCAGCTCGCTTGTCTTCCGCAATGTGTTCGGGAGTAGGAAAGTATCCCAAGCCATGGAGGGTATTCTGCTCTTTGATATTGATGATTTGTTGGGTACCCTGATGACATTTTCCCAAACCGAGCCCCGGGATGTAGTTCATGTGCTTCATCATTTTCATCGGGGGAGGGATCTTGTCCCAAATCAAAGGCAAGTCTATGTGGCACACCTGGGCCTTTGGGCTTTCGATGGTGAACCCTGTTAGCATCATGCCGTCATCATCGTGTTTGATCTCTAAGACCGGGACGCTGTTTGTGTTGGTCCTTTCAGTGACTATGCTATCTCTGTAGATGATGGTTAGATCTGTGCCTTGGACGAACTTTACGCATTGATGGAGAGTGGATGCCACCCCATTAATCTGGTGTAGCCAAGGGCGTCCCAAAATGGCAGTGAACGTGATCGGGATGTCGATGACTTGGAAATCCGTCGGGACCATTTGTTTTTCGAACCACAGGTTCAAGGTGGCTATTCCCAAGACTGGGCGGGACGTTGAGTTGTATGCCTTGATTGCCTGAGTTGAGGGCTTCAGATCAGTTGCTTTGATCCCTAGCAAATCCATCATTTTGGATGGCAGGACATTCATGGATGATCCCCCATCTACCAAGACCTGAGGGAGACGGCGTTCATCCAGTTGAACTGTTATGTAGAGAGGCTCGTTGTGGTCAGCCCCAAATTTTGGAAGGTCGAGCTCTGTGAAAGTGATGATGTTGCTGTAATTAACGTTGCCAATCATCTGAACTGCTTCATCAGGTGTCACCGTGATGGGAACCATGGTGCAGGCAGGCTTTCTTCCAACTTGAGCTTGTGCGAGTAAGATGAAGTGAGTAAGGACCGGAGCGAGATGTTAGCATGAGTACGCTTGAGCCGAGTTAAGACGGGATCTTCACCTTTGGGTCCAAGGTTTCGGCTTCTTTGGCGTAGGGCCCCTTTTCGGTTGTGGCTCGGTATGGTTGGCCTTTTGTACGCCCGTGGAGGATTCATTGGGATTTGACCGAACGTGTCGAACGTTCACTTACGGCCCCTTCTTGTTTTGCTTGTCTCTCCTATTTACGTAGTGGGAGGACCACGATTGGCGTAGGCCGCACCGCGCATTTCAATTCGTTCACCTGTCATAGCTTTTGTGGAGACGTCCACGGTGGCTTTGAGGTCTTACCAAGACAGTGGGGTATCTGGACCTTTGGGCCTTCGGTGGCGGTGCGGAGCTCATCCCGGTGATCATGGAGCGTACGTTGCCATGGCCTTGTGCGAGCTAGGCCGGGAGACTTCTTTGGAGTAGATGACGTAGTAGTCAAACTTTCCCGAGGGTTCTCCAAGGGTTCCGACCGTGGGATCACCGGATTCATACCTCTTCTTCAGCTTTTGTTGAGAAGATGGCTTCTTCTTTCTTCGAGGATGGCCCTCGTTCATTTTATCCTGGAATTCCATTTCCGGACAAGCACCGCAATCGCACATCCCACCGAGATGTGTTCGTTGTTCGGCGGTGGTACCGGGACCTCGGGAGGCCGAATGGGCAGTGCTTTCCCCGGAGGGTCTGTGGCCTTATGTCATAACCGCATGGTTCGTACGAGGGCAACAGGTTGACTTTGGGAGACGATGAGAGACGTTAGAAACCGCAGAGCGATCACGACTTTGGAAGCCCCGGGTAGTTGGGTGGCTAATGTCCCGAAGTGGTGCATGGCGCCTTCGATCCAGGCTTGTTGTTCACCTTGGCGTTTCTCAATAGCCATGAGGACCTGCCAAACTTCTTCCAATGTTTGGGAAATTTCTTGGGGGTAAGGTCCCGTTCTTATCGTTGTTATCCACTGACTTGGCCATGGGGAATTGACGGACTGTCCTGGTGACAGAGCTGGGAAGGAAGTTGGACCTTGCGGCTTTGACACTGGGAGACGGGTTCCCGGGTACTCTCGATCACTCTGTTTGGCCGGAGGGTGACGAGCAAGGTTTAGACAGCAGGGAATGGCCTCTCGGGATAAAAGGGGGAAAGCTCACGTGGCATGCGGTTTCCGCTTCTTTTATATTTTTTTATTTTTTGTCGTTTTAATTTACTTAAAACATATTTTCTCAGAGTCCTAGGTAGGTTGGAAAAGATTGCTCTTCTTTTTGGCAACTATGCTAGATCCTGGGTCAGTGGAGACCATCTGTGTGGCTATAAGCCCCTCGTTTTGCACCTGTATTTCGATATCCCAGGGTGGACAGCCCCGCGCGAGGGTCCTATAGGGCAAGCGATTTCCACCGGCCTAAAAGAAAAACCTAACCTAAGGACCGAGCCTGTCATGTTCGTTTTGATGCGTTAGCCATGTGAATAGTGAACCGAGCCGGCCACTGAGTCAAGATCAGGTCAAGAGTTCGGCATGACCTCTCTTTACCTTGCTTGCGCAAGGGATCTGTGACGTTAGGCGTTGGCTGGGTCATATTGCCATGGCTGACGTATCAAAGGCGTGATGACATGGTGTCATGTGAGCATGGATGTATATCCGGGACGGAATATCGTCTGGGTGTAGCTTCGGAAATCAAGATCAGGTCAAGATTTTAGCATGACCTTTCATCGCTTTGCTTGCACAAGGGATCTTGAGTTCCGAGCCTTGACTCGTAAAATGGCCGGCATGGTATATGTATCCAGGCCGTATGACACAGATCGGGTAAAAACCAACCGAGTCCGGACAGAGTGTGACTCAAGACTCAAACGTGCGGGGTTGACGCTTGGCTAGGATGGGATGTTTGGAATAATCCCGTGCGCATCCGAGAGGCCTAGGAAGACCAAACGGATCGCAACCGAGACCACCCCGGGTTGAGGGTTGTAGTGTGCGGTGTAACCGAGGCGGCGGTGCGCGTAGCGTGCGGTGTAGCAGAGGCGGCCGGTGCAGTAGTGTGCGGTCTCTAAAATTCTTTTCTGAGTAAAACAAAAGTTTTTGAAGAATTTTAAATGTATGCACAGATGTATATTGATGCATTTTTTTGTATTTTTATTTTTTTGTAAAATAAAAAGTAAACACGTGCACACACACACAACAGTTAAAGAAAGGGGTAAAATGAAAGTTTGACCCTCATCATCGTTTTAAAAATCTTTTGTTTTGTTTAAAAAGATTTTAAAACAAAAATTCCCCAGCGGAGTCGCCAACTGAAATTACCCGGATCCGGCTCGCGCGCGGGCCCCGGCATCTCGCATTTGTCGCTTCGGGAAGTCGCCCGGATCCGAGAGGCAGCGCAATCGCGCCCCGACATCTGGCTTATTCCGTTTTAGCGTGTTGGAGGTGTCTCGCCGTTGTTTTCGCAATTGTAGAGTCGCCACGCCGTTTTTATTAAGCCCAAAACATTGAAAAAGGGCATCAATTTAGAAATAAACTGTTTTTGTGTGATGAGATTTTGAGTTCGGAGGTCAGATGACTCCTCGGGAAGAGAATATTAGAATCTTAGAGCTCACCCGAGTCGCCTCGTAAAAACGAGTCTTTCGGATACCCCTAATATTCTTTAACTGTTGTGTGTGTGTGTGCTTTTAAAAATGCATGCTGTATCGGATGTCTACGTTGTACACTACGTATTGAAATGTATTGAAATAGTAATGGAAGGAAGCCTTACCAATGTTGATTCGTGACTGTCTTCCGCTGGGGAATAGTGTTTGAGGATGGAATAGTGTTTCGGCACGGGACCGGGATTGCTTCGGAAGGGGCCGGTTGTACGCGGACGAGTTTCGGCGTGAGTTGAGATTGTAGGCTGCGTTCGGGCAGAGGTTCGGCGTGCGTTGGGATTGCAGGGATTACTCGAGCAGAGTTTCGGCGTGCGTTGGGATGGCAGGAGTCACTCGGGCAGAGTTTCGGCGTGCGTTCAAGCTACCGGTTTGACTCGGAAAGAGCCGGGACACCTTGGGAAAGACCAGGCAAGGCCTCGGAGTACCACGAGGGGCCTCAGAGTACCTCGAGAGTGCCTCGGGGCAGCGCGGGAGCGCTCGGAGAGGCTTCGGAGCACCACGAGGGAGCTCGGAAGGCCTCGGAAGGATCCGGAAGGGGCCGAGATTGCCCCGAAGGGTCTTAGAGGGGAGCCTGAAGGCTGGGGGGAGAGGAGAGAAGAGGGAGGTGTGTGAAATGAGGGAGGGGGAGCCCTCTATTTATAGTGCCAGAAAATTGCAAAGAGGTCCGTACGGACCTCCTAGGTAAACCAATATTTTGGTTTTCCTCGATTTGAGGGAATATGTGATGATGAAGAAGATTCAGCCATGATGGCTTTTAGATGCAATAAGGTCCGTACGGACCATCTCAGCATGCAAAGAGGTCCGTACGGACCAACCATGCAAGGGGGGTAATGATGTTCTCCGGGATTTGAGGGAATATTGTGGACTTTAAGGGGATTTAGTAATCATTGAAACAAAGAGGTCCGTACGGACCTTAATTGCTTTTCTGATTTTCTGAAAATTCTCAAGAGGTCCTTTTGTCCCTTTTTATCCCAGAAAAGTTCCTCCCTTGGTTTGGCTGAGGTTTTTTTTGAGGGTTTTGAGTGCCAGAGGTCTTCGAGACTGCGTTTGTGAGTCTGCGGTGTTTCCTGTGTACTCGGAAGAGGGTGATCCAGATTGGGATACTTACACGGCTGTACATGTCCAGGGAGAAATAAAGCTCAGCCAATCCGGCCTCGCCCCAGGAGACCGTCCCAATCCTATCTGCATCATCCAAGGAGTCGAGAAGGCAAGTCATAGCTAGAGTCCCAGAATTGGCAAAGATGGTGACTGACAGCATCAACCACACAAAAGCCCTCGCAAGCTGGGAGGCAGTCACCTCATTAGCAGCAAACTCATGCATGCAGTTCTGGACTGCCACCTCGACGTTCCTCGTCTCCATCCCGATCCCCTTGGGAATAAGCTCAAACCCAACTAGAGCTCTGAACTCCTCCGCCGTAATATGGTTCCTCCAGGTCACGGGCCTCCCAGTGAACTGTAAGCCAGTGATAGCAGTGAAATCGGTCGGAGTCACCGTCAGCTCCCCCCAGCTAAGATGAAAGCTGTGGGTGGTATCCCACCAGAACTCCGAGAGGGCCTGGGTCAAGCCCTTGCTCTTCGAGGTAATGTGAATAACTCTGCCAATAGCCTCAATGAATAAGTCCAGGCCAGTAGCCCTCACTAGCTGCTTAGGGTTCACCCCATCCTTCTCAAAATCGGGCATCCTCTGCCATAGCCTCACTGCGATCTCGGAAGGCCCCCTAGACTTGTTCTCCTGTAGACAAGCACAGCAAAAGAAATGTGTCAGTCCTTCACCTCATTTCAAAAGCATGCATATATTCAAGAGTGCACATATTTTCAAAAGAAAAGCATTCAATCTTTCTAGCATCCTTTGCATGAAAAACGTGTCTTTCATCACTTGAAACACATCGTGTCAAGCACATTGCTATCCTAAGCACAAAATCACAATTTTCAAAATTATTTGCACATAAGCATTAATTTTTTTCTCAAAAATGACATGCATGAATCCTTTTCATCATCCAAAATCCCGTTTTAGCATCCATGATCAAAATTTGACCTAGTTCTAGCACATGCAAGGACTCCGTCACATCTTAGACAATTATTTTCTCAATTTATCTTCGAAAAATGGGTCATTCTCATTATTTCTTAAGAAAAATGCACATGCATGATCGTTAATCTTCTTAACCTCATAGGTTAATCATTAATATTTCAAAATCATCATAAAAAATCCTAGGAAAATTCGAGAAATTCCTAAAACTCGAGTCAAGCCCTAGAATCAATCAAAATCTAATCAAAATCGACGGAATTGAGCAAATTAAGAATGCTTACCCCAACCGATTGAGGATTTGTCGATTTGTGCTCCCTCCTGCCCGGATAGAGCTCCGATGGAGGCGTAAGGAAGTCATACTTCCTCTCCGTACGAACGAGTTCTTTCCTCCTCCTCCGAGCGGCCTCCGAGATGTTTCTTCTTGCTTGCCTTGGCATAGGATTCCCCTCCGGATCCATCTTAATCAATAGAAGCAAGGGAATTGAAGGATTTTGAAGAAAATTCTCTCCCTCCTCTCTCTCTTCCTCGGCGACTGATGGGCGGCAATAATGCCCAGTCCCCGTTCAAATCTGTTTTAAATAATCTGGAAAAATCAGACTTCTAGCCGTACGGCTTCTTTTGCCCCCGTCTCACGCCGGGCGGCTTCTTTCGCCCTGAGCAAAAATTACAACTTTGCCCCTGCACTTCCCACTTGTACGTATAATTCCTGTTATCCTTTAACTAGGATAACTTCATTTTCCAAAGGATATCCGTTATCTCCTAAGCAAATAGGCTTTCTTCCCCAGTCGCCTCCGTTACTTCCGTTATAACGGAATGATGCTAGGTGACAACCTCCGAATTGTCAGAACTCCAAACTTAAGCTACCTCTATCACGAATAGAGAAGTACGCTCAAGTTCTCTAAACTTAAGTTACCTCTATCACCGATTGAGAAGTACGCTCAAGTTCTCCAAACTTAAGCTACCTCTATCACAGATTGAGAAGTACGCTCAAGTTCTCCAAACTTAAGCTACCTCTATCACGAATAGAGAAGTACGCTCAAGTTCTCTAAACTTAAGCTACCTCTATCACCGATTGAGAAGTACGCTCAAGTTCTCCAAACTTAAGCTACCTCTATCACAGATTGAGAAGTACGCTCAAGTTTTCCAAACTTCAGCTACCTCTATCTCCTCGATAGTGACGTAAGCTTTAGTCACCTCAGGCGACAACCTCCATTAATTGTCAAATCAGGTGACAACCTCCATTAATTGTCAAAAACCTCAAGGATCCTAGACATCGTTCCTAACTATCTAGTGATGCTTGAACTACGACCAAGGCTTGATTCCTCCAGGATACGTAGGTAGCCTTTCATAAAAGGTCCAGCCATCCGACCGCAGTGGTCACCCTTTGTCATTCATCACTCCTCAGTGGTGAAGTAGCCCCTCATAGAGGTCCAGATATCCGACCACATCGGTCACTTCTAGCATATCCCCAGTAGGATCAATCGCCTGACCTCCTAGGTCACTTTCTCTTCTATTTTTCCCATCAAAAGACCAACTTTTCTCCACTATTCCCTTGCGAATCTTTTCTGAACTACGGCCTGGCTTGATTCCTCCGGGATACATAGGTAGCCTTCCAAAGGTTCAGCCACTCGACTGTCTTGGTCACCCAATCCGTCTCGGCATTCGCCAGATCGGATCCTTTTCTATCGACAACCCCACTCGCCCTGCAAGTGACGTTGCCGAGGGGCTTCTGTAAGTACCCAAATCTGGCTCATGCCTTCCGGTTAATTTTCCCGGCAATTCCCCGGACTTTCCTAAAGTCCGGGAGCAATTCCGGAACTGTTCCGAACCTTCCGAGGAATGAAGGGACTGCTCTAAATTAAAAGGGCACGTTTTAATTGAATTTGGCATCCTTCTAGAAGTGCCACCTTGCATGATTCTAGAAACATGCTGAGTCACACAGGATAATGCCGCACGGCTGCATTAGCCAAGAACCCCTAGCCGCACGGCCTCATTAGCCTTATCCAGACTGCCTATAAATAGAGCCCTCC
The DNA here is from genome assembly GCA_022495995.1 of Adenophora triphylla var. japonica. Taxonomy (NCBI): domain Eukaryota; kingdom Viridiplantae; phylum Streptophyta; class Magnoliopsida; order Asterales; family Campanulaceae; genus Adenophora; species Adenophora triphylla. The sequence goes on from JAFEMH010004791.1 coordinate 68,626, forward strand.
TCTTCCCATTTTAAACCAACAACACACCATATTCAGTCCCAAAAGCTCTCTAAACACTGCTGTGAAATTAGGAAGTTGAAGAAGTGCCAAGAAGCCACCTCCCTCCTCCTTGAAGTCTCCAAGAAGTGGTCCCTCCGCTAGGCAAGATCCGAAGAAGAAGAGGTCACCACCATTGGTAACCTCTCACCCCCTTTCCTTGCATTATAATGCCTATGTGATTTAATTGCTCATTGCATTCATATATTGCTATTATCTTGCTTGGGACTTGGTATTTGTTGTTAAAGATCCTATCTTTATTCACATAGATCATACCCCCTTTCCCTTTGCATCCTTTGCATGAAATAAGCATCATTTGTTCTTAAAGATGTAATCTTTATATTCAAAGGTGCATCCTTTGCACCTAAAAATCCCTTTTTTACATAAAAATGTCATCTTTATGCATCCTTTGCTCATAAAAATACAATCTTTATATTCCAAATGCATCCTTTGCACATAAAAATCATATCTTTATATTCAAATTGCATCCTTTGCACCCTAAAACCCATTTTCATGCATCCTTTGCATTAAAAGTCATTACTTTATCTTGAATTAGCATCCTTTTGTAATCTTTGTGCATCCTTTGCATATTAAATGCTAATTTCCCTCATAAAAATGCATCCTTTGCATAAAAATCATTCCTTTAAAAACCAAAAAAGCATTCTTTGCAAATCAAAAGCATCCTTTGCAACCCAAAATGTCATCTTTTCACTAAAAATGTCATTTTTACATGCATTTCCCCACATCCCCATTAGCAACCTTCGATACGAATCGGTGTAAAGATCCTATCTTTACATCGTTTCTTCCATTAAAGGTGCCACAATCTCTTTAGAAAGGGATAAAACCTTGAACCTATATCTCCGATTATCGCTTGAGACGAGCATGATAGCTCCCATATAAGCTCAATCGTCTCAAGGCGTAGGATTGATGGGCTAAGGTCACTCCTTTCCTAAAGAACCCCATTTTGGACTATAAAAGAGAGTCCTTCTCTCGATCACGCAAGTCTCGAGGTAAAAAAAGCAATGATCACAAGTCCAAGATGAGGACGGGATCAAAATTCCGAACACATAAAAATCCAAGGAATCCCGAGCGACAACCAATTAAATGGTTTGTACGTCCGGAAGACAACTTGGGACATTCCCCCCTCTTTTCAACACATGCACACAAGAAAGCACACAAGCAAGCACGAAAAATGGAATCTAGGGAGACTTGCTACGGCAAGGCACCTTGGATGAACGACGATCCGTTCTTCCCAAGGGGTAACTTAACCTCCGAACCCTAAAATCCTTTTTTTCAAAGTTTTGAGGAAATCAAAATGGTGTGGCGACTCCGTTTTTCAAATTAAATCGGATGTTTTCAAATCGCGTGAATCCAATCTAAAAAAAAAACAAAAATTTAGAATCTGGGCACACATTCACAGATACATAGACTCGACTCACGGTACAATAAAATTTAAAAATCACTGATTTGCGAACTTTGTCCATATGTGTTTGACTAGATCGTTCTGCAATTGTTTATGAGCCCTTTGATCACGCAAATCCGATATAGTACGTACATGATTTTCAAACGCTGGTAATACCTCAGTTGAGAATGGTTGTTGTGACTAGACCCACTTGCCTCGGGCTGATCCTGAAAGTTAAGCCAATTTTGAGAATACGTATCACGTTCATCCTCAACGATCATATTATGTAATATAATACATGCTCTCATGATCATAGCCAAGTCCTCTATCTGCCACATTCGAGCTAGTTCTCTAATGATTTTAAATCGAGCTTGGAGCACTCCAAATGCCCGTTCTATATCCTTCCGATATGCCTCCTGGTATTTTGCAAATAACTTGTCTTCTTCACTTTGAGGAAGTTTAACGGATTTGACGAAGGTCGGATAAGAGGGGTAGATATCGTCAGCAAGATAATATGTCATATTATACTGACGTTCATTCACAAAGAAATTGACTCTATGAGTATTTCCTGCTTCAAGATCATCGAAAACTGGCGATCGGTGCAGAACATTTATATCGTTTAATGTTCCCGGACATCCAAAAAAGGCGCCAGATCCATAAATCATGACTTGCAACGGCTTCAAGAATAACCGTAGTGGTTCCCTTATCACCTCTAGTAAATTGACCTTCCCAACCAGTAGGACAATTTTTCCACTCCCAGTGCATGCAATCAATACTCCCGATCATCCCTGGGAACCCCCTCTTCTCACTTACCTCAAGTATTCTTTGCAGGCCAGGTTCGTTTGGGGCTCTCAAGTACTCTTGCTCGTACAATTGAATGACCCCCTTGCAGAATCTCCGTAATGCCTCAAACGCTGTAGTTTTCCCTATTTTAATGTATTCATCAATAGAATCAGCGGACATACCATATGCTAACAATCGCATGGCTGCGGTACATTTTGCTAATGGAGATAGGCCTTCTCTGCCGGAACAATCGGATCTTTGTGTGAAGTACTTGTCATGGCTTGAAAGATCCTCGACGATGCGGAGGAATACATGTTTCTGCATCCGATATCGGCGCTGAAAATAATCTTTATACATAGCATTTTCGGAAAAGTAGTCATCAATCAGGCTCTTATTGTGCAAAGCGTGATCTCTTTTCAAATTTTTTCGAGTTTTTTTCGGAGTTTTATCATCAAAAAACTCGTTCATGATAAAACTCTCCTCAATTTCAAGTTGCCTTTTGTAGGCTTCGACATCAAAAGGAAGAAATCCAGATGGATCCATTGATGTAGAAGGAAGGAAAGGAGAGAGTGTTTGATGTAGGAAGAAGGAAAGAAGAATGTGTTTGGTGTAGGAAGAATGAAAGAAGAGAGTGCTATTTATTATAAAATGAGTGGTTGAGGTTGACAGATTTGAAGCGTCTATTGAATTGAGTTAGTTAAAGGATAACAAATGAGTGGTCGTGGTTGACGGATTTGAAGCTTCAATTCAATAGAATTACATAGATTTAATTAAAAGGTACCAGTACATACTGAGAATCTTGAAAGTAGTACATCAGTGCAGAAAATTGACATAAAGCAAGAATACACACATTAATTGCCATAAAGCTAGAATACACACATTAATTGCCAAACAAATTTCTTCACTAACATTTCGAAAAATTATTGTTGATGATGATCGCGAAACTCCATTTGACTCAACTGCATCCACATTTTCCTATTTTTAGCCCGAGTCTTGTTAATGGCAATATTGTTTGCCTTCTCTTGTTCTGAGACTAAGTTCTCCATTTGTTCCAATTCTTTCTCTTTGAATTGTTTGAATTCTGACCACTTTTATTCCTTTACCGGTGACAACCCCACTTTTTTCTTCCCTGCCTTTTTCTTAGCTGCCTCCCTTCCCATAGGACGAGGAATGGATCCAACCGAGCTTGAATCACCTACATCACCTTCTCGTGCTCTTTTAGATCCACTGCTATCTGATCCAGTATTTCCTCCAACCTGACTTGCGTAGCGTGGTTGGTCTCGGGTAGCTATCCACTCGTCCATCAAATTAAAAGTGCTATTGTTAGCAGTTTTATATAATTCGTGAGCTTTTATCAAAACATCATTCTCCGACCACCCGCTTTGTTGCATACGCTTTGCGTTATCGTATGCACCTACCCATTTGCCCAATTTGGCGTTTATATAATTGAAACGATTTTGCATGAAACTACGTCACGGTGAGGGTTAAATTCACAATGTTCGTTACAATATTCAACAATCTTACCCCAAAACGCTTCACTCTTCTGATTTTTTCCGACAACACTGTCGTTTCCAAACTTAATCCACCCACTGAGTAGCACTATATTGTCCTTCGTGCTCCATTTGACAATTTTTCTCCGACTAATGGTTGAACCTCCTGCATCTGGAGTTGGAGTAGCTTCATCAGCACAGCTATTGCTACCCAGAACCATTTGTGTTGAATATTCGGGATATTCAGATTCTTGAGGGGGTATTGGTGGTTGTGGAGGTCTTAGAAATTGCATACCATAATATGGATTCCAGGTGGGTACAGCTGAAGGCATGACATTTGGTTGATAATAAAATTGATTTGGCGATTGAAAATCATTAGGATTGGAGTAATTTGGTGGAAAATTACTTGACTTCTGAGTGTTGAAATAAGGATTATTGGGATCCATTTAACTAAAAAGATGATGAATGTTTTAAAAAATAAGACGGATAATTAGGATTTTCTTGAGAGAAAAAAGAGGTTTTTTTTTTGGTGTACAAAAAATATGAAAGTTATGTCATTTTATAGAGAAAAAATTTTCCAGAATTTTTGAAAAAAAAATAAAAAAATATATCTATTAAATAATTGAGCTCAAAAATCGGGGTAGAAAGATAAAAAGAAAAATCTGGAGTAACCAATCAGCGGCGGCCACTTGTCCAAGCCAGGATAAAATAAAATAAAAAGGCGGAACGCGTCTGGGTTTGGCGTGAAGGCCACGCACCTTTTTCGGTCCAATTGGACACTGACGCGTAGCTGTGGCGGGCCCCTCTATTTATTCTTCAATCGGGTTGACACAATTAAACCCAATCCCCTCAACTACCCACATTCAACTACCCTATTGCCCCTTCCCAACTAGTTTAATCCCTCTCAACCCCTCTCTCAACTACCCTATTGGACTTGGTCTTAGTTAATTTTATATTTATTTTTCTACACACTTTTATTTTTAAAAATTTAATTAATTTTATATTTATAAAAATATGTCAAAATTTGATTGAGTTGATTCTGCGAAATAAAGGGAGCAATCGGATTTACACACTTTTATTTTTAAAAAGTATATTACAAAAGTAACCAAAATCCATTTCAGTTAATTTTATATTTATTTTTCTACACACTTTTATTTTAAAAAATTAATTAGTTTTATATTTATTTTATGACAGTTTCTGACTGTTGGATTGAATTAATCATGGCCTCTTTTAGTCTCTTGTCAATAGGATTTTAGAAATCGCCTAATATTAGCTGTAGGATTTTAACATTAGCTGTAGGATTTTAACAGTGAAAACGAATTTAATGGTAAAAAATAAAGTAAAAAAAAGTTATAATTCTGCGAAATAAAGGGAGCGATCAGATCTACACACTTATATTTTTAAAAAGTATATTACAAAAGTAACCAAATCCATGTCAGTTAATTTTATATTTATTTTTTTACACACTTTTATTTTTAAAAAATTAATTAATTTTATATTTATAAAAATATGTCAAAATTTGATTGAGTTAATAAAAAAATCATATATTACAAAAGTAACCAAAATTCATGTCAGTTAATTTTTTATTTATTTTTCTACACACTTTTATTTTTAAAAAATTAATTAATTTATATTTATAAAAATATGTCAAAATTTAATTGAGTTGATTCTGCGAAATAAAGAGAGCAATCGGATCTACACACTTTTATTTTTAAAAACTATATTACAAAAGTAATCAAAATCCATGTCAGCTAATTTTATATTTATTTTTCTACACACATTTATTTTTAAAAAATTAATTAATTTTATATTTATAAAAATATGTCAAAATTTGATTGAGTTGATTCTACGAAATAAAGGGAGCGATCGGATCGACACACTTTTATTTTTAAAAAGTATATTACAAAAGTAACCAAAATTCATATTAGTTAATTTTATATTTATTTTTTTACACACATTTATTTTTTAAAAATTAATTAATTTTATATTTATAAAAATATGTCAAAATTTGATTGAGTTGATTCTGCGAAATAAAGGGAGCAATCGGATTTACACACTTTTATTTTTAAAAACTATATTACAAAAGTAACCATAATCCATGTCAGTTAATTTTATATTTATTTTTCTACACACTTTTATTTTAAAAAATTAATTAATTTTATATTTATTTTATGACAGTTTCTGACTGTTGGATTGAATTAATCCTGGCCGCTTTTAGTCTCTTGTCAATAGGATTTTAGAAATCGCCTAATATTAGCCGTATGATTTTAACAGTGAAAATGAATCTAATGGTTAAAAATAAAGAGGAAAAGAAATCATTCAATGAAGACCGTTGGATCAGATAGTTATGGACAAATCCTGGCCACTTTTTATCCCTAGTCAATAGGCGGTTATTTCTGCTCTATATTGTATATTAGATGTTATATAATTATAATATAATAATAACGAGTCCAAAATAATTTTCACTAAAAATAATTTATAATAAAAAGTTAAAACTAATGAAAAGTCGACATAGGTTACAATTATTTAACCAGCATTATGAATATTATAAATGTTGGAAGCTTTTTGTATACACATATTTTATGATGTGAAGAACTTAATTGATTATTCCAATAGAAATTGTTATTTTAAAATATTTTTCCTTATATGATTTATATTACTACTTTGTTATTTTACTATTCATTATATATGTGAAATTGAAAATTTGGAATAGCAAGTGTATTTATGTATCTTTGCTAAAATAAATATTGTTAAAATATCCCTAAATCAAAAGTTTGATATTCATTTATTTTTATTCTAAAAGGACAATTCAATTGAATTTGAAGTACTCACTTTGGAAAAGAAGATAAATATTATTATTATTCACTTATAAACATTTAATTTACGATAGTGAAATAAGATAAAGACTTATAAGAGAACAAGAATACCCGTCTCATCCATGAGACGGGTCGGATCCATGACACATGACCCGCCCAACAAAGACTTATATGAGAACAAGAATACCCGTCTCATCCATGAGACGGGTCGGATCCATGACCCATGACCCGCACAAATTTTTTTTGCTTCAGGACCCATGGGTCTGACCCTGACACGTGGCAGCCTCTCATATGCCAAAAAAAAAAGTTTTTTTTTTAAATTTTTAAATTTTGTTTTTTTTTTCAGTTTGTGAAAAGTAATAGTTACTATAACATAATGTAATGATTGTATGCATATAAAGTAATAGTTTGTATGCATTAAAGTAATACATATATACAGAAAAGTAATAGTGTTTTTTCCTATGTTTTCTTCATTTGGCAAAAGTAATACTTATTATAACTAAAATGTAACAAACGTGTTATTTATATGTAATAGTATTTGTACATAATTGTAACACATATGTATAGATATCTATATGTTTTCAAACAATAAGTTACAATGAGTTCAAATTTATCATGATACTGTAAGTATTACATTATCTATAGAAATATGTTACAATTTCATCTATCAAAGTGTTACATTTACTTGTATAAACTATTACATTCATATACATAAGTTATTACATTTCAAATGTAATACATATAGTTTGTATTACATTTGAAAAAATGGGTAAAAACGAGCTTTTGTTTTTTTAAAACAGGTACTCCCTCCGTCTCTAAATATTTGTCCCATTTGACTTTTTTTGTTGAACTTTGACCACAAATTTATGAGAGATTAATCATGTTCATGAAATTCTAAAAGTTGTTGTTGATAATATTATTAATGGTGAATCAATAGGAATTTTTAGAATTTCATGAACATAATTAAATTGTCATATATTTGTGGTCAAAGTTCAACTAAAAAGTCAAATGCGACAAACATTTAGGGACGGAGGAAGTATTACGTTTACTTATGAACAATGTTACTTTATATGTATACAGTCATTACATTAAGAGATGGTAACTATTACTTTTTCTAAACCACCGAAAAGCCGAAAAAATAATATAAAAACTAAAAAAAAAAAGCAAAAAAAAATAAAAAATGGGCCTATGAGAGGCTGCCACATGTCAGGGTCGGACCCATGGGTCCTGGAGAAAAAAAATTGGCCTATAAAAGGCTGCCACGTGGCGGGTCATGCCCCATGGGTCATGGGTCGACCCGTCTCATGCATGAGACGGATCCCCTTGTTCTCACGGGAGACCACCTCGTTGGCCTATAAAAGGCTGTCACGTTGCGGGTCATGCCCCATGGGTCATGGGTCGACCCGTCTCATGCATGAGACGGATCCCCTTGTTCTCACGGGAGACCACCTCGTAAAATAAACGGTGAAAGAAATTTAGTACAAAAGGTTTAGAACAAAGCTTTTTATAGAAAAGACAATTATAAAACCAAAATTTATTATATTGGAGTTTAAGAGACAAAACAAGGGCTTGTTTGGTAACCCAACTAAGCTCTTAATTTAGAACACTTTTAAGAGATTCAAAAGTAAAGCATATTTGGTAAGGTAAATTGCAATCACTTAATTAATTAAGATTGTCTTTAAAAAAGCTATTAATTTTAAGTTGAAAATGAGTAGCTTAAGCAATTAAGAGGGAAAAAGAAAGAGTTAAAAATGGAATGAGTTCAAATCTATCAATCAACTATTTTATTTATATATTAAATAATATTTTTTTTTGAAATATTTTAACTTTTCATATAAATTATATTTGATCTAGTATTAAAATGTAATTTTGTTTATATTAAACTATTGATATTAATAATATTTTAATAGAGTATCATAATTATTATTTTTTTTTGCATTTTTTGTCAAAGATAAGACAAATTTATCAAAATAATTAACAAGATAAATTTTATTATGGATCAAAGAAAGTACTAATAAAGATGAAGGTGTTTAATCAATGTAGTAATATTAGTATTGTTTATATTTAAATTAGTACTCTCTTGCCCGTGCCAATGGCACGGTGACAGTACGAGAGTGATTGGTCCTATAAAAATGTATAACGTACTCTGCAATTAAGAGATTAGAGAGAAATCGATTGCTTCAATAAATAGTTAAAATTTTACACCAACATCACAAACAGGCAAACAAAAATATTTATACAACAATAATCTATATCACATGCAACATGCAACATGCGTCAATGAACTATCACAGGTTATACAATGAACTATTATAGATATTCTTTTTTTACGGACTTATTATGAATTACTAAACAACAACAATTTTGCATCAATGAGACTATCATATTCTTGACATCGATTAAACTCATAATGTAAGCTCTTTTTAGGATATAGAAAAAGAAAATCAAAATCTGCAATAATAGTATTAAGTGACGACTCTCTTAAAACATAGTAAGTAAAAAACCAAAAATGGCTACGAATCGTCTCATCCACACCCCCCCCCCCACCAAGCAACCGCCATGTTCACTATCTATCTATACACTTAGCATTTAAGTAATTGTTTACATTTTTTTCTCATTGTTAGCCTTTACACAATAGTCGATACTCATATACGCATAAAGAAGATACTCCATTTGTCCAACTTTACCTTATGCTTCGTGTTATATCGTATAAAATATATATATACCAATTTATAAATTAGAATCACAAAGATATTTAAAAATATAAGAGTTTTTTCGTACTCTTTCAAGTAGCAACAAAGATGTAAGTTGAAAATAACCAAGCAAAAGGTACCCCTCAAACACATTTGAGTCAAACTCGAATCCTTGGCAAAACAGTGAGCGGACAACAAACTCATTAGTTTTCCAAAAAAAAAAAACCCCCAAAGAACTTTGTTTATGCTGACATAAAGTTCCTTATTAAGATAATTCCTTTATACACCTATTTGTACTATCCTAGTAACACTGTGTATTCTCACCCCTATATTAATTCCTAAAACTCTTAAAGGTCAACCTTTCAAAAGTTTACGAAATCTCAAAACTCTGACAAAGAGAGAAAATTAAATCCAGGTTTATAGAGTCATAAAACACGAAATCAAAACCCCTAACCCCTACAAAGAGAAAACGTACCTTAAGCCAAAATTGAAATAGAAGGAATAAAGGGTGATGAAGCCGAAATTCTTCTGAACTACTATTAAATAAATAGCAACCATTTAAAAATCGAAAGAATTGTGGTAATTAGGAATATTGAATCAACTCAATTGATTATCCAAAGGCACATAGAATCGTGAATTTGCAAAATCCAATGAGTCTAAAAATAAAAAACATGTATTACACATTCAAATTGTTGAAGAGGGGAAGAAGGCGTGAGTGTACCTCTGAAACACAACAGCAACCGCGATGATGGTTTAATGCTGCAAGAGATGTAGAGAGGGGGAAGTTGGCTAACCAAAGAGCTCCCCTTTTCATCTCCGTTATTGATACCAAATTATAATAATAACATGGTACACCAATAGTAGTGCATATTCAAACTAAATGAAAACAACTACAACCCATTTGCTTAAACGTTTAAGCACATATATGAGGTTGAATGAAACCATAAGAATCCTCATCAAGCTCACTCATAGCAATTCTGGCCTAAGTGGAGGAAACCTGAAAAATAATAGAATTTAACCATTACAATGAGAATGCAAATTTCATATATCTATAGATATGCTAGAACTCTGAAGAGTCTAATTCTCACGGACCATAAAGAGCAATCAACTCCACTTGAATAAGCAAACTACGTCCATGTGTTATCAAAATACAAAGTACTATGTCCGCAAGTATGATTTTTCTTTCATCAGTATACTCGAATGGGAGATTTTTGGATTATCTATTCAGTTAACTTCTCTTCGACAACTTTAGTCCAAAAAAAAACTTTTATTCGAAAACTGGATCAAATTCTAAATGCAACAACATCCACCTGTTGAGATATGACACAAAACTAACTCTGACCATCAGTTTAAAAAGATCTAATTTTTTTAATATAGAATCAAGCTTTAAGCAATTGAGAGTTGTGTCCTTAAATTTGCACTATACTATAACCCTTCCTTCTCCCGTCGCTTTCATTGTCTCTCAAAGACACCTCTCATTTGATGCCATCCAATCCAAAGTTCAATTCAATCCATAGGTTATCAACTATTGAGCTAACCTGTTTTCCCCATTCGAACACCCCCCAACAAAAATATCTCTCCCCCAAATCCTGACTCCTCAGCATGTCCACTTTAAATTAAAAAACAAATCAAAATCTCAGTATAACATAAAATGAAAATAAAAAATACTCAGAATTATCTAATTAGACACCACTTTTAGGCCAATTCCTCCAAACTCCTTCTCTGAGAAAAAAATACAAAAACAAAAGTCAGTTGTATAGAAAACTATTGCTATTACCCATCTTAAACCAATTCAGAAGATTCTGTAATTCAACTCCAATTCCTTTCATACCCAACTAATATATAAGCAAAATAATGAAACAAATAGTAACCCAATCATCATTGATCCAACTTTCTCTTTCTGTCTTTCTCAACAAAGCCACCAACACCATCATATGTCATTAATGCCTCTCTTTTAGAGAACAATCTTTTCCATAGCTAAGATGACAAAATTGATAAAATTTATGAGATGTAAAATTCAACTCAATCTTGCCTAAGCACATAAATTTAGCTACATCAACCAAAGCCTTCAATATTCCGCCATTGGTTAACCCCAACCTTACCCCAACTGCTAGGACATGTGTATGTTCTATAATAGGCATCAAAATCAAATAAAAAGGAAGAATTAAACTAATCAACATAAAATAGCTCATCTACTTCCTTAGCTAAATGTGCTTCTATTAACTCAAGCAAACACACAATCATTTGAAAATCACTATTCAAAGACAACAAAAAAGTTGATTAAACATTTTAATACAAAATAATAACAGCGAAATTATCTCAAAAAATAAGTGAAATAATGATGTCTTATCTCAAAACCAAAGGCCGAAAAGTAATAATGAACGGGGCTTCTGCGGAGGCAATCCGGAGAATACCCATGATTTTACCAAAGTGTCGTCTGCAGGACATAACCAGGAATTGGGAAGAATCAAACATCAACTCACCACGACCAATCTTCATCCTCTAACACCACATATAAAATGACCATCCACCACCAAAATTGCCGCCACTAATTTCAACAAAAACCCAATCAATAGAAACTTTCGATCTACCATCGGGTCACCGTCACCCACCAACATCCGCAAACATCCACCAACAAAACAACAATAATCAACAATTTAAACAAAAAATGAACAAATACAAAACTGAAATTCAAAGTAATTTAAACCAAAAACCAGATCTTGAGAGAGAATAGAGAGAGAGAATATCAAGTTGAGTGGGGTGGTGAATGGCGGTTATGACGGAGGTGGGTTTAATATGACGGCAATGGCAAGAAGGCGGCGCCTGCGGACATGGGTGGGGCGGATGAAGCCATTTTTGTGATTTAGAGAGAGAGGAAATTTGGGGAAGGGGAGAGATGACGATAGGGAAACAGATGGGCAGACGTTACGTTGGTGAGAAGATGTGCAACGTGGGTGACGGTTGAGATGCGGGTAAATGTTGAGATTAATCTCAGCCGTCGAATTCATTTTCTAACTTTCAATCCTGACCACCACTTATACCCCAGATAAGAGGCGGTTAAAAGCTTCCTATATTGTATTATAGATTAAAAATACTATCAATAACAATTTTTAGAATTTCATGAAAATATTTATATTTTTCTATGAAATTATTCATATTTTTTTATAAAATATGTCAAAATTTGATTGAGTTGATTCTGTGAAATAAAGGGAGCGATCGGATCTACACACTTTTATTTTTAAAAAGTATATTACAAAAGTAACCAAAATCCATGTCAGTTAAATTGTAAATTGAGAGAAAGTCAGACAGTCGGTACACACAACCAGACCACTTGCTTGTTTTCTTTGCATTTACATTTGAATTGAAAATCATGGTACATGCCAATTTCCAAATAATAGTTATGTATACTATTACTACATTATTATACTCCCGTACCGTTCCACGTGAATGGAGAATTTTAGTCAAATTGATGTAACTTTGATCAATAATTTAAATAAAAAATAGTGATTCTAATAAAATTTATTTATTTTTTATTATAACATAATTAATAATATTTTCAATATTGATTTTTAAATTAATAGTTAAAAAATATTGATGAAGGGAGTATGTATTGAAATAGAAACCGCCAATCTACAGCCGTAGGATCAAATAAATTGAAAAGAAATCCAACGATTGAAAATAAAAAAGTTAAAACTGATGTTGGAGATGAGAATCAATCCTGGTCACTCTTTGTCTTTTCTAAAACACAATCCTAGCCACTCATTGTGTGACGGTTATTCTTGACCTCTATTGTATTATAGATACGGTTGAGATGCGGGTAAATTTTGAGATTAATCTCAGCCGTCGAATTCATTTTCTAACTTTCAATCCTGACCACCACTTATACCCTAGATAAGAGGCGGTTAAAATCTTCCTATATTGTATTATAGATTAAAAATACTATCAATAACAATTTTTAGAATTTCATGAAAATATCTATATTTTTCTATAAAATTATTCATATTTTTTTTATAAAAATATGTCAAAATTTGATTGAATTGATTCTGCGAAATAAAGGAAGCGATCGGATCTACACACTTTTATTTTTAAAAAGTATATTATAAAATTAACCAAAATCCATGTCAGTTAAATTGTAAATTGAGAGAAAGTCAGACAGTCGGTACACACAACCAGACCACTTTCTTGTTTTCTTTCCATTTACATTTGAATTGAAAATCATGGTACACGCCAATTTCCAAATAATAGTTATGTATACTATTACTACATTATTATATTCCCATACCGTCCCACGTGAATGGAGAATTTTAGTCAAATTGATATAACTTTGATCAATAATTTAAATAAAAAATAGTGATTCTAATAAAAATTTAATTTTTTTATTATAACATAATTAATAATATTTTCAATATTGATTTTTAAATTAATAGTTAAAATTTTTGCAATTTGACTAAAAGTCTCGTGATGAAGGGAGTATGTATTGAAATAGAAACCGCCAGTCTACAGCCGTAGGATCAAATAAATTGAAAAGAAATCCAACGATTGAAAATAAAAAAGTTAAAACTGATGTTGGAGGTGAGAATCGATCCTGACCACTCTTTTTCTTTTCTGAAACACAATCCTAGCCACTCATTGTGTGTCGGTTATTCTTGACCTCTATTGTATTTTATAGATTTCATTTCTAATAAAGATAATCAAAACTTTTAATGTAAAAAGGAACGCTAGAAGGAGGGGTTGAACCTCCGACCTTGTGGTTAACAGCCACATGCTCTAACCAACTGAGCTATTCCAGCTTCATATTTGGTTTTGAAATACAATTTATTTTTTCATAAGTCTTTTATCTCTCTGTTTCCTTAAACATCATCCTTATTATCAAGGAAATAATTTTCTCTAGGGTTGAGTTTCTGATATTCCCTTTTGTCTTTTTCGCAAAGGTTAAATTACAAAAATATGTAAATTATGGGGTTGATGTTACAAATTTAAAATTATTCTCATAGTTCTAAAAATTATTATTGGTGCACTATTAAAATACCAAAGTAAGTTTTTAAATTTACGAGAGTAACTTCGTTCAAATAATTTATGAGAGTAACTAAATTTTTATACAATAAATTTGTGATCAAGGTTTAATAAAATTGACCATATAAATCGAAGCACACAATCTTTATGGGACAAGGGTATCAGACTCTCAATACTAAAACATTCTATGGAAAGAGATTATTTAAATTCTACATTTTCAGTTCTTAAAATTCAGCAACTTAATAATTTTCAGTTATAAAACAAAAATTTATTACAATGGATTTTTAAGAGACAAAACGATAATAATTAAAACACAATCATCTAATTAAGTCATCGTATTTAGTAGCCTTATTAGGATAACAATTTCAATTTTTTAATGAAATAAAATCCAAAAAAAAAAAATCAATCTTAAATCAACACGAAATAATGGCTCCTTCGTAGAAATTGCATGACACCGGAAAGTTTTTTCTTTTTAGAAACATGACATCGGAAAATTAGCAAAGTCTTTTATGTATTTGTAGAGTTGATTTTTGTTCGAATAACAGAGTCGCCACTTATTATTTATTTAGAAAAACAATAAGAAAAACCTTTTTGATTTTGAAGAGATTTGAGGGTTCGGGGGTTAAGTTATGGAATGGGAAGGTCGAAGAGCACCCATTCCACCCAATCCGGAGATCGGTCTTGCCAATTGAGTATTATCAATCTAACTAATAATTAAATAAGAAAACTCTAATTAATTTCTTAATTAGGAATGTCGGATTGTATGCTTCGAGATCTCCTCCATGGATTGAAGGGACTCTAGGCTAATTATTTTGATGGGATTACACTACTCTAAAAGCCAATAGAGAGATTGAGAAGAAGAAGAGTAAAAATATAGGAGTTTACCTTGTGTTTAGGGAGTATTTGGTTTAGAACGTGGTTCTAAGATGTCTTCTCGGTCAAGAAGTGATTCGGGCAGAGCTTCGCCTTGATCCTATGCTTCAGATCTCGACGTTCGTCAATCAACGTGGTTGATGGACGAATTTAGGATTTGTTTGTGAGTGATTTGAAGGGATCTTTCAGGGAGAGAAACCAACAAATTGTGTGTGTTGTGTGTTTTCGATCGGGGATCAGGGACCTCTGAAATAGTGAAAGCTATCAGGTATTTATAGGGGTTTAAGAGGTAAAGGTGGAGAGGAAAATTACCCTAGGAAGGTTTCAGAACTCAACAATGATTGGATACCCGGATTGGATAATGTTTATCAAGAAAAGAGGTTGAAATGGAGAAGGAAAGTGATTCTGCACATCCTGCAGAGGGGTTGACTCGCGCGAGACACGTATGTCCCGCGCGGGACAACTAGTTAAATAACAATTTTTCCTCTTCAGTTGTTTCGTTAGTCAGTTAGGT
The DNA here is from genome assembly GCA_022495995.1 of Adenophora triphylla var. japonica. NCBI lineage: Eukaryota > Viridiplantae > Streptophyta > Magnoliopsida > Asterales > Campanulaceae > Adenophora > Adenophora triphylla. Next base: position 84,246 of record JAFEMH010004791.1, read on the forward strand.
CCAAAACTAACGAGGTTAGTTAGAAACTTAACGAAACATGACGAAACTGATATGCTTTCTTCAAAACACTAAAAGAGAGACGAAGAATAGTGTAATCATGAATTATTGGTTCAGAATGGGGTGTCTACAGAGCCCCTCGACGAAAAGTCTTATGGAATAAGTCATGCGTCGATAGAAAAGACATAATTCTGAACATTGGGATGGTCGTGCCACACGGCTGTCTACGTATCTCTAAGAGAGAATCAGACCAAATGTAGTTCGACTCCAAAACACTAAAAAGACTATTTTAGGTATTTTTGAAAAGCATTTTTGGAAATCGAAGAGGGATTTTTTTTTAAAAGGTAAAATCATACTGAGGAATCAAAGACTTGACCCAATTCTGAAGATACCTGTTTGTTGATGAAGTTGTTGAAGTGCGCCGCCAGAGGTTACTGACTTTGCCATTGTTGCCGAGGTCACGAACTTGGTTGTCGCTACTGCCGTCGCAGACTTTGCTGATGCTGAGGTCACAGACTTGAAGTTTGTTGCCGTCACAGACTTTGAAGTTGTTGTCAAGGTCACGGACTTGAAGTTTGCTGCCGTCACAGACTTTGAAGTTGTTACCGAGGTCACGGACTTGAAGTTTTCTGCCATCACAGACTTTGAAGTTGTTGCCGAGGTCACGGACTTGAAGTTTGCTGTCGAGGTCACGGACTTGAAGTTGTTGCCGAGGTCACGGACTTGAAGTTTGCTGTCGTCACAGACTTTGAAGTTGTTGCCGAGGTTATGGACTTGAAGTTTACTGCCGTCACAGACTTTGAAGTTGTCACCGAGGTCACGGACTTGAAGTTTGCTGCCATCACAGACTTTGCTGATGTCGCCGAGGTCACGGACTTGAAGTTTGCTGTTGTCACAGACTTTGAAGTTGTCAGTTGAGGTTGAGGTTCTGTCAGCCTCTGTAATGCAAAGATATATGCATGATGGTCTCGGATAGACCTGAAAGATTCTTACCTTTTCTGCACCTGCTAGCACATAAGGATTCCAAGTAGATTTTTCAGATTTTAGTTGTTTAACTGGACTTACGTGGTGGTGCTCACGTCTGTTCGTGTAAATGGCCGGTGACATTTTGGTGGTGAATTTATGTATGAGTGTATGGTATATGGATATGTAGGGATATCTGTATGGATTTTTATTTGAGATGGGTGATCTGTATGAGAGTGAACTTGTGTTTGACAAGTTGGGACCAAATTAGGTTCTGCAGAATCTGTTGCTAGTCAGCGAGGCTGAATTTCAATGAGTAACATTGTGTGAACACATCTAGGCCTGTTGCGAATCTTCATTCTTAATTCTCCCTTGAATCGTGTCTCTATGAGGCAAACGACTACAAATCTGTCGACTGTCGTAATGGCTTTATGTCCAAGTCCCCTGGCTGTCTCAAGCCCCAAGTTGCTTGAATGTGGTAGATCACTTTGTGAACAGGCTTGTGAGTCTGCTTTCTTGATTTGAAGATGATCGAAGAAGACTCTCCTTGTTGATTTGACTTAAAGAAGATCGAAATGAAGTTCGATGAAGAAGGTTGAAGAAAAGTCTCCATTTGTCCTTTGATTTTTTTTTCTTAGTGACGCACCCTGGTTTTTGCCTAGACCGCCCTTTCGGGTTTTCAATCTAGCGGGCATCACTTTTGCGTCTTTTTTTTTCTTTTCTTTTTTTGAAAATAGTATGTTAACTCGAAGAGAACTCAGAGGAGAGAATCTTATTGAGGAGAGAGAGATAAGATCTCAAGTTAGTTGAGGAGAGACGAACTTTATTCTTTGAAAGGTGATCCAAGCAGTGACTCTTTGGAGAAGTGTATTCTCTAATGATGAGAATGAGAAGCCAAGAGAAAAGCTCCTAATGCAAATTTGATTATTTTGAAGAGTTGAAGTAGAGATTGACTGGGGGAGGAAAGGTTAGGAAGCCCCAGTTTTGATGCTTGGATTTCAATATTGTGTATTAGAGTGGCTAACAGGAAGCCCCTCGACTCGACAAGAAATGCCACTTGGCTCAAGGATCTATAAAAGTTATTCTACCTTTTAATGAATCGTGCATCATCTAGAAATTTATAAATAAGTTTGAGAAGAAATCCAATCATTAGTATGACTTAAGGGTAAACATTTCTTTTGATACTGAAAGTCTTCTTCACTTGTGATAGGAGGATGTTGAGTAATCTTCATTTCTTTTGCATTTGAAGTTTCACCTTTGTTGTGGGGGTGATGAAAGCTTGAGAGTGTTTTTTTGGTACTCTCAAAGCTTTGAATTGAGTAGCCCCACTCTTCTTGGAATGAGGGTTGACAGCAGCACCTTTGGCTTTCTTTGCTTGTTGACCTTTGACTTTCAGTAGGGTAATGTTTAGTCCTTAAGCTTCCTAAGGATAACTTTCTTCTTAAACTCGCTTAGAAGTCTTTATTTTTTTTCAATGATTTAGGGAATGGAGGGTCCATTATTTTGCATGAATTAAACGATACTCATGAGGTAGAACAACCTTAGGGAAAGTGTTTAAGAAAAGAAAATGACTTTGATTAATGGATAAATTGAAACAGACTCGATAGTTTAGATGACACAAACTAGAGGAGGTGAGAAGTACTAGAAAGACAGAACGACTCTTCGAGTTCATACTTGGAAATTTAAAACCCAATCTACTTCTATCAAAGGAGAAAGGGAAAGGATAGTTGTAGCCCCAAAGTGGTAAGTGTATATTTCTTCTTGGAGCTTCATCTTCTTCACGGATTGCGAGGGAGAGGATTGGTGATGACGTTGGGACGTTCTAACTCTCCATTGTCAAAGAGGCCTTGGATGATGTCCTTCAAGTGGTGGCAAGTGTTGGTGTCGTGGCCGGTGAAGTTGTGATACTTGCAGAATAAGTGATGAGCGTGATTAGGACCACTTCCTTAGGAGGACCACATTCTCTTGGTTTGATCTTTTCATTCTTGACAAGTACATCGAAGAGTTCTTCTTGAGTGATTCCTTCAATTTTGTCATAGTGTCTCTTTTTCTTTTCAGGAGGAGGAACAGCAGAATACTTTTCGGTGTTGGGGCGGTTGAATGAAATAGCGTTGACTGAAGCATCCTTACTTGTGGTGGTTTTGTTGAAGCGGAAAGTACTTTCCTTCTTTTTGCTTTTTAGGAAGTCATCAATCCTAATTCCGGACTCATGGAGTTCATTGAAGCTAGGAAAGTAATTACCGGCGAGCTTCTCTTGAAATTCATCACGGAGGCATTGGAGGAAGATGTGTATTTGCTCTTTGAGAGTAGGCCTTTCAACAACTTCAGTAAGTTTGAGTCTTCATCTTCTAGCAAATTCAGCAAAAGACTCATTGGCATGTTACTTGGTTTGTTCAAGATCCCTCCTAGTAGGGCGGTAAGTGGAGTTGTCTTCAAACTGCCTTTGGAAGACTAAACATGCAGACGACCAATCAAGCCTTGAAGTCATAGGAAGAGACATGTACCAATTCCTTGCAGCACCCTCCAAGGTTTGAGGGAAGCATTGGGTCAAGATTGTGTTATCAACGCCCATTGGAAGCATAGCCCAAGTGTAGGTTTCAACATGAGCTCGAGGACAAATAGTGCCATTGAACTTGGCAATATCGGGTGTCTTGTACTTGCGAGGAAACTAGGTGATGGATTGTTGAAGAGCATTGAGATCAAATGGAACGAATGATCCTTTTGAAGTGTTAAGGGTAGCAAGTTTCTTCTCAATATAATTCTTAGTAACATGGTCACCAAGTTTAGTAGTCTCACCACTGCCTTCTTTCTTGGTTTTAGTGCTTTTGGAGACATATTCCTCATCATCGAAGGAGGTTGAGGAAGAGGATGAATCGGATTCTTCCTCTTTCTTGCTTGACTTTTTGTCTTTCTTATTCCTTTTGGTGTATGATTCCTCTTCATCGGAGGAGGATTCCTCTTTCTTCTTTTGCTTTCTGCCTTTCTTGACTTTCATCTCATGGAGCTCTCGCATGAAGGCCCGTTATTTGGGCATTTTGCTCATCAATTTTCTTAATTTGTTCATCCAACCTAAGCATGGCTTCGATGAGTTCAGCCTTAGCTTCCTTGATTTCGGCCTCGGTGATAGAAGGAGAAGCAAACATCGTGTCGAGCTTTGGCGAAGAACCTAGACCTGTAGCAACCATGTTAAACCATGATCGAGTCCCAACAAGTCGGCTGAATAGGGTGAATGAAGGCTTGAAGGTTTTGGCCAAAACACGAAAAGACCGAACACTTGTCTCGCACGGGACAAGTAGTCTCGCGCGAGACAACAACACCGGAAGTCATAATTTTCTGATTTTTAATCCTAATTTTGGTCGGACGAAAAATCCATTTTGGGGGTTTCTAACGTCCGAAAACCAAACCTAAGGACCTAGGGGTCGAAGTAATCTCAAGTAACATCGAGTTTTGTGCAATAAATTTGGCGGGAAATTTTTCTCGTTTTAGGAGCAAATTCGAAGGGACAATTATAGGGACATTTGCGAAGGGACAATTTCGAAGCGACAATTTTTTGATTTATTTTCCATGAATTATTGAACAAAACAAGATCTTAATAAGGGATTACAAGGACTCCAAGATCAAACCGACCGGTCACGGAGTGTCTTAAAAAGTTAATCTACATGATATGTGGCGATGCAGGGCTGGAAGGCTAGTCTCTCTGCGATATGACAATCTAGATGGATTGAAGACGCGGAGTGGGATGATCCAACTTCAGAGAGACCGGCGACTAGGTGGTACCGTCATTCGTCCTTAGTGTGGTTTCCGGGTTAATCAGGGTATGTAGTGTAATGACAGTTATAATATGAGTGCGCGTGTGTGAGAGTCAATCTAGGTGATAGAGAAAAATAAAGAGTTTTTTTTTTGAAAACTAAAAGAAAAACAGATATTGGCCGCACCAAATGGTTGCCTACGTTTTTCCCAAATTAGGAAGACTAAGGCCGTCGTAGTTCCACTTAAAGGAGAGAGAGAGAGAAATAAATTAATTAATTAATTTAAATTACAACTCCCGAATCCTCCATGGACCGGACTTTAAATAAAAAAACCAATCGCACGCAGGTATATAGTTCAAGTATAAATTAATAATTATACTACCCTGCAAAATAAAGTTAATACAAATAAAATAGAAATAATAATTTATTTTAACTTTTCTGAATTTTTAAAACTTTTCTGTAAGTTTTATTATTTTTTTTTTTTGATTTATATTTGTTTTTGATTGAGGTCAAGCTTTAAAAAGTCAACACAGCCACGTTTTTTTTTTTTTTTGACTTTTTTTTTTTTCAACAATTTCATATGTTTGGCGGCTGAACTTTTCCTGATTTGGAACAGTGTCTCGCGCGGGACTACCTTGTCCCGCGCTGGACAAGCATTCAGACAGAATATTTTTTTTTTGACGAGAACAGTACAGAAAAATTTGAAAAAATTCAGAAAAATCATTTTTTTGCAGAAGAATAAAAAGATTGATAATTCTCAATTGTACGCAAGTCTAACCCTCTTAATTATTTGTCCCCAGCGGAGTCGCCAAAACTGTAGCGTTGATTTTTTTCGAATAATAGAGTCGCCACTTATTATTTATTTAGGAAAACAATAAGAAAAAACTTTTTGATTTTGAAGAGATTTGAGGGTTCGGGGGTTAAGTTATGGAATGGGAAGGTCGAGGAGCACCCATTTCACCCAATTCGGAGATCGGTCTTGCCAATTGAGTATTATCAATCTAATTAATAATTAAATAAGAAAATCCTAATTAATTTCTTAATTAGAAATGTTGAATTGTATACTTCGAGATCTCCTCCATGGATTGAAGAGACTCTATGCTAATCCTTTTGATGGGATTACACTACTCTAAAAGCCAATAGAGAGGTTGAGAAGAAGAAGAGTAAAAATATAGGAGTTTACCGTGTGTGTAGGGAGTATTTGGTTTAGAACGTGATTTTAAGATGTCTTCTCGGTCGAGAAGTGATTCGGGCAGAGCTTCGCCTTGATCCTATGCTTCGGATCTCGACGTTCGTCAATCAACGTGGTTGATGGACGAATTTAGGAGTTGTTTGTGAGTGGATTGAAGGGATCTTTCAGGGAGAGAAACCAACAAATTATGTGTGTTGTGTGCTTTCGATCGGGGACCTCTAAAATAGTGAAAGCTATCAGGTATTTATAGGGGTTTAAGATGTAAAGGTGGAGAGGGAAATTACCCTTGAAAGGTTCCAGAACTCAACAATGATTGGATACCCGGATTGGATAATGTTTATCAAGAAAAGAGATTGAAACGGAGAAGGAAAGTGATTCTGCACATCTTGTAGAGGGGTTGTCTCGCGCGAGACACATATGTCCCGCGCGAGACACGTATGTCCCGCGCGGGACAACTAGTCAAATGACCATTTTGTCCTCTTCGATTGTTCTGTTAGTCAGTTAGGTCCAAAACTAATGAGGTTAGTTAGAAACTTAACGAAACATGATGAAACTGATATGCTTTCATCAAAACACAAAAGAGAGACGAAGAGTAGCATAATCATGAATTATTGATTCAGAATAGAGTGTCTACAATATAAATATTTTAATCTCTATAATGTGGGGATCAATAAAACCAGTAAAACAATAAATAAAAAATAATAAATAAAATAAACATGGAATAATAAAATTTCATATGTATAAAGTGGGGGATCAATAAAAAAGTTCAGTTGGATTATACTTATTCTATTATAAACTACACATTTACTATTTGCTCGAAAACCAAGGAAAAATGTTAGTAAATTGAGTGTTGTGAGTATGAAAAATAAGGTAGGAAAGAAAAAATTAGTTGTTGTTTTGGGTATGATATACGAGTTCTATTAATATAAAAATAATAAAACATTTCAATTTTAGACAGTATATGCTCCATCCATCCCATTTGACTTAGGACAATTTTTCATCTTTGGTGTATCACTCGAATTAGGATATCCCAAAATGACATGTTTATATTATTCTTATATTTAATTGATATTAGATCATCAATATAATGGTGCTATTGGTGAACTTGAAAATTAATGGGAGACAATTGATAGTGCCATTTGGGAACTTGAAAATTAAATGATAAACTAGATGACAGTAAAATTATATGACGGTAAAAAATGGGCAAATTGAATTTTAGTTACCTTAGTTTGTTGAGATGTTTCAATTGATTATCGAATTTGCATTTGTTACAAGTTGGTTATTAAGTTTGTCTTTTTGTTGCAATCAAGTGATTTTTTTGGATGAACCGTTAAAAATCTAACGAAAAGCATAACATGTACCGCTCACATGAGTTACTTAAGGGCTATTTTGGTCTTTTCCATCGAATTTGACCCCCATAATTTTAAGGCGGTTAGTTGACATTTTCTAAAAATGAGGAAAAGGTTAAATATAAAAAAAACCACTCTCTCTCTCCCTTCTCTTTCTTTCTCTCTCTATCATCTCACTCTACTTCCTCTCTCAATAAATTTGAGCAATCAAACACAGATAAAATGATGAAAAGCTATATCAAACCCACCTTGTAGCCCAACAAATTGATTGTGGGTCTCTCCCCTTTCTTCTCCCTTTGTAATGAAGCACATCATGTCCGAATAGATCCACCCACCACCCATTTACCCGGGACTCGACAACAATTGTTGTTCTCTCTCTAAACCTTGAATTAGGAACAGCAACAGCACAATAATTTGTTCTTCAATTTCATTTTCTTAATCTCAAAGCAATATCATTTGATTTGATTTTGATTAAACAACACATTTTTCTTTGATCCCAACAGCTAAACTCCCACCCAACAAATTTCACCAAATTAAAACCCTCCATTGATTCCTACTTCCCATTTCTCACTATTAGACAAAATCTTTACAATCGAGCACAAATGAGAAAAGAATTACAATGAATTGAAATATAATATACAACATAAAAATAATAAAGAGAAAATCGTAAATTCATTGTCTTGAGTTTGCTTGAATCCGTGCCGTAACCTCCTTGAATCGTCATCTTGAATTTGCTTGAATCCGAGTCGTGTGTGACACACTCTCCTTAAGACTAATTCGCCCCCTCACTACGAGTGCTCGAGGTCTTCAATGGACGTTAGTCTCCCAGGATAAAACGGATGAATCGGAACAACTTTGCACTTAAAGTTTTCCGGCGAATCTCACTATGCTTAAACAAAATCACCACTCAAAACTAATCTAGGAGGCCAAAGAAAAAGATGAACAAATTGCAAAGATGAGGAGGAAGATTGAAGGAAAAATTTCTCTAATTTCATTTTGTGGGTTTTTCAAAAAAATTGTTCCATCCAAAAGTCATCCAAATTAATCTATATTATATAGGAGTCAATCCTTGTGTTTATGGGGTTTTAATCCACAACTTGTAACCACAAACTCATGGTATGCTCCCAATTAATCAAGCAATTTATTTTGGGACTCTTGGCATATCAATGGTGGGATTAACTTTTGAAAGTTACATTTTCAACCCACCTACTTTGAATTCATTATATCTTTCTCACCCAATATAAAATTGGACATCTAGATATACCATTCCAATGTTCCTACAAAATGGAACATACACCCACAATAATCTTTGTCGAACGACAAACGATTCATTTAAGGAAAATACACAATTTCCTTCACAAACAACAAATTTTTCCAACAATCCCCCACATGAAGGAAATTGATAACGAGTTTGGTGATAGAGTTCGGCAGACGAAAACTTGCATACGATAGGTGTGGGAAAAAGCCCATTGAACCTTCGCTCGTACAAGCATATTTACTCTACTCGCAAATCGATAGACGCGATGTCCTTGAATTGTTATGCTTTTTGTGTAGCCGATCATATGCTTGACACAAGTAACGTCCTAACATAGTTCAATTCTCATAGCTATGTTCATTCATGGCCCTGAACATATGCCTGGTTCTGTGAGAGGGACTAAGAATTGAGCCTCACACAATTCTCATCGAAGCGGCCCCACTTCTCTCTCACATAGGTGATTTTTTAAAGGTAACTCGTATTACCCCGCTTGAAATTTCGACGCGTAAGAATCATTAAAAGCCATAAGCTTATCCTTGTCCTTTCGGGATGTCACTAATAGGAATGGACTTGGGGTTGGTTCCCCCACAGTGACGTTGTAAGTCTTTTAACAGTTAGGTTGTCCCATTGAATCTAGTTCTTGGGATCTCCAGTCATCTAGATTGGGTTTTCCGCTGTGTTTAACTTTTAAGAGGCTTAAGTCCCATTCCCCTCCACAGTTCACAACTTACTCTCGGTCTAACCCTTTGGTTAACGGATCCGTTTATTATTTGACTTTTCATAGTCAAATCATTTTGAGAGTAGTTGTCTAATGGTATTATGTCTTAGACATATATGTCTAGACTCCCATTACACACATTGCTATATGTCTTTTCAATCATAAATTGACTTTAGCAATATACCATCTTGCTAACACAAGCTTTATCCATTTGATACTTGTTAACTCAAATTCATTTAAATCCCATCTATTCCATATTGATCTTTTCAAAAATTTCAAGAATATCCACCTAATGACTTGTTTAACAACAAGTCAATTAGTTTTCCTTGAATTTGAATCAACGGATCAATTGACTAGAATTTTTTTTTTCTAGTTAACATATCGTATTTTGGATTTAATTAACAACGCAATGTAGTCACTCTTGTTTAAATCCAAACAATCAAACCTTTGATGTCCTCTTTGCACTTGTCTCAAGTCATACAATGACTTTACAAACAAGCACATTTTCTTCTAGGTTCCATTTCATGAACCGTTTCAACACTTTGATCTATTTCACTCAAAGTATCACTTATTCACTTCCATGAATTTGACATCAATACTTGGTTTCCATTGATTTTATTTTCTTTTGATTTTTATATATATTCAAACTTATTGAATCATATATAACAAACCAATATGCACAATTGTTATGAACATAACTCTTGAAACATAATCCACCATTTAGTAACCAAATTCAATTTATTTGGTAATTTGGACTTGCTACTTTGCGAAACACCCCCACATTAACAAGTGTACGTAGGCCTACGTTTCCATACTTCATATGGACATCTCATTGTTTTCTTGGGGAAACCTCTCCAAAAGGTAATTATTTTCCAAAGTATACCCACCTCCAGATTTTCGGAGTAGTCCCAAAATTAGCAATAATGCCAATTTTCATTATTAACACCATTTGATCATGATGTACATTGTGGACACTTTGTTTCATTGCTCATGTACAACAAACCCCCCGGATTGTTCTATGTAAATTTTCTCTTCTAAATCGACATTTAGAAGGTTATTTACATCCATTTAATGTATTTCAAATTTTGCTATGCAACAATTGCAAATACAACTCTTTATTCTCGTGATGAGAGAATAAGTATAAAAGTAATCAAGGTCTTCATTTTTCTTGTAATCCTCAATTACAAGTCTTGCCTTGTACTCATTGATTGTTTTTCCATCGGTCTTCATTTCCTTTTTGAAAATTCACTTATATGCTAGTGATTTACTATACGGAGATAAATCTACCAGTTTTCAAGTGTGATTTTCCAAGATGGAATCAATCTCACATATAATAGCCTCTTTTCACAAAGATCATTCAAAAGAGTTCAATACCTCTTTATAAATTTGTGATTTACATTCTAGAATGTAGGTTAGAATATTTGGGCCATAAAATTTTCTCATCCTACCTCTTTTGCTATGTTGAGGTCCAACCTCTTCTTCGCTATTTCATCATGATGAGTTTCTTCTTTTTCTATTGAATCATTCATCCGTTTAGATGAGTTTGCCTCATCTCTTGATGTACATGGAAACATATTCTCAAAGAAAGAGACGTTTCATGATTTCATTATAGTATTTTGTGCGCATACATTGAATCTTGGATTCATACACATGAATTCTATAAGAAGTACTACTATTTTATGCATACCCTACAAATATGCCACCAGTAGTCTTTAGTCCAATTTATACATAAGCTCCACTTATTTGTGTTTTATCACTATCTCTTTAGTAAGTTGGTTTACAACTTTTCCTTTTAAAGAGATAAGACTCATCATTTTGCTTTTTAACAAGCAATGATAAAGGTAATAGATTACATATTACCACCATGTGTTTGAATCATCTTCACATTATAACCATCACTATGATTATTTAATTCAAAACAAATTTTACATCTTAATTGAATTTCTTTTTGAATGAGGGCATATAATCCAATTAACGAGACTTATTCTCATTATTGATTACTACCTCAACTCACCGATTAATTCAATTTCCATTTTATTCATTCACATAATGAATATTATGATTGATGACATCTACAAAAGATTATCTCTTAAACCACAAGGTATATGTTTGACTTTTCAAACAAGTTTGACCAACTTTGTCTTTGCCTTGAGCATTTCAATATGCTCCATCACATTTTGCTTTCGCCACAAAAGTGTTAGAAAGTTCTTCTCCGAATCTCTATTCTCTTTTCCAACACAATACGAATAGCAAGCACCTTAACATTCATTTTACTCATTAATGTTTAAGGTGATTCTTGAAATCTTTCCAAGTAGGAAGCGATTTCTCAATTATTTCCGTCACTTGGAAATTTCACTCAACACCATTCATTCGACATGGTTTTCAAGAAAATTATTTTCAATTCTTCCATTAACCTTCTCTGTTTCATGGAGTCCATTATTTTAAAAATCAAGAAAACGGCCTATAAAGAATTTCTTTGCACCAACATTCTCGATTTTATATTAATAGTCCAAATACTCTCATCATTCCTTTGCCGTTTTCTTATTACTATACACATTACATAATGAATTCGACAATTCATTAATTATATAATTTCGGTAAAAGAGATTTGCATTTTTCAACCATACCCATGGCTTGAAAACATCCGTCTCATTTTCACCCAACTTTGTAAGATTTTCATAAAAAAAACCTCACTAGGTTCAAGATGATCAAATAGAACATCTTTTGTTGCCATCACTCAAAGGTTAGGCCAACAAAATTTTCTATCTTTTCAATATGGTGAGCCAAAATACTTGAAACAACCATATTTTTTTAAATATTTATCTCCACACAAGGAGTCTTCCTCAATACATTGGTTTTAATTTTCAACAATTAAAAACCAAATTATAAACTTGTTGTTATAAATAGAACTCTCTAATATAATTAAAGAATTCACCCAAAATAAATTGTTAATTCAATTGGAGAATTACAACAATTTATTTTTTATAACAACCCATATTATAAACCTCCAAATTTCTTAATGAAATTATAATTTGAGGTTACTTATTCCAAAACTTTAAAGGTCTTATCTTGAAGTACCTCTAAATTATAGAAACTATTTTCTCATTCACCAAATACACAATTTCTCTTAGAAGTCATACTTCTAAATATTTTGTGTCATTTGTCATCAACAATAGGATTTAACAACTTCCTTGAAGTCCTATTATTTTTTCATTATTTGACATTAGTCACTCATTTCACTTATAGGTTTTAACAACTTCTCCAAAGAAACTCTATAATTTTAGTTTTAGTCCTTGTGACATTTGTTAATGTCAACAACAATGGAATTTAACAACTTCTTTCAAGAAGCTCCATTTTTATTTTTGTGACTTTTATCACTATTGACACTAATAGAATTTAACAACTCCGTTCAAGAAGCCCTATCATCTTTGTCAATAGATTATTGAAAATATGCAACGTTAAAGAAATACATCTTTCAACGTTCATCTTCTCAACTTAGTTCAACAAACTTTTCGTTAACGTTAAAGATTACATCTTTACCCGTTAATTTTCTCAACTTAGTTCCAACGAACTTTTCATTTATAAAATGCAACGTTAAAGACTAAATCTTTACCCGTTCATTTTCTCAACATAGTTCCAATGAACTATTCATTTCACAATATGATTCTTGTGAATCATAAAAACGTTAAAGATGACATCTTTAACCGTTCATTTCCTCAATTTAGTTCAAACGAACTTTCAATTTTTTTTCTCACTATGATTTTCATGAACCATAAGAGATCTATCATCCATTGTATAAACACTAGAAGTGGCATCACCACAACTATTTTACACAATCGTTTCAACATCCTCGATGTTCATCCGTTAATTCACTATAAGTTCAAGTAATTAATTTAGCCTTAAAAAACTGTTCTGTTCTTGAATTTTTATCTCCATCTTCACATAATAAATTTCCGGTCCCACCGTCCAGAATATTTTTCTATGAGTTAGGAACATGCCCACCAAATTTGAGCTCAATCTAACGGTTCACGAACCGGGAAATGAAATTTTTCCACAGATGGTCATAGAAAATCTGTGCTGGAAATTTGCTTCTTTTTCATCAATTTTCCGTCTCTTTTTGCCATCTCTTTACATCTTTTCTCTTGTGGTCATTGATCCACCGGATTCTTCAAATCTGTAATTCTTTCTCAAATAGGAGGGTTAGTCTTAAGATTGTTAGACAAAATCTTTACAATCGAGCACAAATGAGAAAAAAATTACAATGAATTGAAATATAATATACAACATAAAAATAATAAAGAGAAAACCGTAAATTCATTGTCTTGAGTTTGCTTGAATTCGTGTCGTAACCTCCTTGAATCGTCATCTTGAATTTGCTTGAATCCGAGTCGTGTGTGACACACTCTCCTTAAGACTAATTCGCCCCCTCACTACGAGTGCTCGAGGTCTTCAATGGACGTTAGTCTCCCAGGATAAAACGGATGAACCGAAACAACTTTGCACTTAAAGTTTTCCGACGAATATCACCATGATACCACTCAAAACTAATCTAGGAGGCCAAAGAAAAAGATGAACAAATTGCAAAGATGAGGAGGAAGATTGAAGGAAAAATTTCTCTAATTTCATTTTGTGGGTTTTTCAAAAAAATTGTTCCATCCAAAAGTCATCCAAATTAATCTATATTATATAGGAGTCAATCCTTGTGTTTATGGGGTTTTAATCCACAACTTGTAACCACAAACTCATGGTATGCTCCCAATTAATCAAGCAATTTATTTTGGGACTCTTGGCATGTCAATGGTGGGATTAACTTTTGAAAGTTACATTTTCAACCCACCTACTTTGAATTCATTATATCTTTCTCACCCAATATAAAATTGGACATCTAGATATACCATTCCAATGTTCCTACAAAATGGAACATACACCCACAATAATCTTTGTCGAACGACAAACGATTCATTTAAGGAAAATACACAATTTCCTTCACAAACAACAAATTTTTCCAACACTCACACCAAACGTTGTTGTTTCTCTCTATATAGGTAGAGAGAGAAAATGAAGTTGTTGGCATTGCAGCAGAGCTATGCCAATCGCCGGACCAATAGCTTTCACGGTCAATCTCAGTTAGATTCGTCGGCTGATGGCCCGGCTAAATTCCCGGGTGCTGTTTTCTGGCTGTTTGTGTTGTTTAATTAGCCTTGTCCTTGGGCATTGAAGACTTTGAAGCCACCTTTAACATCATCATTCTTCATTCTTGTCTCCCAAACAGAGCCTCCAATTACTCCATTTTTTGCCCCTCTTTTTCTTTCCAGTTCCATTTTTCAATTGCAACTGTAATTGAGTAGGCCACTAGTGATGGTAGTTAGAGTGAGGCTTTGAGATGATGAAATGGCTATTGGTCTAATCAGAATTGCCAGCGGGGAGAGAGATTAAAGAGAATAAAGCTAAGATTGTTAGAAAGAGAGAGAAATTCTTCATTTTGAAATGAAAATGTGAGAGACCCACAATCGATTTGTTGGGCTACAAATTTGGTTTGATGTAGTTTTTTATTATCTTTCTCTGGCCCGTGCCTCCCGCCTCTTGCGAGGCCTCACAGATAAACTCTCCTCCACCTCCTCCTCCTCCTCCTCCTCCTCCTCATCACTAGATAACTGTGCCTCATGCACAGATGCACCTCGGGAACGAGTACGAGAAGATGAATCCTCCTCCGACCCCGTACTAGAATCTGTACCCTCACTATCTGTCTCATCATCCACAATCTGCTCAATCACGACATTCTTGTCGTGCTTCTTTTTGCTCTGTGCATCTGCTCTAGCTGCAGCTGCCTCCTCGGCCTTCCTCTTTCTATTAGAGGCAGTCGCAGGTTTACGTCCCTACAAAAAATTAAATAAGAGACAATTAATTTTCAAGAATCAGTTGACATTTCGTGTGGAAATACCCGAAATGTTGGTGATCTTTTCGTGTAAAAAGACACGAGAAACCTCACCACATATCGTGTATTAGAGCACGAAATGCAAACTGATGAATCAATTTACATTTCGTGTCCTAATATACGAAATGTGGAAAGTATCTTGTGTACTACAACATGAAATGGTCACCAACATTTCGTGTGCCATTACACGAAATGTTGGTGACCATTTCGTGTGTGTTCATACGAAACACACCCCGACATGGCCAGATTATACCCCCACAAATTCGTAACCAATTCCAACGAAAAACCCTAATTTATTTTACCAAATCACAATTAGAACCATTTTGGATAGGTTTACACAACATTTAACAGTTATATAATCGGTTTTAGGCATAAAATTGTTGTTGGGTTTTCAAATTTAAATTTTAGGTTAAAAAGAGATTATATTACTTTTGAAGCGGC
This sequence comes from Adenophora triphylla var. japonica, assembly GCA_022495995.1. NCBI lineage: Eukaryota > Viridiplantae > Streptophyta > Magnoliopsida > Asterales > Campanulaceae > Adenophora > Adenophora triphylla. The sequence goes on from JAFEMH010004791.1 coordinate 99,845, forward strand.
GGTAGAAGAGGTGGTCTTTCCACCGGTGAGAGGGAGGTTTGTCTTCATTTCCGGTGGTGGTGTTGTGGTGGTCGCGGGGTTCGTCGAGTCGTTGGTTTTGAGAGAGAGAGAGAACAGTCGAAGGTTTGAAATGGGGGAGGGAGGGGAAGATTTTTTTTTTAAAAGTATATATATGGGTATTTTGGTAATTTTAATATGCCTTGTACATTGTGTGTCTTGTATATAGTAGCACCTGAAGATAGAGAGAGACAGAAAGAGAATGGAGAGAGAGAAAGTGTGTTTTTTTTATATATTTAACCTTCCCCTCATTATAAAAAAATGTCAACTAACCCTCTTAAAATTATAGGGGTCAAATTCGATGGAAAAGACCAAAATAGCCCCTAAGTAACTCACGTGAGCGACACATGTTATGCTATTCGTTAGATTTTTAACGGTTTATCCAAAATTACACCCGATAACAACAAAAAGACAAACTCAATGACCAAGTTGTAACAAATGCAAATTTGATAACCAATTGAAACATCTCGACAAACCCAGGTAACTAAAATGCAATTTGCCCTATCAAAAAATTAGTTAACTCATCACATGTTTTATATCTAAAGTACGTGTACCTTAACTAAATTAACCACTTAACTAAATCATGTTTACTCCCTCCGTTCCGCTACAACCTGCACACTTTTCTCATTGGGCGTCCTATTACAAACTTCACACTTTCTAAAATGGCAAAGAATCTTTACTATTCCACCCACTAATTCTCTCTCCTACTTTACTTTTATACTCACAACACCAATCAAATCACTATTTTCTACCCCACTTTTTCTCACCAACCTCACTTTTCATACTCACAAAATTTTCTCCACTAACTTTTTCCTTAATTTGTGATCAAACAGTAACTGTGAACTTACTACCGGAACGGATGGAGTATTTGGCATCAATTTTAATCGCTAATGTTTGTATTTTCTTTCTTTTTCTCATTTTAAGGGCATCAATATCGGTTTTCCACTTATTTATATATCGAGAGGCATGAAAAGGAATTGAACCTTAAAGTCTACACGTCGTGGGGTTTGACTACCACTTATCCACTTCTTATGAAATTTAATCGCCAATAAAAAGAATGCAAAATTCATTTTTTTCGGAGGCATGAAAAGGAATCGTACTAATCTATTTATAGATCAGTTGATAGACATTTTATCTATTATTAATAAAAAATAAATTAAAAAAAAAACTGACAAGACTAATTGATATAATAGACTGTCAATTTGAATACGAAAATGGACTATTTGAATTGAACCTCATTTTTCAAGTTATAACCGGTTGTTTTTACTATTAAAATTACTTTTTAGGACATAATAATAATAATGTGACACAATTAGTAATGTTTAGGGTGTAAAAATTCATTCAGCATGTTCTACGTCTTGAGCATCCACCTTGAGGTAACGTTTTGATTTACATCTTGAACTAACGCCTTGAATTATCTATTATATATTTCTCTATTTTTCAGGAAATAAGTTACGTACAAACGAGATAACCCTATCATGATTTCTTGAAGACCTTGTCAACGCCAGCATAACGGTCATAGTTTTCACAAAGAGGTAATGGCTGCCCATCATCAACGAGGAGCGAGATTCTAGGCGAAATAGCAGGGATAACATTCAAGTTGTTGTTTCGGTTACACATATGTATATATATCACCTCTAGACTATTGGAAGTAACTACGAAACACACTTCAGCAAAACCACTTCAGCAAAACAGCTTCAGCATACAACACAGCTTTAGCAAGTGAGGCTGGCACCTCACACAGCTTCAGCAAACATCACAGCTACTGCAAGTGAGGCTGGCACCTCATGCTTGCCTAGGAGGCCACCTCACTTGGATTCTCCAGCAACGTAGCTACTGCCTGTGAGGCTGGGGCCTCACCCTTGCTCAGGCGGCCGCCTCACATGATTCCTGCTGAGATCTTTGTTTCCTTTTCCAAGTTCATGTAGGACTCTAGTTTTGTTAGGATCCTTGTATATTTAGAATCCTTATTATGTCCATATTTACTTCCTCCTACTTTGTATAAATAGGACTACTCAATATCAATAACAAGCATGTAAATTTACAATCAAATCTTTTCAATTCAATATGGTATCAGAGCTATAAATTCAATTTTTCTCTTCTTTTTTTTTCTCTGTTTTCCATGGCAGCAGGATCCATTGTGCTTCTTCCCAACTTGGCTGAACCTACCAAACCCCTCATAGCCATCTCCCTTGGCCACATCATAAAACTAACACCCACAAATTACATAGCTTGAAAAATCCAACTTGAAGCAACCCTTTTTGGACATGTTCTCTACCAATACATAGATGGAACCTTAACAGCTTCACCCCAAAGCCTTGCCACTCAAGCCATTACAACCGAAAACATCACCCTAGCCAATAACCCTCCAACCGCCACCAACACCACATCTCCTAACCCGGCCTACAACACATGGCTTGGCCAAGACAAGCTTATTTTGGGTGCACTTGCAGGTACTCTCTCTCCTGATTTTGTTTCTCTCATATCTCAATGTTCCACCACATATGAAGCATGGCAAACCCTTGCCAAAACCTATGATAACCCTTAAAAAGGTCATATCAAACAAATCAAGGATTGCCTCTGCCAAATCACCAAAGGAAACCGCTCTGTTTTAGACTATATGCGAGATTTCAAATCTTGCGCATACCAACTTAAATCCTTAGGCCGCCCCATTGATCCGAAAGACCTAGTTGACAAGATCTTGGATCAACTCAATGATCCGGACTTTGAAAGCATAGTCACTGCCGTATACAGCCGAGATACTCCAATTACGTTTGATGAACTTCATGAAAAACTCCTCAACAGAGAGTTATCTCTCAAACATCGAACACCCACCACCAACACCTTCCCTGCCACCGTTACCTATGCCTCTAAAAATCCTCCCCCAAACCGTTCCTATAACCAAAAACATAATCCAACCTCATACCACCCTAATCCTATACCTCATCCCAACTTCAACCCATAAAACCCTCGAACTCCATATAATGGCCATTGCCAGTGGTGTCGTAATGACGGCCACTTTCTTTCCCAATGCCCCTCCTTCCGCCAACTCTACCCTAACGCCAACTTTCTCACACCCAACCCCACTCCTCATCAACCTAATTCCAACTAATGCCGAACCTTTACCCCAAACCATAACCCTAGGCAACAATACTGTGGCAACTCTTCCTTTCAACCCACTGCCTACTCTGCTTCCACCTCAAACCAAATCCCACCAAATTGGCTCTTTGACAGTGGAGCTACGCATCATGTGACCAATGATCTGAATAACTTGGCCCTTCACTCCCCTTATGATGGAACGAAAGAACTCCTTGTTAGTGATGGTTCAGGCCTCAATATCTCCAATACTGGTTCAACTTCTTTTATCACTTCGTTCTCCCCTTTACTTCTCAATAATGTTCTTCATGTTCCTCATGTGTGTAGTAACATAATATCTATATCTAGGTTGTGTCAAGATAATAATGTATCTGTCATCTTCTCACATAACTCATTTCTTGTGAAGGACCTTCAAACGGGGGAACTCTTCTTCAAGGCAATTCTAGCTCTGGCGTGTATGAATGGCTTCCAAAGTCTCCTGCCGTTCACTCCACAACTTCCTCCTCCATTATCAATTGGTATCATAGATTAGGGCACCCATCTTATTCAATTTTACGTTCTCTTAGTTCTTCGTACAATTTGGATATTCCCAGGACTTCTGATTTTCATTGTAATGCTTGTGATTGTAATAAGAGTCATAAGTTAGCTTTTAATGAAAATTCTCTTTCTTCAACTGGGCCTCTTGATTTGATAAACAGTGATGTTTGTACGTCTCCTCTCTTATCTTATGATGGTTACAAGTACTATATTGTGTTTGTTGATCACTTCACCAAGGATAATTGGCTTTACCCACTCAAACATAAAAATGATGCTACTCATGTGTTCACTAACTTCAAAAACATTGTAGAAAATTACTTTCATTGCTCAATTATCACTATCTTCAGTGACAATGGTGGTGAGTATATTGGTCTTCGTCCCCTCCTCACCTCTCTTGGAATCTCTCATCTTACATCCCCCCTCATACTCCTGAACACAATGGGTACTCCGAACGTCGACATCGTCACATTGTTGAGACGAGTCTCTCCCTTCTTACTCATTCTCACATGCCACATAAGTATTGGCCACTTGCATTTGTCACAGCTTGCTATCTCATCAATCGCATGCCAATACCCACTTTGAATTTTCAATCTCCATTTCTCAAAATCTTTGGTCATCCTCCCAACTACTCGAAGCTTAAAAGCTTTGGTTGCCTTTGCTATCCTTGGCTCCGCCCCTACACCAATAACAAACTGGATCCTAAGTCGTCCTCGTGTGTCTTTGTGGGCTACTGTCCAACTCAAAGTGCTTTCTATTGCTTAGATCCTAAAACCTCTAAAATCTTTGTATCCCGTCATGCCAAGTTTGTGGAACATCTTTTCCCCTTCTCCTCGCTGTTCAAACCACCATAACCAGCTCCCTCGATCAATGAATGGTGTAACTCCATTCTCACTATACTCCCACCTTTACCTTCACATGTCCATACACCACCCTTACCCTCGGAAAACCCCACCCCTCAAGCCTCTACCTACAACCCACCCTCTTCTTCTGAACCTTCTCCTACCCCTCCCCCACCTACCTCCCCATCCCCCCAATCTAAAGACCTGTAACTCGTGCTCAAAACAACATCCATTAACCTATCAACAAGCTCAACCTAAATGTCTCCATCTCCAACCCTACCCTTGAACCAACAAACTTTACCCATGCTCTCAAATACCTGATTGGATTGAGGCCATGGAAACAGAATTCAATGCTCTCATGAAAAATAACACTTGGGATATCGTACTTCCATCTCCATCTTAGAATTTAGTTGGGTGCAAATGGGTTTTTCACATCAAGTATAAATCAGATGACACGATTGATCGCCATAAAGCTCGCCTCATCGCCAAGGGATTTCACCAATGCCTTGGTATAGACTACTCTGAGACATTTAGCCCGGTTGTTAAATCTGCCACAATTCGCACCGTTCTCTCCTTGGTCGTTACAAACAATTGGCCCCTTCGTCAGGTTGACATAAACAATGCGTTTCTATAAGGTACACTCAATTAAGATGTTTTTATGGCCCAACCCCCTTGCTTTGTTAGCACATCTCATCCATCCCATGTTTGCAAGTTACGACAAGCTCTTAATGGCCATAAGCAAGCCCCCTGAGTCTGGTATGATGAACTTAAAAACTATCTACTTTCTATTGGCTTCAAGAATAGTGTGTCGAATGCTTCTCTGCTTACACTCTGCCATTCTCTTGGTACTATCATTCTTCTTGTCTACGTGGATGACATCATAATCACAGGCTCCAACTCATCCTTTCTAAGCGACTTCATTACTACCTTCTCGGTTCGATTCTCTTTGAAAGATCTTGGGGATCTGTCTTACTTTCTTGGTGTAGAGGTCATTCCCCATCCCAAGGGACTCTTCCTTAGCTAACACAAGTATATTCAAGATCTTCTATCTCGGACCAAGATGATGGATGCCAATCCTCTACCGACTCCTATGACACCAGGCTTGACACTTTCAGTTGGCAACGAGACACCTCTGCCGAATCCTAGTGAGTACAGATCCATTGTAGGTTCACTCCAATACCTATCTCTCACTCGGGTTGATGTTTCGTTTGTGGTTAATCGGTTATCTCAGTTTATGCACCACCCAACAAATGTTCATTGGACTGCTCTTAAAAGATTACTTCGTTACTTGGTTGGTACTAGTTCTCATGGGTTACTTCTGCGTTCCAACTCCCTATCTATACTTAATGCATTTTTCGACGCAGATTGGGCAGGGGATAAGGACACATATGTATCAACAACCGGTTACTTGGTCTATCTTGGGTCTAATTTGCTTTCTTGGAGCTCTCAAAAGAAGAAAACACTTGCTAGATCTTCCACTGAAGCAGAGTACAAGGTTGTTGCTGCCGCCACTGCCGATATTGTATGGATTCATAACTTATTGCGTGAACTTCAGGTTGCGATCAACTCTATTTCGGTTATATATTGTGATAACCTGGGTGCCACCTATGTTGCAGAAAATCCCAAATTTCATTCAAGAATGAAACAACTTGCCCTTGATTACCACTTTGTTCGAGAACAAGTTCAAGCTCATCAGCTACGTGTGTCCCATATTTCGGGCAATGATCAACTTGCGGATGCTCTAACTAAACTACTTGCTCGTCTGCGTTATCAAGAACTCATGTCCAAGATTTGCCTTTCCCTCCGATCGTTCATCTTGCGGGGGCATATTGGAAGTAACTACGAAACACGCTTTAGCAAAATAGCTTCAGCACACAACACAACTTCAGCAAGTGAGGCTGGCGCCTCATTCTTCCCCAGGCTGGCGCCTCACACAACTTCAGTAAACATCACAGCTACTACAAGTGAGGCTGGCGCCTCATGCTTGCCCAGGCGGCCGCCTCACTTGGATTCTCCAGCAACGTAGCTACTGCCTGTGAGGCTGGCACCTCACCCTTGCTCAGGCGGCCACCTCACAGGATTCCTTCTGAGATCTTTGTTTCCTTTTCCAAGTTCACATAGGACTCTAGTTTTGGTAGGATCTTTGTATATTTAGAATCCTTATTATGTCCATATTTACTTCCTCCTGCTTTGTATAAATAGGACTACTTTGATGCTGCAAGAATCGTGCTGGATCAATATTCGTCCAATCAGCAAGATAGATCTCCTGACTCCTTTGACCTGAAAACAGAACCCACGACTAGCCGGAATGGTCTCTGGCGAAGACCCTCGGACGTGAGAGTAAGTATGGTGCATACGAGGGCTTATAAGATAATAATGAACAATGTATTCAAAATATCAAATAGCAATTACCTTGGAAAGGTTGATATTGTCATGTATTTATAGTTGTTGATAAGAGATATAATTGTAATAGGATTGTACTAAATCCCTAAATCATGGATCATATACGCATGAGAGATCGTGTCCATATATAACTCCTAATTTGTAGGGTGTCTATTATGGAAAGAATTGTATACACGCCTGGACTCTATAGGTCGACATGTTCTTTGATAGGTCGAGGTCTCCTGCTAGGTCTAGGTCGACCTGACTGGTGGATAGGGTCGGATAATCCCCGTATAGGGCATGGATCGTAGTGTCGGACCAAGCTAGGTCGGGACCATCTGAGGTCGGATGATGAGATAGGTCGACTGATCTCGCTGATGGGCCTGGGGCCTTGTAATCATTGGGCCTAGCTCACTGAGAATATGGTGGCAATAATACTTGGATAACTGGGCTCACTCGTTGGGCCTAGCCCGTCACTTTTATTCCGTTCAGTGGCCCCCAACTTTCTGAGTTGACTTTTGTCGACCAGAAAGTTATAAGAAATTTTGATGAAGTTTGAAGTAGGTCGCAGGTCAATGCTCGAACTGATGGTTGGTCGAATAATGATGACGTGGCTCAATCCTGGCCGTTGACTGCAGACGGCTGGATCGGTAGAAGCGCCATATTTCTGTAATCATTACTATTTTGACATTTGGGACAACCGCCTTGGAAAACGTTTTGCCGCATTAATTATGAGGGAACCGTTTGAAACCCGTTCTTTTCCAATTCAATTAAGGAAAGATATACAAAGGAAAAACCTTTTCCTTTTCGAATTTTTACAGTCTCTGAGCTTTGAATATTTCCAGCAAGAGCAGCGACGCAGCAACTGGTATCTTCCACATAGCCGAACCTTCGTATCTTGCAATAAACCCTTCGTAAAAATCAATTAAGGTACCCCTCTCATCTCCTTGCTTTTAGGTTTAATTTCTATTTTTCCTTCAATTCCACCATGGCTAGGACCTTTAGCAGCGAACCTGGAGCTTGGTATGGCTATTGTGCTGCGAACTGTAGGGTATATAAATGTTTAAGTGGAATGTGGAAGGAAATAACTGTTGAGGAGTGTGCGTCCATCTTGACCAGGTGGGGTTTGCGCTTTGGCGAGCTAGCTTTACCTGTAGGAGTAACCTTAGGTGATTTAGAAACCGATATCCTAAGAGTTGTCCTTTCATATTTTTCATGAATTGCTCGACCATATAGTTTTAGTTTACATCAGAGGTCCCATCAACCTTCCTTTCTTAGGAATAAAAAAGGATTTCTGGGGAATCTAGGTCGCCCATTGATAGGTCCCCTGGGTCCCTCGAGTCTGCATACAAGACTGATTCCCCTGTTTACTCTTGTTGTTCTTCAGATATGTCGACTCAGGAAAGGGCGACGACCTCTGCCACAATGAGCTCTCCTTCTACCAACATTGTTGACACCTTCTGATCATCGGTTGTTCCAGACCGAAATGAGAGGGGCTATGTGGCCCCCAAGCCAAAAACTGGGAGGAATGGCTCGGAAGATTGGCTCATAATATTGTACCAGTACTGTGGGATCGACAAAGAGGAGTTCAGCTTAACCCACTTGACGGCCAAATAATTTGATAGACTTAGCTGGGAGGACAAAGTTAGGGACCCTACTAGGGTGGCCTTTTTCTATGGCCAATTTGAAGTCGGGCTACGCCTTCCTCTATACCCGTTTGTCTGTGAGTTCCTGGAGTGTTTGGGAGCTGTCCCCATGTAGTTGGGAGCTAACACTTGTAGGGTGATCGCCGCTTCGCCAGGGTATGCAGGTTCTTGGGATATGAACCGTGTGTCCATGTCTTTAGGGAGTTTTTTTAAGTTAGCTTATGATAAGAGGACCCATGGGTTTAGTACCCCTACCAGAAGGAATGCTCCAAAACTCTTCATAAATTTGCCCGAAAAAGTAACAGGGTGGAACTCCCACGTAATACTGGTGTAGCGTTGATATTTTATTGAATAACAGAGTCGCCACTTATTATTTATTTAGAAAAATAATAAGAAAAACCTTTTTGATGATTTAAAGAGATTTTAGGGTTCGAGGGTTAAGTTATGGAATAGGAAGGTCGAGGAGCACCCATTCCACCAAATTCGAAGATTGGTCTTGTCAATTGAGTATTATCAATCAAACACTATTTAAATAAGAAAACCCTAATTAATTTCTTAATTAGGAATGTCGGGTTGTATGCTTCGAGACCACCTCCATTGATTGAAGGGACACTAGGCTAACCCTTTTTATAGGATTACACCACTCTAAAAGCCAATAGAGAGATTGAGAAGAAGAAAGAGGAGTTTACCTTTTGTTTAGGGAGTATTTGGTTTAGAACGTGGTTCTAAGCTTTCTTGGTCGAGAAAGGATTTGGGCAGAGCTTCGCCTTTATTTTAGGCTTGAGCCTTGAATGTTTGTCAATCAATGTGGTTGATGGACGAATTTGGGATTTGTTTATGAGTGATTTGAAGGAATCTTTCGGGGAGAGAAACCAACAAATGATGTGTGTTATGTATTTTCGATCGGGGATCGGGGACCTCTGAAATACTGAAAGCCATCAAGTATTTATAGAGGTTTAAAAGGTAAAGGTGGATTGGGATACCTCCCAAGGAAGCTTCCAGAACTCGAATATAATTGGATACCCGGATTCGATAAGATTTATCAAGAAAAGAGTTTAAAACGGAGAAGGAAAGTGATTCTGCACATCCTGCAGAGGGGTTGTCTCGCGCGAGACACGTACGTCCCGTGCGGGACAACTAGTCAAATGACAATTTTGTCCTCATCAGTTACTTCATTAGTCAGTTAGGTCCAAAACTAACGAGGTTAGTTAGAAACTTAACGAAACATGCCGAAACTAATATGCTTTCATCAAAACACAAAAGAGAGACGAAGAGTAGTGTAATCATGTAATAATTGGTTCAGAATGGTGTGTCTAAAGAGCCCCTCGGCGACAAGACTTATGGAAGAAGTCATGTCGTCGATAGAAAAGACATCATTCTGAACATTGGGATGGTCATGCCGCACGGCTGCCTACGTATCTCTATCTGAGAATCAGAACAAAACGTTGTTCGACTCCAAAACACGAAAAAAAACTGTTTTAGGTATTTTGAAAAGCATTTTGAAACTCGAAGAGAGAGATTTTTTTTTTGAAAGGTAAAATCATACTGAGGAATAAAAAACTTGACCCAATTATGAAGATACCTGTTGTTGATGGTGCGCCGCCCGAGGTTACTGACTTTGCCGTTGTTACCGAGGTCACGGACTTTGTTGTCGTTGCTGTCATCACAGACTTTCTTGTGGTTTCCGAGGTCACGAACTTAAAGTTTTGTTGCCGTCACAGACTTTGTTGATGTTGTCGAGGTTACGGACATGAAGTTTACTGCCGTCACAGACTTTTTTGATGTTGCCGAGGTCACGAACTTGAAGTTTGCTTCCGTCACAGACTTTGTTGATAATGCCGAGGTCACGGACTTGAAGTTTGCTGCTGTCACAGACTTTGAAGTTGTCGATTGAGGTGGAGGTTCTGTCGGCTCCTGTAATACAAGGATATATGCAAATAGATTTTTCGGATTTTAGTTGTTTAACTGGACTTATGTGGCGGTGTCCACTTCTGTTCGTGTAAATGGCCGGTTGGTCATTTTGATGGTGAGTTTATGTATGAGTATATGGTATATGGGCATATAGGGACATGTGTATGGATTTGTATTTGAGATGGGTGAACTGTATGAGTGAACTTGTGTTTGACAAGTTGGGACCAAGTAGGTTTTGCAGAATTTGTTGCAATTCAGCAAGGCTGAATTTCAATGAGTAACCTTGTGTGAACACATCTAGGCCTGTTGCGAATCTTCATTCTTAATTCTCCCTTGAATCGTGTCTCTAGGAGGCAAACGGCTACAAATCTGTCGACTGTTGTAATGGCTCTATATCCAATGCCCTTTGGTGTCTCAAGCCCTAAGTTGCATGGAAGTGGTAGATGACTTTGTGAACAGGCTTGTGAGTCTGCTCTCTTAATTTGAAGATGATCGAAGAAGAGTCTCCTTGTTGATTTGATTTGAAGAGGATCGAATGATGTTTAATGAAGAAGGTTGAAGAATAGTCTCCCTTTGACCTTGATGAATTTTTTTTGTGACGCACCCTGGTTTTTGCCTAGACCGCCCTTTCGGGTTTTCAATCTAGCAGACATCTCTTTTGTGTCTTTTTTTTCTTTTTTTTTGAAAGTAGTATGTAACTCGAAGAGAACTCAGATGAGAGAATCTTATTGAGGAGAGAGAGAGATGAGATCTCAAGTTAGTTGAGGAGAGACAAACTCTATTCTTTGGAATGGGATCCAAGTATTGACTCTTTGGAGGAGTGTATTCTCTGATGATGAGAGTGAGAAGCAAAGAGGAAAGCTCCTAATGCAGATTTTGATTATTTTGAAGAGTCGAAGTAGAGATTGACTGGGGGAGGAAAGGTTAGGAAGCCCCAGTTTTGATGCTTGGATTTCAAGAGTGTGTATGAGAGTGACTAACAGGAAGCCCCTAGACTCAACAAGAAACGCTACTTGGCTCAAAGATCTAGAAAAGTTGTTCTACCTTTTAATGAATCGTGCATCATCTATAAATTTCTAAATAAGTTTGAGAAGAAAGCCAATCATTAGTATAACTTAACGGTAAACATTTTTCTTGATACTGAAAGTCTTCTTCACTTGCTGTAAGAGGATGTTGAGTAATCTTCATTTTTTTTGTTGGTATCACTTGACTCTTCTTCTTTGTGGGAGAGTCCTTCATGCATTTGAAGTTTCACCTTTGTTGTGGGGGTGATGAAAGCTTGCGAGTTTTTTTTTTTTTGTACTCTCAAAGCTTTGAATTGAGTAGCCCCACTCTTCTTGGAATGAAGGTTCATTCTGATTGGGTGAGTCTGGCATATCAATCAATTCCGCCAAAATTCTAGCCCGCTCCAATAGCATCTCCTTCCTACTGGGGTGATTGGTTGAGGGACCTGATCCCCTACAACAGTTCGACCTACCAGTTGACGTTTTGGAGGGGGCTGTACTCCTTGTTCGACCACATGTCTTTTCTCCCTTCAGCCATCTGGCAAGCATCTGTCATCAGCAACGTTGTTCGAACGTGTCACCCTCCTGGGCTGACGCAACGGAGGAGGAGGAGGAGGAGGCATGTTAAGGGCAACTCCAATGGTGGGAGTTAAGGAAAGGTATCAAAATCAAATTTTGGTACCTTTCAACCACTATTCATGGGGTATCAAATGTTCATCTCCAATGGTAGAGTTAAGAAAAGGTACCAAAAATTAAATTTTTATTTCTTTCACATTTAAAATATTTTATTTAACTAAAATGTTTAATAATTAAAATAAATAATTTTATATAATAATTTTTTTTTTAAATAATCTATTTTCACCCGTGGCATGTTTTCATTGGCTAGCTAGATTACATATGATAAGATGATAATTGAATTAAATAAAAAAACCAAATATCTTATCATTGACATGTGGCATATTTTCATTGGCTCGGTTGATTACAAATAAGATAAAATCATTATCAAAAACCTTATCAAAAAACTTTATCATCCTATAAATTAGGTAGCTCAGATCAATACTCTTCACTACCATTTCAACTTCACAAGAATTATTCCAAAAATTTTGATTTTCTGATGAACTTCCTACGAAAAATGTTGGTGAAGCGTGATCAAGATGATGAGGATAGGCGTCGCCGTTCTGGCAAAATAATTGCTTTGATCACTGCTAGTCATGCAATTCAAGAGGAGGAAGAATCGTCCAAATGGGGTGGTTCAATGGACGGTCGTAATTATATACGTCGTCACAGAGAAAGTGCAAATGCATTTTTACATGAGCAATACTTTGCAAATCCGTGTATGTATGCGCCTGATACATTTCGACGTCGTTTCAGAATGCATAAACATGTCTTTGAAAAGATAATGTGTGACATTTCCAACCACAATGATTATTTCATTAAAAAATGTGATGCCACCGGTCGACCCGAATTTTCCACGATGCTGAAAGTGGCCTGTGCCCTTAGACAACTTGCATATGGCAGTGTTGCGGAACTATTTGATGATACGTGGGGGATAGCTGAATCAACGGGTATTGAAATCCTAAAGATGTTTACTCGAGCAATTGTTAACGTTTATGGAGAAGAATATCTTCGCCGTCCGACACCAGCAGACTTCCATCGGTTGTTAGCTAAAGCTGAAGAAAGAGGGTTTCCTGGAATGATGGGCAGCCTTGATTGCATGCACTGGAGGTGGAATGCATGTTCAAAAGGATGGGAGGGACAATTTGCTGGCTATAAAGGACGGGCAACCATTATTCTCGAAGCGGTGGCTTCTTATGACACTTGGATATGACATGCATTTTTTGGACTTCCGGGATCTCTGAATGATCTGAATGTCCTTGCCAAATCACCTTTGTTTGATGATGTATGCATGTGCCAAAATCATCAAGTTAGTTATGAAGTGAATGAAAAACAATATGGTACCGGCTACTATTTAGTTGATGGTATATATCCTCAGTGGGCTAGTTTTGTAAAAACTATATCCAGACCGGCCACTCCTGAGCATCAATATTTTGCTAAGATGCAAGAGGCCTATTGAAAGGATGTTGAAAGAGCTTTTGGTATTTTACAAGCTCGTTGGGACATTGTTTGAGGACCCGCATGTGGTTGGGATATAGTGGATCAGTACTACATAATGATGGCTTCTGTTATATTGAATAACATGATAGTCGAGGATGAACGTGAGGAAGATGAATTTGTATCATTTGATCCAGATGAGGTACCGACCCGTTCAGCAAAGGCACGAATTTATGAAAGACCCTCGATGGAAACCGATGTGGAAAGGGATGGAATACGTGATATGGGGGGATTTATGGAGAGGTATCAACACTTGAAATGTCCAGTCATTTCAAGAAGTCTGAAAAAAGACCTAGTGCAACATTTATGAAATATGCGAATTTAAAAAGTTTGTATTTTATTTCATTGCTTTATGTTTTCATTTGAGTGCATTGTCTTTCTTTTAATTGATTTTCTTTAAAAAGATTGTATTTTCTATTTATGTAATGTATTTTCTTTGTACATCTTTCTTATTTTATTTAAGTGTTTGTATTTACTATTATCTCAAAGGTAAACGTGAAATAAAATTTAACAACAAACGTAAAACTAACATAAAAGACAAACATGATACAAGAAAAAATTACAAACAAAAAAAGGAAGGTACAACTCAAATGAAAAACAGACAAGCAATCAAAAGTACAAGAAAAAAAAATACAAACTACAACATTACTAATCAAGAGAAGTAAATTCGTCATCTTCCCATTGCATACTACTCCCTTCAGTAAAGAGATTTCTAGCAGCTCTCGAACTTCGTTCTGGTGGTGGAGTAGAAAACGATTCAGACATTTCACGATCGATTATAACTTTTTGTCTCCTTTCCCAGTATGCTTTTTTGATGGGAGTGAATATGTTTTGATCTACTTGCATTGTACGATCATCAGCGGCACGTTGTTTGGCAGCTTCAGCTGCTGCGAATTCTCTACCCCTATTTGCTGCCATTTCAATATCTTGGGCTTTTGTCCAAGATATTAATCCTTCTAGTTGCTTATCACGTTCCGATGACAAATATTTCTTTCTCCTTGCAGCTTTTGTTGCCTTTTGTCCCACAGGCCTAGCAGAGCTAGTTCCGCCTTCAGATCCAGGTTTATCCTCACCATCAATACTAAACGCACTTTCACCGGTTGACGGATTTTGATATTTTGGCTTATCTTTCAGAATAGCCCAACAATGTTGTAACTTGAATGGTTTCTTATCAACCTTAAAATAATTTGACTCCGCTGAAAGTATCTGAATAAAAAAACATTTTAAGTAAATAAAAGCATAAAATAAATAAATTGAACAAATATATGAGCAAATTACCGTATCTGTGTAGTTTTGACCACTTGAGCGAGCAAGATCTGCCACTTTAAAGCAGCCCCATACGCCATGCACTCTTTACTAATTTTCTTGAAGCGATTTTCACAACCTTTTTTATCACGAAAAACTCCTCCTACAGGGCGATTTGCGTCGTAGTAAGCATGGGTTTGTGACCACAACGTCGAGTCTCTTTGATTGATACCAATTTCAGAATCATTTCCAAACATTAAACGAGCCCGACAAAGATCCTCATCTTCACTTGTTTTCCAACCCTCGACT
Organism: Adenophora triphylla var. japonica; assembly: GCA_022495995.1. NCBI lineage: Eukaryota > Viridiplantae > Streptophyta > Magnoliopsida > Asterales > Campanulaceae > Adenophora > Adenophora triphylla. The sequence goes on from JAFEMH010004791.1 coordinate 114,983, forward strand.
CTTGAACGTGATGCCATTGATTGAGAAGCTGGAGAAGAAGGAGGAAAAAAAATGTTATGCTAGTTTTTCTTGAAATAAAATGTATAAAGTATAGTGTATAAATAAGTCTTTGTTTAGAAATACAAAAAAAAAAACAAAAAAGTCACGGATGAAAAAAAAAATGTCACGGATGAACAAAACAACAAACAAAAAAAAATTAAAAGTCACGGATGAAAAAAAAAAGAATAGAAAAAAATAAGTCACGGATGATCAAAAAATAAAATAAACAATGAATAGATAAAAAAAATCACGTGAATCTGATAAAAAAAAAAGAAGATAAAAACAGGAATGGGACTTGAACATGACTTGAACAGACAATGTTTGTTGACTTTTCAGGCAATGTTTGCTTGTTTGGGCTGGCTCACGCGCGATTGATACAAGGGGGAAAGAGTTAGGCAAGGTACCAAATTTGTTATCTTGCTTAGCTATTTCTCAATTTTTGGTACCTTTAGTTTATCCCATTGAAGATGTTAACTCCTTGAGGAGGTACCAAAATTTGATTTTGGTACCTCCCATTGGAGTTGCCCTAACATTGCGATTTCCAGTACCGGCGTCCGTGTTAGCGCCGGCGTTTCCTTCGTTGGGATCATCCGAGGCATCTGGAACATGACCGTCAGAAGTCACCATGATGATGGATTGAGAGAAATTTCGAGGTCAAAAAGCAACGATTCCCGGAAATGAAACCAAACTGATGCTGCAAGAATCGTGCTGGATCAATCTCCGTCCAATCAGCAAGATAGATCTCCTGACTCCTTTGACCTGAAAATAGAACCCACGACTAGTCGAAATGGTCTCCGGCGAAGACCCTCGGGCGTGAGAGTAAGTATGGTGTATACGAGAGCTTATAAGATAATAATGAACAATGTATTCAAAATATCAAATAGCAATTACCTTGGAACGGTTGATATTGTCATGTATTTATAGTTGTTGATGAGAGATATAATTGTAATAGGATTGTGCTAAATCCCTTGAATCATGGATCAGATACGCATGAGAGATCGTGTCCATATATAACTCCTGATTTGTAGGGAGTCTGTTATGGAAAGAATTGTATACACGCCTAGACTATGTAGGTCGACATGTTCTTTGATAGGTCGAGGTCGCCTGCTGGGTCTAGGTCGACCTGACTGGTGGATAGGGTCGGATAATCCCCGTATATGGCATGGATCGTAATGTCGGACCAAGCTAGGTCGGGACCATCTGAGGTCGAACGATGAGCTAGGTCGACTGATCTTGCTGATGGGCCTGGGGCCTTGTAATCATTGGGCCTAGCTCACTGAGAATGTGGTGGCAATAATACTTGGATAACTGGGCTCACTCGTTGGGCCTAGCCCGTCACTTTTATTCCGTTCACTACTCAATATCAATAACAAGCATGTAAATTTACAATCAAATCTTTTCAATTCAACATAGACAAGCACCTGTATACACGTTACACACTCTACTCTACGCTCATACTGCACTTTGTACTCGAAATCACTAAACTCAAAAATACTTTTTTGGTTAAGGTAGGCTTTTCCAAAAGCCTCCCGAGGTTTTTTCCGGTGAACGATTGTTCGAAGATTTTCCTCGTTACATTCTCGTGTTCATCTTGGTTTGAGAATTATATTCCATTTGTGCCCAACATCCTTGATAGATAAATTTAATTGTTGAAATTTGTCTAAAACAACTAATAAAACTTGAAATTATAAAGCCCATAAAATCGACTTCTAGTATAAGAATATATTATTTAAGACGGATTCCAAAAATAATAATAATATCGAGAATAACATTTCTCCTATAAGTAAATAATCCATGATGTAAAGATGCGAGGCAGATATAAATGTCTACGGCAAGGCAAACGGTGTAGTAGGCCAACCAGCCGTGTCACAAAATGGCAAAACGTTTTTTTTTTCATCACTGAACTTTAGTACAAGAGAATGTCAAGGGCACAAAATAAAATTAAAAAATGTTGCTTACAAAATGAGTTGACAATATTTTATTGGTTGCATCGATAGTGAACCCGCTATACTATAATTAAAAGAGCAAGTCTCCCATGAGAACAAGGGGATCCGTCTCATGCATGAGACGGGTCGACCCATGACCCATGGGCATAACCGCCCAAACCAATCATTCCTAGTCCACGCCAAAATCCATTCCAGCCAAGCAATTTGAGGCCTTCTTTGTATTTTTAATTGGTCTTTATTTATTTCCTAGGCCTTTTTCAGTTACAGCCGTGTGTCTCTTTGGTATGGCAGCCTCTCATATTTTTTTTAGGCCCAATTTTTTATTTTATTTTATTTTGCTTTTTGCTTTTTTTTTTTAGTTTTTATATTATTATTTTTTTTAGTTTTTATATTATTTTTTCGGCTTTTCAGTGGTTTAGAAAAAGTATTACATTATTTTTTCGGCTTTTCAGTGGTTTAGAAAAAGTAATAGTTACCATCTCTTAATGTAATGACTGAATGTATTATTACTTTAAGTCATTGATAATGTAATACTTAAAAAAAAATAACAATATTACTTCACAAAGTGTAGTACTATTATTTATAGCAATACCAACTATTACTTAAACAAATGAGAAGTATTACTCAAAATGAAAACAGTCCCTAAAACTATTATTAGTAAAAAAAAAAAAAAACACTATTACTTCACAAAATGTAGTACTATTACTTATAACAATACTAACTATTACTTAAACAAATGAGAAGTATTACTCAAAATGAAAACAGTTCCTAAAACTATTATTAGTTAAAAAAAAAAATAATACTATTACTTCACAAAGTGTAGTACTATTACTTATAGCAATATCAATTATTACTTAAACAAATGAGAAGTATTACTCAAAATGAAAACAGTTCCTTCCCTCATCTCTCACACACAGATCTCATCTCTCTCTCTCCTCTCTCTCTCTCTCTATACGCAGGAACCGAAAGACCAAGCTCCCTCACCAAATTCCTCTCCGGCGACCTCACTCAAACCAAAACCATCGACCTTCTTCTTCCCAATTACCATCTTCCCCAAGTTCCTTCCCTCTACCTTAATCCCCTTCTTCTCCGACCTTCCCTACCAAAAAACCTCACCCAATTCCCCCTCAATCGGTGCCAATTCCCTCTCCTCTCCCAACCACGATGGCAACCTAATCCCTCTCAACCTTCACCGATCTAACTTCTCTCAATCGCGCCTCAACCAAGCCGACGCCGTCCCCTGTCCAAAACCTATTCACCGGCAACCTCCCCATCAATCTCCGGCCAAATCAACACCAGACCTCCCTATACCCAAACGGCAACAACCTTACTCCTCAACAACAACCACCACATCACCGGTAAATAGGTTTTGGACAGGGGGGTCTCGTCGTTTGGTTTGAAGAGAGGGAGCTCAGTTGTTGTTCGATTGAAGGGGGATTTGGGTGTGGTTTTGGTTTGGGTGAGGTCGCCGGTTGATTGGGGGTGTGAGGGAGAGGTTTAATGGTGGGTTTGGCCGGAGATTGGTGAGGAAGAAGACGGTTGAGGGGCGGGCTCTGGTAATTTCGGATAGAGAGAGAAAGAGAGAGAGGAGTGAGAAGCTGTGGTTTAGAGAGAGAGAGAGGCTGAGAGTGGTGCGTGAACTGTGTGTGTGGATTGGGTTTTCTGAAGTTCTTCTACGTCAACGTGGTTGGATCTGGTTCAATGGGTTGGATCATGGGTTAAAAATGACCCGTCTCATCCATGAGACGGGTATTCATGTTCTCACATGAGTTTTTGTCTAATTAAAAATACTAATAAAATCATTACACCTAGGATTTTGTGAGTAAGACTTTGTGACTATTTTGTGCCCCTATTATTATTCTTAGTACAATTTACAATATTCTCATTTAACTTTTATTTTTCCTAAAATTCTCATTGAACTTTTAATGTTTTTACAATGTTCTTACTCCGTTCATAATTTCGCTAAATATATAATGAATGTCAGTCACGTGATCTCAAGTGACTAAATTTGATTAAGTTTTTAATCAATTTACTGAGGTGCATGCTAACTAGACTATATGCAATCAATCACCCGCCATTAACTTTGCACGTAACCTCATGAAAGTTTTTCAAATTAGGTCAGTTAACTGAATTTTGTTAAATTTTTAGTGAAATTATAAACAGAATGAGAATATTGTAAAATATGAAAAGTTTAATGAGAACATTGTAAAAAATAAAAGTTCAAGGAGAAAATTGTATGTTATCCTAAAGTTGAGTGATGAAAAAAGGATTTTTGTCTCACAAAATCAAGATACTTATCCAACACCTGCCGACGCCAACACCGGCTCGGCGGCTCGACCATCCCAGCTCTCCCAACCGCATCCGCCTCATATAAAATGGCTTTACATTTACGCCACTTCACTCTCACTCCTCTCTCCACACCGCTCACGCAACACACACTCCGACGACTCACACCCCCCACTCTCTTCGCTTCTCGCCACCGCCGCTACTCCCTCTCAGTAATGGCTTCCGCTGCTCGAAAGGTGAAATAAATACTCTGTGTTCCATTATCTCGGCGATTACGTTTGCAATTTCGTTGTTTGCTCATGTTTGATTGATTTCAGGTTTTGATTCCGGTCGCTAATGGAACGGAGCCGATGGAGGCGGTCATTACGATCGATATATTGCGTCGTGCTGGTGCCGATGTTACGGTGGCCTCCGTGGAGAATCAGCTTCGGGTTGATGCCTGCCATGGAGTTAAGATCGTCGCCGATGCCCTAATTTCTGATGTTTCTGACACCGTTTTTGATCTCATCTCTTTACCTGTAATTATCGTCCTCCTCCGATTTTCTGTATTTGATTTTCGTCAATTTTTTATTGAGTTTTAATTAACCTGCTCGGATTAATTTGCTTAGTGTCAGTTTCCACTTTAGCTGTATCACATTCAAATTAAACTGAATTTACCTTTAGATTTAGACTGTAGTATACTAAAGTAAACTTGCAATGTATAAAACTACTAGTACATGCGGTTTTTTTTTTTTTTAGTTTTTTTTAATTTTAATTTTTTTTTAAGGGCAAAATGGGAAAGAGTCAAAATAGTGAGGGCAAAATGGTAAAAAACCCATTTGGAACTATTCATACAACTATTCACCCTTCCCTCATTTATACTATAGATAGATACTAGTACATGCGGTTTTTTTTTTTTTTAGTTTTTTTAATTTTAATTTTTTTTTAAGGGCAAAATGGGAAAGAGTCAAAATAGTGAGGGCAAAATGGTAAAAAACCCATTTGGAACTATTCATACAACTATTCACCCTTCCCTCATTTATACTATAGATATAGATAGTACATGCCGTGTTCAAGGTAACGGTTTTTTTTTTTTTTTAGTTTTTTTTTTAATTTAAATTTTTTTTTTAAGAGCAAAATGGGAAAGGGACAAAATAGTGAGGGCAAAATGGTAAAAAACCCATTTGGAACTATTCATACAACTATTCACCCTTCCCTCATTTATACTATAGATAGATTTGAATTTGAAGAATCAGGGATAATTGGAAACTATCTGAATAGTCAGTGTTGCCTATTAGAGTGGAGTGGATGAATATTTTCAGAGGCCTTGTTTTTGTGCCCATACATTTTCATTTCTGGCTGTTCTCATAATTTTCCTCGTTTGTTCACTTTTATCACTTGTCTTCCTTTGAGAAACAAGAGTTTCGATATTGAACTGATCTTTCGGAACATTTATTGTCCTTTTTAAATAAATTGAGGCAAGTGACACTTGATTTCCTAAGACGCAAATGTCTCTGTTTGTATACGATGTCAAGTGAGGCTCGAGTTGGTTTACCTACTTCCGGAAGTGCAGTATTATTAAAAAGTTTATATATCTACTTATTTTATTATAATATAAAAAGGAGTACTCCCTCCGTCCCACTCCAGTGTGGACTTATTTCCTTTTTGGGATGTCCCACTCCAGTGTGAACTGCCCAAAATGGCAAAGAATCTTTACTATTTCACCCACTCATTCTCTCTCCTACTTTACTTTTACACTCACAACATTCTCTCTCCTAACTATTCATCCCACTCATTCTCTCTCCTATTTAATTTTTCATACTCACAAACACCTCCTCCACCTATTTCTCTCTCCTACTTTTCCTTAATTCCCGTGCCCAAAAAGTAGGTCCACAGTGGAGTGGGACGGAGGGAGTATTTACTTAAGAACCACCGAATGACATCTGTTCTAGTTTTGACACTTGGTACCTCAACTTGCGTCAACTATTGATGAGTCCATAATTTCAAATGTGTTTAATTCATTTGCTGGTCTCAGTGCCCTCTCTTATTTGTCCGCCTATTGTCTATGACATTGCTTATAAGTGAACGTAATTAAGTATTTGGCCTGATCAGTGCCTTGTCATTCAACAATACAGTGTTGGAAGTGTTATCCACACTCTTTGTTGATTATCTAAGTCGTTGCACAATTGTTGGGACTCTATTAGTTCTCGCACGTGTTTCATACTTACCCTTAACTGTTATCTGTGTTCATTATGGTATTGTGTTAGGGTCTCACTCGATCGTGAGAGCTGTTATGCGGTCTGCTGTTGATATATATCTAACCAGTAGTATGAAGTTATGTTCCCTCCATAAGAAAAAGAAAAAGAAAAGTCCTATCTTATCCAATGCTTATTACTATGTATTGTCACTGCCTGCTCTACAGTAAACGGAACCCACTTGCAAGTGACACTTGATTTCCTAAGACGCAAATGTCTCTATTTGTTTGTATAAGATGTCAAGTCAAGTGAGGCTCGAGTTGGTTTACCTACTTCCAGAAGTGCAGTATTTAAAAAAAAAATATAAATCTACTTATTTTTATTATAATATAAAAAAGGAGGATTTACTTAAGAACCACCGAATGACATCTGACCTAGTTTTGACACTCGATACCTCAACTTGCATCAACTATTGATGAGTCCATAATATCAAATGTGTTTAATTCATTTGCTGGTCTCGGTGCCCTCTCTTATTTGTCCGCCTATAGGGCTGTTACGCGAACCGAACAGGCTCGGGCTCGGTTCGGGCTCGGCTCGTAAAAGCTCAAGCTCGAGAAGGCTCGAGTTTAACTCGAGCTCGACCCGATTTTCAGGCTCGAATTTTTTTCGAGCCGGCTCAAGCTCGGCTCGGTTGTTCGGCGAGCTTTGATCGGGATCGACTCGTTTAAGCTCAGATCGGGATCGACTCGTTAAAAGCTCGAATAAAAATTTTTGCAAACGATTCGAGCTTGAGATCGAGCTCGGCTTGATAAGCTCGACTCTGATTTCTTTATTATACTTTCATTTGTTTAGTTTTTTTCTAACATTTTTATATAACTTTTTGAAAAAAAAACTTCAATACTAAAAAAATCCAAAATATTTATTTCTATTCATAAAAAATAAAAAAACTATACATTTATACATAAAAATTAAAGGATTTTACCCATCCCTGATTTCTTTATTATACTTTCGTTTGTTTAGTTTTTTTCTAACTTTTTTTATATAACTTTTTGAAAAAAAAACTTCAATACTAAAAAAAGTCCAAAATGTTTATTTCTATTCAAAAAAAAAAAAAAAACTATACATTTATACATAAAAATTAAAGGATTTTACCCGTCCCTGATTTCTTTATTATACTTTCATTTGTTTAGTTTTTTTCTAACTTTTTTTATATAACTTTTTGAAAAAAACTTCAATACTAAAAAAAGTCCAAAATGTTTATTTCTATTCATAAAAAATAAAAAAACTATACATTTATACATAAAAATTAAAGGATTTTACCCATCCCTGATTTCTTTATTATACTTTCATTTGTTTAGTTTTTTTCTAAATTTCGTAGTGGTAGTAGTGGTAGTGGTGGTGGTAGTAGTGGTAGTGGTGGTGGTAGTAGTGGTAGTAGTAGTAGTGGTAGTAGTGGTAGTGGTAGTGGTGGTGGTGGTGGTAGTGGTAGTGGTGGTAGTGGTAGTGGTAGTGGTAGTAGTAGTGGTAGTGGTGGTAGTAGTAGTGATAGTGGTGGTAGTAGTGGTGGTGATAGTGGTAGTGGTGGTGGTGGTAGTAGTGGTGGTGATAGTGATAGTGATAGTGATAGTGGTAGTGGTGGTGGTGATAGTGATAGTGGTAGTGGTGGTGGTGATAGTGATAGTGGTAGTGGTGATAGTGGCAGTGGTGATAGTGGTAGTGGCAGTGGTGGTGGTGGTAGTAGTAGTGGTGATAGTGGTAGTGGTGGTAGTGGTAGTGGTGGTAGTAGTAGTGGTGGTAGAAGTGGTACTAGAGATAGTGGTAGTGGTAGTGGTAGTGGTAGTGGTAGTGGTGGTAGTGGTAGTGGTAGTAGTGGTAGTCGTAGTAATTAGGAAAGTTATATTTCATGACTCCATCCATCCATCCCTAACATAAATTGAACATTTTAAAATTATTGCTCTATTCGTTTCAAAATAAATTTGAAAATCTGTCTCAAAATATATGACATTTTAAAATGTCATTCGAAAAGTATAAAATAAATAATAAATATTTTTCTTAGTTATTTTCAATTTTTTTTTAATGTTTTTTGTAAGAATATAAAGAATTATGAAAAATCAAAATTGAAAAAAAATTATGTAGAGACAGACAAAGCTCGAGCTCGGCTCGTTTAGGCTCGAGAATTCGAATAAAAGCTCGATAAAGCTCGAACTAAATATCGTTTGAGTTCAGATTTTTTTTAAAATTCGAGTTAAGCTTGAGCTCGGCTCGTTAAAGCTCGAGTTCAAGAAGCTCGCGAAAAAGCTCGCAAAAAAGCTCGCGAACAGCTCGAAACTCATTTCGAGCCGAGCTCGAACGAATTTTTCAGGCTCGAGCTCGAGCTCGAAAAAAGCTCGGCTCGTTAATTTTTAGTCGAGCTTGAGCTCGACACCTCAAAGCTCGGCTCGGCTCGTTTACAGCCCTATCCGCCTATTGTCTATGACATTGCTTATAAGTGAACGTAGTTAAGTATTTGGCCTGATCAGTGCCTTGTCATTCAACAATGCAGTGTTGGAAGTGTGTTATCCACACTCTTTGTTGATTATTTAAGTTGTTGCACGATTGTTGGACTCTACTAGTTCTCGCACGTGTTTCATACTTACCCTTAACTGTTATCTGTGTTCATTATGGTATTGTGTTAGGGTCTCACTCGATCGTGAGAGCTGTTATGCTGTCTGCTGTTGATATATATCTAACCAGTAGTATGAGGTTATGTTCCCTCCATAAGAAAAAGAAAAGTCCTATCTTATCCAATGCTTATTACTATGTATTGTCATTGGTTGCTCTACAGTAAATGGAACCCACATGCATATTTCCTGCTCATATTCCTTGATTTCATATTTGGTTAATACAGAACTAATATTTCAGTAATCCACTTACAAAACTCATTGCACAGGGAGGAATGCCAGGTGCAGCCACTCTTAAAGATTCTGCGACTTTGGAAAGTATCGTGAAAAAGCATGTTTCTGATGGACGAACTTATGCTGCAATATGTGCAGCTCCAGCTGTTGCTCTTGGGTCATGGGGCCTGCTGAAGGGATTGAAAGTATGAACCTGCTACATGCTGTTTTCATTTTACTTCCCGAGGGTTAATTGTTGATGGTCAATCGTGTATTTTGTAGTTACTGACAAATTGGTTTTTGACAGGCAACTTGTTATCCATCATTCATGGAGCAGTTGTCATCCTCCGCAGTCGCAGTTGAATCAAGAGTCCAGCAGGATGGAAATGTTGTGACAAGTCGAGGACCAGGGACTGCGATGGAGTTTTCACTTGCATTGGTAGAAAAATTATTTGGAAAAGATAAAGCTGATGAAGTTTCTGGCCCTCTGGTAATGGTCCTTCTGTAGTATGTACTTGTTTATGGTTGTATGTACCCTAAATGGTTAGAGCATGAATCAAATCACTATAGATGGTTTATACTTTCCATAGCATTCATGCAATTGACTGAATGCAAGTTGGTCTTCCATTTCATAACCAAAGACTTTGGTTTGGATCAAACAACTGGACTCTCTCCATTTCATAGTGAAGTGATTCATTTGGACCATATTAGTCTACTTTGCTGCAAACATCTGTATTTGTTTTACATATCACTGTTGCACTTGGCTTCACAAAAAGAACATCGTAGTTTATCCCTCTTAAGAGAAATTTGAAACATTACTGTTATTTATTCCCAGGTTATGCGTTCAGAGCACAAGGATGAATTTATTATGGCAGAGCTAAACCCTTTGCAGTGGACTGTTGGTAGTTCTCCCAAGGTGTGATTGTAGTTCATACCCTCATATTTTGCTATTTCGTTTCTGCATGCATCTTTCGTTGTGGCCATCTGTCTCTCCACGCAGCACACACACACGAAGGTGTTAATTCACGTGCAAAAGTGCTGTATTTGTTGTGGGATGCAATGAATAGCAGAGATCCAGGATGCTTTTGCTTCATCTTTTCTCATTTCATGCAGCTCATCTTTACTCCCTTGAATTGTGTTCTGCTCCATTGGTCCAGTTTTCTGAATGAGAGTTCTCGTTACAGTCCCAAAATATTCTGAAAGGGACCAGGCTCAAAGATTCAGTTGGTGTACGCGTTTAGTTTGTGCCCTATTTGATATTTTGTTTAATGACCGAGTTTATAAAATGTTTCCATATGTTGGTAAGCCTCCTCAGTTCTAGTTGAGTGCATACGAGGAAAGAAATGTAGGATGGTTGGTGACATGAGCTTATTACACGGGCCATGGCAAGGTCCTGAAGTTAGTTCAACATACCGATGTGCTCTTGTTCTGTCTATATTAACCTTACTTAAACCTCAAATTCCCAATGCTCAAGACAACACATCTTTCCATCAAGTGTTGGCTCTATTTGACGCCTTCATTGCACCTTCATTTGGTGCTTTAATGACTATCTGTATCTTTGTAGTTTTCAGAGAAAGTATATCATACTTCATTTTGGTATATATTAAAAAAGATATTGTGTTATACGATTTTTATTATTGCATATTTAAAGTGATGTTTATACTTCCCTTCTGCAAAAGCCTGAAATCATGACCTGATTAGATCTGTGTGATACAAACTGCAATATTGGCAAGTTTTTGTTTTTTTGAATTAGCAATTAATTCTCTGTTTCACTCTAGATTCTAGTACCTGTTGCGAATGGCACAGAGGAGATGGAAGCTGTTATGATAATTGATGTTCTTCGACGAGCAAAAGCAGAAGTTGTGGTGGCATCGCTTGAAGACACACTTGAAATTTTGGCCTCCCGAAAAGTGAAACTAGTGGCAGATGTGCTCCTGGACGAGGCCATTAAACTTTCATATGACCTGATCGTATTACCAGTAAGTGGGATTTATTATTCTGGTCAATAGTGTTAACTGATGGAATGTTCCAGTAACAGTTTACGTATATGCAGGGTGGACTTGGTGGGGCAGAAGCTTTTGCAAAGTCAGAAAAGCTTGTTAATCTGCTGAAAAAACAAAGGGAATCAGATAAATTTTATGGAGCTATATGTGCATCTCCAGCATTGGTGCTGGAGCCCCATGGCCTACTGAAGGTATTGTCTTTACCCTTTTCAGTCACTGCTGCTCTTAATTCCTAACATAACTTTCTTCTATGTTGAAAATGACGGCCTTTGAACTAATTAGAGGCTGCATCTGCTGCTGTTGCTTCCTGAGCCAGGAGTTATGTTCTTAGAGTTCCACTCAATTCTTTTTTGTGATTACTACGACCTGTTTGGATTGGTGGTGTTTCTTGTTATTTTCCTCTCTTTGGATCAACTTTTTTTCTCTCCTACTTTCTCACCTAATCATCCCAAAACCAAAAATAACCACTAATCCAAAATGGTGCTACCTTTCGGGTCATCTTTACTGTAATAAAGGGGAAGTGGCTAGAAATTGTAGAGACTTGCCATACTTTTTTTTTTAATAATAATTATCAATAGCAGCCAATTCTAAATAAAATTTTAAAAACTGTTTTGACAAAGTTTAAAGGCAGTAACATTCTACGTTTGAACTTAAGACATTTGAATAAGCTAAAACAGCCAGCCAGCTAATTATTTATTTATTTATTTTTTTCACGATGACATATGAGGATTGATGTTAGCCGACCCCAAATTATTTTGGGACTAAGGCTTTGTTGTTGTTGTTGTATATTATATTTACTTTTATTCATTTAAATAAATGAATGCGCACACAAAACCTTGTGCATTTTTTTAAATGCATATGCATGTGCCTCTATTATTGTTCTATGCAGTGGCGGAGCTAGGATTTTAGAATAACGGGGGTAAGTTACATGGTGATATATAAATTGGTACAAATGGGGGGCAACAATATTATGTATTGATTTTTTTTCCCAATCGAAACGGGGGCAAAGGTGATTAAATTCATGAATTTAGTGGTAAAATATCACACTTTCCCAAATTACATGGGATAAATTTGACAATTTTGAAAACAAAAGGGGGCAAACTGCAGCCCTTATAATGCATGTGCGTCCGCCCCTGATTCTGTGTAATTTAAAAGAGTAACCATATACTCTCTGTCCCGGAAAGTTAGTAGTCCCACTTTTTTTATTGTTAACTTGAATAAACTTTGAAAAATAATTGAAGTTAGTTTTAAAGATCCTAATGGAAATTTAAAACTTCTTATTGATACACCATTGTAAATACTATCAATAAGAAGTTTTAGATTTTCGTTATGATAAGTAAAACTAACCTAAATTATTGATCAAAGATGATTCAAGTTAACAATAAAAAAAGTGGGACCAACTTTTTGGGACAGAGGGACTGTATATTTTATAGGTAATTCTTATCAACATGAAGATAGTGAGTAATTACCATCAAGTGCATAGATTAGTTGGTAATTTTTTTTTTTTTTTAGAGGCATGAGTTCAAGCCTTGAATCTGTTGCTAGGATAGTTTTTACTTAAATTAAGGGATATTGGCATTTAAAAATAAAATGTGAAAGTTTCAAACCCTCCCCCTTTATTATTTTAAATGATTATAAAGCACTATGAAAAAGAGATCACATGCATATGGGTGTGCTTTTATTTATACTCCCTCCGTCCTTAAATCAATGTCCATATTTCATTTTATGGACTCTCTAAAAATGTGTGCTATTTATACATTTTAATGGAAAAAATGCATAAATATTCTTGCTATCCGCTTTCTAAACATTTGGTTTTACTGTAATAAAATGAATGGCAATTTTTTTTTGGTAAAAAAACGTATAGGAACAAAGTTTTTTTCAAAAACAACGTTCATTTTGAGACAATTCTTGAATTTGGATGTTCATAGAGGGAGTATTTTTTTTAATTTTTTTTTGGGGGAACTGTAGGATTGGTGTTGTCTTTGGTTGAAAATTGTGTTTTCCTCTTTAAATCAGGGTAAGAGGGCCACTGCTTTTCCGGCAATGTGCAACAAACTGTCGGATCCTAGCGAGGCCGAAAAAAGAGTTGTAGTTGATGGTAATCTAATCACCAGCAGAGGGCCAGGGACTTCCTTGGAGTTTTCGCTGGCCATTGTAGAGAAACTGCTTGGACGCGAAAAAGCTGTAGAGCTTGCAAAGACAATGCTAATTGTGTAAATAGTCAGAGTTTGGCCACATGGTTCTCCAAAGGTTTTACTCATCCGGTTCTTCTCTATAGATAGTGGACTTTGTTTCTTGTTATGTAAAATAGTTGAGGCTGTGGTCCTTATGGATGCCTAAGTTTATACAGAAGTATCAAATAAATCCACCATGTTTGATGGTGTTCCTCTCCTTTCTCTCACACCCATGTTGCTGTCAACCAGATTGGAATTTCTGCTCTGCTTCTAATGACGGATGATTTCATGGCCTGTTGGTGGTTCAGAATTATTGGTCTCACGTGGGACCCATCTCGTCTCTAATTAATTGTGACCATTGATCTTCTAGCAAGGGGCACGACTTCATTGTGGCCTTGCTTATTGATGTTGCCAGGATTTTCCTCAAGCAGCAACACACCGTTGTAGTCCAATCGGCAGCAACTCCGGCTCCTTCTTCAGTCCTGCACAACCACAAACGTCAACTAAGCCGGGGGCGACTCCGGCGTAAGCCCCTCCGGCGTGAGGATAAGTGTTTGCTTTAGGTTGGAAATAAGAACAGTAAGGAGAAGGTGATTGTGGGTGAGTGTGTTGAACATACCTTGATAATGAAGACTGCCCCTCATATATATACTCCTTTCCTCGTGCCTCTCACGTGCTATCCTCACGTTCCATGCCTATTTTCACGTGTCATCTCTCTATTGGTCAACAAAAAGAATAAACTCTCAACACATGATCACCTTTCCCAATACCTAACCGTTTTATGGGTCCCATTTCGTAGATATTTATATATCGCCTCTTATATGCCGCTCTCCTTAGATTTGTCTCTTGCTGGATACGGGTAAATGAGTATTGTGTCGCCTTGATCTAAAATCTCGCCTTCTCATCTCAAGTCATTATCTCGCCGGATTACTTCATTATCTCGCCACTCAGTAATCAATATCTCACTTATACTACCTTGGGTTTTCCCTTTCATTGATCTTAGCGAGTCATCCCTAGACACAGTTTCCCGCGAACCCCAATTGAGCTATCTTTATCCCTATATTCTTCTTGGGCCTTATCTCGTTTTGGGCCTACTAGATAACTTCTCGCTTATGGCCTTAAACCAGGCCAAGCCATTATTTTTGGGCAGCATCAGAAGCCCCTAAGTTTGAGGCGAGATTCATTTATGGTCTCGCTAAAAACTTGACGTTCTCTGTCGCGCTTTCCATGGCCTATAATTCCTTCGTCAAGAAGCCTGCACTCTGAACAATCCCTACTTATACACGTGTCACCTTCATGGCGAGCCCCTAAAATTGAATGTGCCGTCATTTGGGAATCGTGCCAAATAAGAGGGAAAATTTAAAAATTTTCATCTTATTTATCACGTCAATCACTTCCCTAAATCCTTTCTTTCATATAAATACCCATTTTCCTTTCCATATTTCTCTCCTTACTCTCCTCGTTCTTTACTCAAACACTCTTAAATTCCGGCGAACCCTAACTTCGACCCCGACGTAATTTCTTCATCTTTACACCGTTCTTTTCTGGATTTGACCCTAAAATTGCTCTTTAAACCTTGCTCCGCTCATTAGTTGCCATTTGAAGTTGATTTTGGTATTCATTTTCCTCGCTTCTCCGTCTTCCGTTTATCTTCTCCGGCGATTCTTCGTCTTCTCCGGCCGTTCTTCATTTTCAACAGGTAACTTTTCAAAACCCTTCATATTCTCTAAAACCCCGTACTTTGATCTTTCATTTTTACCAATTCGTACGAGTCTTGTTATTCCTCTTATACGCCTCTTTAACTTTATTCCCAAATTGCCCTTTATGGCGAGATACAAAAATTGTTCTAGACGGGTTAGATATGGTAGGTGTCAAGTTTCAGGCGGCTTATACAGACGCCTGCGAACTACTTGGGCGAGATTGCCCAAGGCCGACATAGCTAGGATGATGATTGAAAACTGGGTAGATCCTTCATTAATTGATTCCCTTGAGATCCAAGGTCATTTTTTCCTTCCCCTTTCAGCCCCTATGTCCCATATTTTTACTTCTCACAAGGACTTAGTCCGGTTCATCAAAAATAAATATGACCTCAACTTGAGCGACTCCTCTGACTTCCACTGTGTCGCTGATCCCTTTTCTAAACGTAGGACGCATTATAAATCTGTCCTTTCTTCTTCTTCTTCTTCCAGTGATTCCAGCGAGATGGCCAATCAAGCGACTTCTTCTCCTGATGCGACAACCAGCAATCCCCCTTCTGCAAGGGTCCAAAATCTGAGCTTGGCTGAAGGTAATCTCTTCATTAATCCTGCTCATGCCGAGGCGGGATCATCTCTTGCTCCTGATACCAGTTCTCTCATACCTAATCCCATCACCACTTGGCACACCCTATATAACATTGATCCTTCCATTTATCGTATTTCTGATTACCAAGGAAACACTTCCCTTGCCCATCTGAGAGAAATGCGAGATGGCATAGTTGTTTTTCCCTCACAACTTAAGGCAGGCCTCAGGATTCCCCTTGATCCTTTTCTTTGTGAGGTTTTGTACAAAGCTCAAGCCATGATCACCGAAATTCACCCCAACGCCCTTAGGATTATCACCACTTTCATTGCTATCTGTCGCTCTTTGCGAAAAGAACCCACTGTTACATCCTTAGTCTCTTTATTTCAAGGATACAAGCAAACCAACAAGCTTGAAAACGGGATAGTAGAAACCCGCCTTTCCCTCCAATATCAACGAGGTCCCAAGATCCTTACTCCCTTACCTACCAAAGTTCATGATTGGATGGATGACCCACTCTTCATCGTTTCTCGCGTTGGGTGGTCTCATCCCGCCGATCTTCATCCTATCAAACCCCAAATTGAATCCAAAGATGCTTCTGTAGTGGGCGACAATGCTCTTATTGCCGCTATTCGTGCTTTAGTCGCCATTCCTGCAGACTCTCCCGCTGATACACCCCAACCTCTTATTTCTTGGAGGGGTATTTTGAGAAATAGGGAACTACTTGATCAAGTCGGAATCGCCGATAACTTACCTCTAGCCCCGCCGCGGGTTTCGATAAGCCACGTTTATTTTGATGGGTGGGAGTTGCACACAGAAAATAAATATGCTCACGAGTGTCTGTCGTGCAAGGGTACTCGTCACTGTACCGCCATGAACAATGATCTTTGTATGTCTCTTCTTTATCCTTATTCTTTTTTCATTTAACTTATATTGAAGCAAACTCTGATTCTTAATTTCCTCTTTCTTTGTTTCCAGATCACCGAGCTAAATCAATGGACAGCCGCCAAAGCGCCAATTTGGAGATGAACAGGAGAATGAAGCGACTTGCCAGTGATCGCGAGACTGCCCTCGGCCTCCTTCCTTCAAATCTCCCCTTGCCTTTGTCTCTTGATGGTAAAGATACAGAAGAAATTGCATTGGAGAAAGCCCAAAGTTCTTCCAAGGCCCGAGCTAAGCCCAACAACCCAAAGAACCAGCTAAGCGAGAAAGGATTGCGTCGGGCTCAAACCAATGTCGCCACTACCACCCAAGAAGCTATTCCTCCAACTTCGCCGTTAATCAGATCCTCCATCTATTGAAGCTCCTCCAACCGCCCAAGCTCTTCCATCCACGCAGCAATGTTTCGCGGTTCGTACCGCCAACTTCTGTCTTACAATCTGATGATGCCTCAATTGAAGAAAACATTATCATTCCTTCTTCCGAAGCTTTACTGACCCATTCTCCTGCGCCCGCTGGCGACGCAACTGAGCCCATTCAGAATGATGATCCGCCTCCTCCCCCGGATACAGTAATTTGCAATTTAACACATGTTTCTAACTCGCCTCCTACTTCACGCGACCCACCAACTTCCTCGACTCTTCCAAATCCCAGCTGGCTACAAGAGAATTTTCAGAAGCCTACTGACTTTGATGGGCTATATGAACTGTGTAAAGAAGCCGCCAACGTTCCTCGCCTGACAGGATTGATTAACGAAGTTCGCGGTGTTGATGAGTGCTTGATCGGCAGTTCCACTCTGATTCGGGCTAGTGATCCCATCCAGGTTCAACGAGTAACGGACATGGATATAGACCATGCTTCTTGCCAGGCAGGGATTTACTTTTCAATGGTATGTCGCTCTTCCCTTTCTTGTTCAATTGCTATCTTGTTCATTTTGGCCTTCAACTTAACTTTTTCCTTTAGCTTGGAGCTTCCATCATTGGCATTAATGACAAGAATCACCAACTTGACAAGGACGTGACGCAGTTGGAAAATTCTAACAAAATCTTGAAAAAAGATAGAGATCTCCTTTGTGGTAGGGTTGGTAGGCGAGATGCAACAATCACCAAATTGGAAGGGGAACGAGATAAATTGAAGACTGACTTAGTCGCTTCTCAAAATCAGTTCGAGACCGTTAACACCAAACTTAATGCCGCCAACACCAACCTTGACAAAGCTGCTACTGAACTCAATTCTGCCAACGAAAAAACCGCCAAACTTCGGAGCGAGAATGAGGCTCTAAAGGAGACTCATGCCGCTGACATTCAATGTCTACAAGGCGAGATAGCTAAATTGCGGGAAGAGATGACGGGCAAAGTCGCAGAAATAACCTCCCTCAATGCTGACGTGGCCAAACTCAAAGATGATCTTGTGGACATTGGCGACCAAACCACTCTCCAAGTCATGCGAGCCGCTGCTGCAGATGCCGCTGAGATACCTGCCATTACGATAGAGCGACTTGCCAAATGGGGCTTAGAACCAATTTTCAGTGATGTCTGTCGCCTGGGTCATTCTTTAGTTCCATATTCATCCGATGAACTCAAAGATTTGGAGGAGGAAGATGCACTATTGGGTAAGTCACCTTGGAATCCCGCTCCTCCTCAAGTGCCAAACGTTCTTTCTTTATGGCAAAATCAATTGGAACATAAACATCAACTTCTGGATGAAGCAAAGGATCTTGCTCTTGCGGCCTCCGGCTTTACTCAACCCGCACCAACCAACGAACCAACCTCCTCACCCTGATCCTTCTCTAGTACTTATCTTCTTCTGATAACCTTTTGTAACTTGCCTTGGTGGCTAAACAATTTTACTTTCTTTTATTTGGGCCTGCGTGCCTTTTAAACAATGTGTATTCGCGGCCTTTGTGCTTGCCTCTTTGCCTTTACGGTTTATTTGCTTTGTTTCATCATTTCTATTTCGCTTTACTATTTTGTTTTGATAGTTTATCAAAAAATCATCATTTTGCATAACAGGTACCCCATACTTATACTCCCATCAAAAAGTGAAGTCGTCTTTAGGCGACTTTACTTATAGTGCATACAACGCAACTCACATTGTCGCTGATCTTTGTTTCTCTTTTGCTCCCTCCTTGCTTTTTTCATGATTCTTACTTAGAATAATTTCCTTATTTTGTGCCTTCACGTCTTTATTTGCCTCAGAAACAAAATATACCTTTCTTTCTTAATTTATATCTTTTCATGCCTTTTCCGCGGGATATATTTACTTCCCTTTTTCGCGACATCTTTTCATGCCATTTAGACGAGATGTGTTTCCTTGCATATATGCCGCATCTTTACATGCCATTTAGGCGAGATGGGTTTCTTTATCATTTATAGTCGGTATAGACTTTCTTGTTTATCGCCCTTAGACTCTCTTTTTATAGTCCTTAGACTTTTCCTTTTTATAGTCCGTAGACTTTCTCGTTTATAGTCCGTAGACTCTCATTTTTATAGTCCTTAGACTTTTCCTTTTTATAGTCCGTAGACTTTCTCGTTTATAGTCCGTAGACTCTCATTTTTATAGTCCTTAGACTTTTCCTTTTTATAGTCGCATCCATATACATGCCATACAGGCGAGATGGGACTTTCTTTCCTGTTTATAGTCGCATCCATATACATGTCATACAGGCGAGATGGGACTTTCTTTCCAGTTTATAGTCGCATCCATATACATGCCATACAGGCGAGATGGGACTTTCTTTCCTGTTTATAGTCGCATCCATATACATGCCATACAGGCGAGATGGGACTTTCTTTCCAGTTTATAGTCGCATCCATATACATGCCATACAGGCGAGATGGGACTTTCTTTCCAGTTTATAGTCGCTACAGGCGAGATGGGACTTTCTTTCCAGTTTATAGTCGCATCCATATACATGCCATACAGGCGAGATGGGTTTCTTTTCTGTTTATAGTCCGAAGACTTTCTTTCACATGATACTTTGCGGCTTACTTTTCTTTTCTCTTTTTCTTTATCAACTTGTTTTAATAATTCATCAAAAATTGTTTTGATAATTCATCAAAAACTCTTTGCCTTCTTACCTTTGGCGAGACATTATCATATACATATATTCCCATCGAAAAGTGAAGTTGTCTTTAGGCAACTTTACTATTAGCGGCTTACTTTTATGTCACATAAATATTATTACTATACAGCATTCGATAAAAGCAAAATAAACTTAGATCATAGGCTTTCATACTTTTATTTCTTTACTTTCATTTTAGGTATATAATTTTCATTCATAACACTATCACTTCAAAGCATGCATAATTTTCATTCATAACTGGAAAACTCCATATATTCATAATACTCAGTCTTCAAACGATTTTAATAAAAATACTATTAAATAGATAAATTACTTCTTACTTCTTTGTTGACTATCTCGCTTAAAGCATTCTCCCCCTGCTGTCTCGCGCCTACTAAGTGTTCACCGCCATTCCTCTTTCCTTCTTTTCACCATCATATTCCTTTTCCTTCTCGCTATCACTTTCACCCCAATCGCCGCCATCTTGTGGTAGAGCTTCAATTGTTTCCACCTCCATCTTTTCATACTTTTCATTCTCAACTTCAACTATTTCCTCGATTCCTGGCTCTTTCATCTTAACAAACTTAACCAATCTTGATCCTTCCAGTTTGGCCTGAATTGCCCCCTGGTTTCCCAAACTTACTTCATATTTCTCTTCAACCATCTTTCCTTCAATGTTCCGCATATTACTCATTTTTCGCAGTCCTTCCGCCTCCAAGTCAGTGATCATATTGACCTTCGCATCTCGGATTGCTAAGGCTGTTGAAAGCGAACTAGAACTTGCCCTTGCTGCAGTTTGGATCTCGATCTTCTTCTGAATTACTTCTTTGACTTCACTTTTCAAACAAGCTATTCCTTTTGGGGTGGGGAATTTTACACGTTGATGCGGGATAGACACGACCATCTCGAAAGTTTGCATAAAGGGAATACCTACGATGGCGTTATATGGCGACACCAAGTCTATCACCATAAACTCTACTGTACGGGTTCTCGCCTTTTCGTCCTCTCCTATCTCCACCGCCAGCGAGATTGTTCCCTTGACCCGTACTGTATGGTTCGTAAACCCTTCCAAAAATCCTTTGTACGGCACCAGATTAGCTTCTGTATATTTCATTTTCTTAAAAGCTTCATAGTATAGGATGTTGCGGCTTGCTCCTGAGTCCACTAATACTCTGTGTAGTATATTGTTTCCTGGAGCAATTGTAATCACTACAGGTTGACATCCATGTCTGGGCGTTAAAGCTAATTCTCGCCTTAAGAAGCTAATAATCCTTTCTTCGCTTGGAGGGTAAGCGGGAATATGGCAGGTATGCGATAGTGACATGATCTGATTACTTAGACAGATGATACTAGCTGGCTCCTGAATTACCAGTATTTCATTCCTCTCGCCATTTTCTCCTTGAGCCGCCACATTCTGCTCCCGCCATACGTATTCCTGCAACTCCCCCCGATCAATTTTACCTTGGATCACCTTTTTCAAGTTGTAACACTCGTCAGTCTCGTGCCCTCTGTCTCTGTGATAGTTACAATACTGGTTCAAGTTTCAAGTTTCTTCTTCCCCTGTGTCTGTCATTTCGAAAGCCGCTGGCAACTCCACCGCCCTCAAAATCTCGCTTGGCCTTGCGTTTAACCTTGTGAATCTAACAATTCTTCCGTTGCCGCGACCACCAGCGCGACCTCCACCTCTTCCTCCAACCTGATTTTCTCGCCCTCCAACGCGAGTTGCATTATCGTCCTTGACATACTCAATTCTGTCTTTAACATTCTTCTTTGTTGAGCCAGATGCTCCTTCTTCAATATCTTCTCCCCCGCAGTACGCCTTAACTCACTCATGCAACTCACTTAAAGTTGCGGGCAGTCTCATCCTCAACTCTCTTTTAAAAGCTTCAGACACCAGGCCTGACATATACATCATTATTGCATATTTGGGCTCTATCTCGAAAACTAGGTTGGCGATCAACAAAAACCTGTTGGTGTATGTTATCAGACCTTCTCCCACCTTCTGTTTAATTCCCATTAATTCCTGCAATACCACAGGCTGAGTTCCCACGGCCCCAAATCTTGACAAGAACTTTCGCTTAAAATCTTGATACCCCACAATAGAGTTCGCGGGCTGCTGCGTGAACCACTCCAACGCTTGAAGCTCCAAAGTGCTAGCAAAGGTTTTACATAGCAATGCGTCATCTTTGGTTAATATCGCCATTGTAACTTCAAAACCCGCGACATGAGTTCTGGCTGTGGTAACTCCCGCATATTTAGACAATGCTGGCAAGCGAAACTCCGGAGCGGGCTCAGACTCTTGAATGTATTTGGCAAATGGAGCGACGAAAGAATCTTTCTCGCTATCGACTGTGCCGCCTTTTTCTAATTCGGCCAACCTCTTTGCCATTTCAGCCATCTGCTTTGTTATTCCGTCTTCTTCCCCGAAGCGACTTACTCCTACGCCCTTTCCTTTATCGATCTGTCTGGATCTCTCGCCTTCTTTAGAAAACTTCAACTCTTGCTCTCCAAACCCTTCTTCATTAGCAGCGGTGTCCTCTTCCTCATTTTCACAATAGAACGACGATATTTGCGAAGTGTGCGGCCAATGGTACACCTTAATTTTCCTCCCATTTTCCATATATTCTCCCGCCTTTCGCTTTTGCGGCCCATCGAGTCTCGCCTCGGTCTCTTTCGTTTTTTCAGGCTCTGCTTCTTTCAGTTGCTCACCATCATCCACTATAATCACTTCCTTGTTGGCTCCCTTCTTTAATTCCTCTGTCGCCTTCAACAAGCCTTGCGGGATGGGGGTTGGCTTCTTCTTCATTACCGTCAATCGTTTATTGTTTTCCAACAATTGTAAGATTAAATTGTTGTGAATCCTCAAACTTTCCTCTTCATTTTCCATTTCTTCCTCTGGTGGTAGCGGCGCTACATTTTTTTCTCTCTCGCCTCCTGCATCTCGCTCTCTTTCTTCCGGAATCACTTGTTGCGAGGAGGAAGTGTCCCGTGCTCCTCCTGTCCCCATCGTATCTAATCCAAACATGGGCGTGATAAGGCTCCCTCCCGCCATTGTCCTCTGTCCCACTATCCCTTTCTCAGGAGTTGCCATTTCTTTTTACACACGCAATCAAAAGATGATGAATCTTAAATTTTGAAGATCTGCAAATCTTATGAAGATTTGAAGATACGAACCCAGAAAATAAGAAATCCACTTCAACTAACTTCACGAATGTCCCATATCCAACTATTCCCAAAACACCAAACTCCAAGCTAATCAGAATCGAATGAACTTCCACAAACCAGAAACAACAAATTCAAACCACCAGAATTAAACGAACTTTAACAAAATCGAAATCTATCAACCCTTAATCCTCAAACTATCAAATCCAAACGAAACTCCACAAATACCCACTTAATTCCATTCAACTCAGATCAACATTTCTTAAATACTCCACAAATACCAAACCAATCGAATAATATCACAATCACCAACAACTTCAACCAACGAAGAAATTTACGAACAATAATCAACCTAATCAAACAACAAAACCAAAAACAAACAAACTTCAACTTACAAACTTCGAACAACAGACCATATCAACCGAACGATCAACACGCCTACTGCATCCTTCCCAATCGTGAATCCAACCTCCAGATCTACGAATCAGCGCTCAACACTTATCAATCTACCGCCGGCAAACCTTCAGGCGAGGAAGAGATTGAGGTCCCGGCAATGGAACCAATTGATGTTGCCAGGATTTTCCTCAAGCAGCAACACACCGTTGTAGTCCAATCGGCAGCAACTCCGGCTCCTTCTTCAGTCCTGCACAGCCACAAACGTCAACTAAGCCGGGGGCGACTCCGGCGTAAGCCCCTCCGGCGTGAGGATAAGTGTTTGCTTTAGGTTGGAAATAAGAACAGTAAGGAGAAGGTGATTGTGGGTGAGTGTGTTGAACATACCTTGATAATGAAGACTGCCCCTCATATATATATACTCCTTTCCTCGTGCCTCTCACGTGCTATCCTCACGTTCCATGCCTATTTCCACGTGTCATCTCTCTATTGGTCAACAAAAAGAATAAACTCTCAACACGTGATCACCTTTCCCAATGCCTAACCGTTTTATGGGTCCCATTTCGTAGATATTTATATATCGCCTCTTATATGCCGCTCTCCTTAGATTTGTCTCTCGCTGAATACGGGTAAATGAGTACTGTGTCGCCTTGATCTAATATCTCGCCTTCTCATCTCAAGTCATTATCTCGCCGGATTACTTCATTATCTCGCCACTCAGTAATCAATATCTCACTTATACTGCCTTGGATTTTCCCTTTCATTGATCTTAGCGGGTCATCCCTAGACACAGTTTTCCGCGAACCCCAATTGAGCTATCTTTATCCCTATATTCTTCTTGGACCTTATCTCGTTTTGGGCCTACTAAATAACTTCTCGCTTATGGGCTTAAACCAGGCCAAGCCATTATTTTTGGGCAGCATCACTTATCAACGCGCATGTGGGTGCTGCAGTTCTTTACCGGTTGTGCCAAGTTGTATCAACATGGTTACGCATGGGCCATGGCCACTGCTTGATAATTGCATGAATAGTGGCTAAGGTTTGGTCCACATGGCCCACATCCACAGTCCACAGACTCCGGCCTTATGCACGTCTACCACTTCTGACCAATGGTAGTCCTAGTCCTAGTCCTAACTCCAATGATAGTCCTAGTTTTATGTGTATCAAAATAAACACTATTTACATAGGTATCAAAAAAACATCTCCAACAAGGGTATAAAAAATTAGGTATCAAATTAGTTTTTTTTTTTTTTAAGTCAATAACTTTATTAATATTTTTAATATGATAATTAATTTTGAAATATAATAATTATTTTAATTAGTTATTTTTGTCAAAAAATAAATTTTTATAAATAATTTCGAAATATAATAATTATTTTAATTAATTATTTTTTTAATAAAAGTTAAAATTTTATAAATAATTATATAAAAATTGAAATAAATTTAAATCAAAAATTAAATTACAAGCTCCTGCAAAATTTTTAATATCTCACCAATAATTTTCGTGGGCCCGCATTATTTAATAGGGTATTAATTGTTTTTTTAAAAATATTTATCTATTTGCCATATGACATATTCTTATTTGTCAATTGGATTATAGATATGATTTTATGATAAACATCTTACAATATATCTAAGCAAAAATTGTCAAGGACTTCACCCTTTTGTCCTAAGCAAAATCCTAAATATGGTACTTTGATAAGAACTTAATCAAAATTTGGTACTCAATATTTTTCCTATTAAAAATGCAAGAACTTCAAAATGAGTATTAAAATTAGGTTTTAGCACTACCATTATTGAAGTTGTCAACCAATATTAATTGGTAACATTTCTTTCTTGCACGACTATTCTAATTCCACTTGGAGCTTGTTTTTCTTTATACTCCCTCCGTCTTTCAGCCAAACTTTGTTTTCAATCCATTATTACTTACTAGTGCGTTTTACTTTAACCATTATACTTTTTTTTTTTTATATATATACTCCCTCCGTCCCGCTAATATTAGCACACTTTTCTTTTTGGGCGTCCCGCTAATATCCGCACACTCCCAAAAAGGAAACTTTATATTAATAAAATATTCACCCAACCCCACTCATTCTCTCTCCTACATTATTTTAATACTCACAACACCATTATAATTTATTACACTCTCCACTCATTCTCTCTCCACTCATTCTTTTACACTCACAACATTTTATTAAAATATCATATTCCTTAATTCTCGCACAAACAGTAACTGTGCTGATATTACCGGGACGGAGGGAGTATATTTTATTGTAGGTGAGAGCCTTTATAACACTGGGTTAATGTTGTTATTATAAAAACCATTATAATTTGAAATATATATCATTTTAGCTTCAATTCCGTCCCGCTCGAAGTGTCTCAACTTTCCTTTTTGGGCGCCCCATTTAAAGTGTCTCAATCCCAAAATGGAAAGTTTTTATTATTTTTATACTCTTCCTATCCCACTCATTCTCTCTCCTACTTTACTTTTACACTCACAATATTCTCTCTCCTAACTATTCCTCCCACTCATTCTCTCTCCTATTTAATTTTCCATACTCACAACATTTAACCTTTTTCTCTTTCTTACCTCACTTTCCTTAATTCCCGCGCCGATCTCATTTTGAGACACTTCGGGCGGGAGGAAGGGAGTATGTGCTTGGGTACGTGATTTTAGGGTTAAAATGATTAATTTTAAAAAAATTATGATGGTATTTTTGAAAGAAAAGTGTAATAGTAGAAGTGATACAATGAATGAAAACGAAAATTGACTGTCTCGAAATAATCTTTTTTACTTTACAGTTTATTTTATTTTTGTTAGCAGGAAGGTACTTTTAATTTAATTTAATTATCTAATGAAAATTTAAAATTTATTAATAATAAATCATTCTAAATGTTTTCAATAAACTTTTTAATTGTTTTATTAGAATAATTAAATTATCTTAAAGTTATCGCTGCTCAAAGTACATTCATACTTTAAAAAAATAAAATAGAAGAAGACAAAAGGAGTATTAGATTGCTTACTTCAAATATTATCTGCTAAAATTAATTTTATTCTTTCTTTTAATTTTATTAAGGGCGTGTGACTCTGGGCCTTTATTTTATTTATTTTAATGGATAACTCATATATAAGGACATATAATATTCAATATTTCGTGTTTTGGTCAAGTTTCGATCTGGTCAGATATAGTAAGTATTTTTCACACTTTTTCTCATATAAAAATAATTAAAAAAAATCTAATACTCCTTCCATCCCTAAAAGATTGTCCTGTTATACATTTTACAATTATTAAGGAAGAGCTTCATCTTCTTGTATCTTAGTAGATTTGCACTAACATTCATGCCTAAGTTTAGAAATGGAACATACTTTTGGGACAAGTTAAAATGGCAAATGGGACAATCTTTCAGAACGGAGGGAGTATATTATTAAAAAATGATTCTTTCTCGTAGTTGAACTATAAAACTAAAATTGACTTTTATATCTATAGTATAAATGAGGGAAGGGGTGTTACAGTGCTATGAATAGTGCCAAGCGGCAAATTTCCTATTTTGCCCTCATACATTTGTCCCTTTTTCATTTTGCCTTTAAAATTTTTTTTTAATTAAAAAAAATTAAATAAAAAATTAAATAAATAAAAAAAAACCGTGTTCTTGGACACGGGACACGGGACACGGGCACGGGCACGGGCATGTTCTAGTTATAAATATAAAACACATTTTACTACGAAAGTTCAACTATAATGCTTTACTGTTAGAATAATGGAGAGGAGTAGGATTATAATTTCTATATTATTTCACTCTCATCTTTTACAATTGTCCTAAACACCTATTTATACTACTTTTAGAGTCCTAATTCTAATAGGAGATACAATCCTATATATACATAATAATCCTTCTTTGACTAGGATTTTATTTTAGCTATGTATTCTACTTTCCTACTCAATTAAGGAGTCTTCCTAAAATACAAAGCTAACATTAGGAAACAAGTATTTTCTTGCAAACTCGGTCCGCTCCATCGGTCTAGATCCGTTTCACTTGGTCCGATCCATGTCGCTCCACCATATTCTCCAACTCCCCCCCTCAAGTTGGAGGATCTACAACGTAGATACCCAACTTGCAAAATAAAAATTAAAACGTTTTAAAAAAAATTCTTTCACTTCGACATGCGACATCTGCGTCAAGTTCTTCCTTTTTCGTGTTGCAGTTCAAGCAACCTCGGGTTCGTCTTTTTTTTTTTTTTTTTTTTTTTTCAACAACAACAAAAATTTGTTCCAATATCTGAAGAGTCATTCACATCAGGTCTTCTTTTTTCAATTCTGTGCACAATTTGTGCTCGCACATATCTTCTTTTTCTTCAATCTCCGTTTTTAGAATGAACGACACTCGATCATCGTTTTTATAGTGAACGACACTCAATCATCGTTTTTATAGTGGACGACACTCGATTATCGTTTTTATAGTGGACGACACTCGATTATCGTTTTTATAGTGAACGACACTCAATCATCGTTTTTATAGTGGACGACACTCGATTATCGTTTTTATAGTGGACGACACTCGATTATCGTTTTTATAGTGAACGACACTCAATCATCGTTTTTATAGTGGACGACACTCAATCATCGTTTTTATAGTGGACGACACTCGATTATCGTTTTTATAGTGGACGACACTCGATTATCGTTTTTATAGTGAACGACACTCGATCATCGTTTTTATAGTGAACGACACTCAATCATCGTTTTTATAGTGGACGACACTCAATCATCGTTTTTATAGTGGACGACACTCAATATTTTTTTTTTTTTTTCAAGGGATAGTTTGGTGGTTTTGGCGTATAAGGTTGACTTTGGGTGGGGCGGTGGTGTAGGAGGTAGAGAGGGTGGAGTTTTGAGGGTTGATGGCACAGAATGGTATTGAGGGTTGTTTCCAGCAGTAGAGAATGATATGTCTTCAAGTTCTTGAGCATATACTAGAGGAGAAAGTGAGTTCACCTCGCAAGAAGATGGGCTTGGGCATTTTGGTAAATTTTTGAGGCTCTTGACGTTGTAAAACTATGACTTTGGCTAGACTATGACTTTGATCTGAAGATGAAGGTTGGAACAGATTTCTTCGTTTGGGCTTGATGGGTTGATGGCGGAAGCTAAGGTGGTGAGAGTGTGGGGCGGCTTAGGGTTTCGCGAAGAAGTTCTTCTATGGATCTAGGCTCTGATACCATGTTAAAATGTGGAGAGGAGTAGGATTATAATTTCTATATTATTTCACTCTCATCTTTTACAATTGTCCTAAACACCTATTTATACTACTTTTAGAGTCCTAATTCTAATAGGAGATACAATCCTATATATACATAATAATCCTTCTTTGACTAGGATTTTATTTTAGCTATGTATTCTACTTTCCTACTCAATTAAGGAGTCTTCCTAAAATACAAAGCTAACATTAGGAAACAAGTATTTTCTTGCAAACTCGGTCCGCTCCATCGGTCTAGATCCGTTTCACTTGGTCCGATCCATGTCGCTCCACCATATTCTCCAACTACTTTCAACCAAATAACAAAGCAAAAGAAACATGTAATACTCTCTCCATTCCTAAAAGATTGTCCTGTTGTACATTTTGCAATTATTAAGAAAGAACTTCACCTTTTTGTACCTTAGTAGATTTGCACTAACATTCATGCCTAAGTTTAGAAATGAGACATACTTTTTGAGACAAGTCAAAATGGCAAATGAGACAATCTTTCAGGGAGGGACGGAGGGAGTATTATATTGAGACTGAAGAGTCGTTGTTTTCGGGGAAGACTGCTGCATCATCTCCAAACTCCAAATAGAGAAGTTGACCATTGCAATGGAATCTGACACATATTGGTGCATAGAATATGGAGGAACTTTCTGTTTTATTGCAAAATATGCAGATGAATGTTAGACAATAATTCAAACAGTTAAACAGTTGGAGTGCATTAAATTAATTAAGGACTTTAATATTATTGATACACATCACACAATTAATCTCCAGATGATCAATCAATAACCCAATCGCAAGCAAAACAAGCATGGAATATGATTTAAAATTTAATAGAAGTTTTTTTTTAGACATACTCCCTTCGATCCAGGAAATCCGTCACTTTTTACTCAAAATGGAGTCCCGTTTAAAGCGTCACATTTCCTAAAATGAAAATGTTATATTAATATTCTATTACACCCACTCACTATTCTCTCCACTCATTCTCTCTCCTAAAACACTATTACACTCACAACACTTTTTAAATTTACTATTTCTTCCACTAATTCTCTCTCCTCTTTTCAAATTACACTCACAACATTTTTTCTTTCCATTTTTTTCCTTAATTTGCGTGCCAAACCTAAAATGGCGACACTTTTCTCGAAACGGAGGGAGTATAGTTTTTGTTTATTTTATGTATATATAGAGAGGAGTTGCCTAGATTTTTATATATTGAGTTTGAGTGTAAGACTTCCTGACGCGGGATAAGTGTTTCAACATTGCTTCCCTCTTACGCGTAGTCAATCTTCAGGCTTACATTGCAAACTCTTTGGTTAGGGTGACGTGGAGTTAGAAAGTCGTGGTCTGTTAGGGGGTTTTTGTTTTTTTTAAGTGATAAGTGCTGAAATCTGATTTCAGTTCTGAAAATGACTGAATGATTAAGAGGCAGCAACTGAAAACTGAATTCTGAATTGGATAAGTTGTTTGATTTTGTATCTGAATTCATTATCTGAAACAGTTAAAAAAAAATTAAAAAAAAAATATCGTAAATGCATTATGAAACAGTAAACAGTTTAAATTTTTTTTACCCAAAACCAAATATGAAACAGTGACTTTCAGAGGCAAATCAGCAACATTTTAACCACTTAAAATTAAGAGAACTTTAAGAGCCTAACAAGCCTTATTTCAAAAAAAAAAAAAAAAAATCACACTTATTTCTCTAATCCTCTTAATGAATAAGTGTTAAGAGGCAAATAAGGCTTAAAATAAAAAAACAAACGCCCCCTTAGTCTCACATGAAAGAAAGTCCGCTATGATACCGTGAAAAAGTCAGATGTTTCATATCAAAATCATTTGACAATTGAGAAAAATAACCAGATCTTTATATATTGAATATTTGGCATTTCGACATGACACAAGTGCTTCTTCTACAAGAATGCTTGCATTGGTGGATGAGATTAAAGATTCGTTTGTTTCGAGTAAAATGACTTATGAAAAATGATTTCCTGTAAAATGTTTTATGGAAAATGAAAATGTTTTTTCGAAAAATGATATAAACATGTTTTCGACTGTTTGGTAAGGAAAATATTTTTCGAAAAAAATTTCATTTGTTCAATGAAAATATTTTTCAATAAAAACACAATTTGAGATAAGTTGAAAAAAATAGGGTGGGGTAGGGTGATGGAGGTGGGGTGGTAGGGTAGGAGGTGGGGATTAATAGGGGTGAGGTGGGTGGTTGTGGGGTAGGATAAGGGTAGGATAGGGTGGTGGGGGAAATATAAATGGTAAGATGATGGGAGGCTAGGGTGGTGATAGGGTAGGGTAGCCGAGAGTGTAGGGGGGTTAGGGTGGGTGGCCGAGAGTAGGGGAGTGGGGTTGGGTGTGGGAGTTGTTAAAAAATAAATTAATTTAATTATGAGTAAAAAAAGTTTGATTGTGGGAGGGGGGTTGGTGGTGGGAGGGGGGTTGGTGGGTGGTGGGTGGGTGGGTGGTTTGGTGAGGGTTGTTAAAAAAATAGTAATTTTAACATGAATAAAAAAATTTGTTTGAGAGTGGGGGAGTTGTTAAAATATAATTTTAATACGAATAAAAAAAATATATTTGTTGACTTTAAGGTGGTGGAGTAGGGAGTTGTTAAAAATAAATTTAAAATAATTAATTTTATTTTGACCCGACGGGGTGGGGGGTGAGGGGTAGGGTGGGCAGTTGTTAAAAATAAATTTAAAATGATAATTTTTTTTTACCCGATGAGGGGGAGGGGGAGGCAGGAATGGTGGTGGTGAGTGAAGCGGGGTGGGGAGTTGTTAAAAATAAATTTAAAATGATTAATTTTTTTTTTTGACCCGACCGGGAGGGGGGGGGTCAGGTCAGGGGGTGGTGGTGGTCAGGGCCGCTCCTAAACTTTTTTGGGCCCCAGGCGAAATCAGATGAAGAGACCCCTAATTAATCAGACATTTTTACGATACTCAAATGCTATACTCCCTCCGTCCAATTTGTTACTTCACAGTTACTGTACTCATGTAAATTAAGAAGGGAGTATTATATTGAAAGTGTTTGTGAGTGTGAAAGTAAAATAGGAGAGAGAATGAGTGGAGGGGATAGTAAATTATAATGGTGTTGTGAGTATTAAAATAATGTAGGAGAGAGAATGAGTGTGGTAGGGTTAATATTTTAATAATATAAAGTTTTCATTTTAGGTAAAAAACAAAGTGTGAAGTATGTATTTGGACGCCCAAAATAGAAAGTGTGAAGTAAGTAAATGGACGGAGGGAGTATATTTTTACGATACTCAAATGCTATATATTATTACCTAAATAAAACAGAAGTAAAGTTACTAGGTTTATATCCAAAACAACAAGATCATTAAAAGAACAAGAACAAAAATCATTTATGCAACATCCAGAGTAAAGAAACAAAAAGGCAAATCCTAATATTTCTTAAAAAATCCCCAAATAAAACCCTAAAAGTAAGTGTAGTAATTTGGGAACGAAATAATGAAACTTCTATCCCCAAATCACTCCAAAATCACTTAAATCGAAGTAATCTACAATAAAAAAAAAAAGGAATTGAAGTCGAAAATTAAATTACCTTTGTGTTTGTCGACAAAATCTTTGTTAAATAGAAGCCCTAAACAGTGGAACTAGTAAGAAATAGAGAAGAATAAAGTAAGAAAGATAGCAGGATGGTGGACGGCGAGTTGGGGGACGGCGGGCGACGGCTCAGCTTGAGCTCGCCATCATCGTCTCTTCGGTTCGGACTCTCCTTTCTTCCTTTTCCGTCTGTTTGCGATATTTTGTGTGGTTTTTTTTTCTTCTAATGCGCGTATGTTATCGCTTTTACCGTCTACCGCTTCAATCGATTTAACAAATATTTTTTTTTTAACTGAGTGTGGGCCATGGCCCACTTTGGCCTCTAAGTGAATTCGTCGCTGCTTACACGGACAGTTATTTTCTCAAATTATGTGTAAATAGCAAACAAATAAATATTTATTATAGTTATAAAAAAACATATACATACCATATACACTATAACCTATTTAAGAATGGGACCCTTACCACTAAGATTCTCAGACGGTTGCCCTCACTGACCCCCCTTGGGCCGGCCCTGGTGGTGGTGAGTGTAGTTGTGGTGGTGGTGGTGGTGGTGAGTGGGTTGGGGTTGGGGCGGAGGGTGGGGGATGGTGGTGGCGATGCAGGGAGAATTGTAAAATTTAATTTTAATATAAATAATTTTTTTATAAGGGAATGGGGTAGGGCCGGTTAATATGAGGTGGTTAGCGTGGGGGTATATGAAAAGTTAGGTGTGTGTGTGAGAGTGTTATCATTTTTCAAAAAATGTTTTAATTAGAAAAAATATTTAAGTCATTTTACTTAGAAAAGAGGGGAAAATATTTTACGAAAAATATTTTTTCCCCCAAACAAACGGAGCCTAAATAGAGGGAGTTAATGACGGTTGTCGGAAAATATTTTGAATAACGATGATTATTTTTTTATTTTTAAGCAAAAATTATGGTTAGTTAAATAATTTATCTCTGCCTTTTTTTTTTTAAAAAGAAAGCTTTCTCTGTCTTAAAAAATAATTAATTTAGCAAGCTAGTAATTTATTTTAATTTTACTTATTGTACTTACACTATACTCCCTCCGTCCCACCGATCTTAAGAAAACTTTCCATTTTGGGCGTCCCACTAATCTTAAGAATTCCCAAAATGGAAACCTTAAATCACTATTCTCTCCACTCATTCTCTCTCCTATATTATTTTAATACTCACAACACCATTATAATTTACTATTCCCTCCACTCATTCTCTCTCCTATTTTTAAATTACACTCACAACATTTACCTTTTCCTTAATTCCCGTGCCATTTCAAAAATTTCTAAGATCGGTGGGACGGAGGGAGTATTTCTTTAGTCTTAGTTTTTTTTTTTTATTATTATTTTGATCATTTCAACTAAATTTATATTTTTGAAAAATAATTTTTATTTAATAACACCCATTTCCATACTTGAGGACGAGCCTTGACGCAATGGGTTCGAACCTTGATGAACAGCCTCTTGGCAATTGTTAGAGAAAGACTCTAATAAATGGTTCCCTCTCCCAACCCCCCGCTTGGCAATTGTCAGAAAAAGACTCTAATAAATGGTTTCCTCTCCCAACCCTCGCTTGGCAATTGTCAGGAAAAGACTCTAATAAATAATTCCCTCTCTCAACCCCCGCTTGACGCACCGGGATTTGCCCTTCTTTTAACACCCACTTGCAACAAATTTTTATTTACTATTTAATACCCGTGCTAAATCAAGTAAATTTAGTTGTACATTTGAATAGTATGAAATAGGGGTGGACATGGTTCGGTTTAAATCGCGGTTTGAGATCGAACCGAACCAAACCACGCAGTTTGGTTTGGTTTTTTTCTATAAATGGTTTAGCTTGGTTTGAAAATTTAATAAACCGTGTGGTTCGGTTCAGCTCGCAGTCTGGAACCTCAAAACCGAACCGAACCGAACCAAACCGATTCAGACCGAATCGCGGTTTAGAACCGTGAAACCGAACCATGAAATCGAACCACGGAACCGAACCATGAAATTCTTGAACCGAAATCCTAGCCGTTCATTAAAAATTAAAGATGAATCACAACCACTGATTTAAAAAACCCTAAATTGAAACTCCTTAACTCAAACTGCCTCCTCATTTTTCATATCTTCTTTCTCAGTTTGTTTCTCTCTTCTCTCTTCTTTCTTCTTTCTCTCTCTATTACCAAAAAACTTCC
Organism: Adenophora triphylla var. japonica; assembly: GCA_022495995.1. NCBI lineage: Eukaryota > Viridiplantae > Streptophyta > Magnoliopsida > Asterales > Campanulaceae > Adenophora > Adenophora triphylla. The sequence continues at coordinate 149,301 of JAFEMH010004791.1, forward strand.
TCAGATCCTTTCCTTTCAAAGTCCTCCCAAATCCCTTTGTTTTGAGATGATTTCTTTTGTTGTACTTGTTAGAACAATGAACTTTCAGTTTACTAAAACTCATTCCTATTTGGATAGTAGTATTTGTATTTTATGTTTAATATATATGATTGCTAGTTTGATAAAAAAAAAATATGTAAAGAGCAACGCTTTTAGTTGGACATGTTTGTAGTTCGGATAGCGGTGCAGGCATCAAGATTCGAGCCTTAATTTTTGAACCATTTATGAAATCGTGGTTTGAAATTGAACCGAACCAAATCGAGGTGGTTTGGTTTGGTTTGGTTTGAAATTTTCTATGATTCGATTTGATTTGAAATTTTCTCAAACCGAGTACTAGCGATTTGATCTCCAAATTCCTTTCAAACCGAATCAAACCGAACCATGTCCGCCCCTAGTATGAAATTCCTTCCACAAAATCCAGCTTCGTGAAAGGACCCAAGAAGATTCAATTCTTCAAAATCCTATCTTTTTCCAGGTCAAACTGGGCCAACCCTTCATAACTCTCTCGTTCCCTTCCCCTTCATAACTCTCTCGTTCCCTTCCCCCTCTCTCCCTGTCTCTCTCTCCTTTGAAACCATATTTGCTTGAATCAACATACTGTTTTTGTTGTTGGGTTGCAATCAAGGTGAGTTTTTTTCGTGAGTTTTCTTTAAATTTTGTTCATGTATGTGATAAGATAATCTGTTTGTTGTCACATTTGGCTGGTTATAAGCAATTGGGTTGTGTTTTTGACTCTGAACTCTTTGGTTTACTCCACCTTACCCGTTTCGGACCCTCCTAGTTTAGTCTTGTTGTTGATAAGGATCCGGCTACGTAAACCAAAGAGTCTGAGCAGGTTTTTGTTGACCATTACTTGACTTGTTTATTGCTTTGTGAAATTATTTTTTCGTGAGTTCTTGCATAAGATAGCTAATCTTTCTTACAATTTTTGGTTTTCATATACCAATTGTTCACTATTGTTGGATATGTTGCTAGTTTTGAGTTGTGTCTCTGGAATTGCTACGAATTGGGGGAGGAACCTTATCCATATCAGGAGGGAATTTACTTATTTTTTTTGTATGATTTAAAATCAGTTACTACCTTCGTCCCAAAACGAATGACCAATTTTTACTTTTTTTTAAAAGTTTGCTCTTGAATTGATATGAAATTTTTGATCATTCATACATATGTATGTATGAACATCTATGGCTTTGCTGGTGAAAAGTAGTCTAAAAAATTAGATAAGTGCAGTTCTTGATTTTGATGTAACATTGAACTCATAAAATGAGATGCCAACTACATTGGACAAACATATTCCTAACACATGTAATTATTTAACATTGTATTACTATGATCATTCATAGCATAGGATGCATTCACTACATAATGTCATGACCACCATTTCAGCTCCTTTTTATATACTCCCTCCGTCCCAATAATAGCTTCACCCTTTTGGGTGGGCACGCAAATTAAGGAAATTGGTAAGTGGAGAAAATATTGTGAGTGTAATAGTAAAATAGGAGAGAGAATGAGTGGAGAAATAGTAATTTTGAAAAATGTTGCGAGTAAAAAAGTGAAATAGGAGAGAGAATGAGTGGGTGGAATAGTAAAGATTCTTTGCCATTTTAGGAAAGGTGAAACTTCTAATGGGATGCCCTTTTAGGAAATTGGTGAAGCTTTTATTGGGACGGAGGGAGTATATATTTATGGTTACAATCAACAATAAAAAGCAGGAAAACAGAAAAATAAATTTCTTAAAGTCTGAGATTCTACCTTAAAACCAACTAGTGCTACACCCGTGCGTTAAACGCACGGGCAAAATACTATTCCAAAAAAATTTAAGATTTTAAGTAAAGTTAGCTTTGTGAAAAAATTTAGATGAAGATAAAAGTAATAATTAAGACAATGATTTCCAATAAATTGACGAAAATGTTAATGAAATAATATTACAACTTTTGAAAAATTTCCTCATACATAACATTAGTTGTTTGACTTGCTGGCTTCCCATCTTCATCACATATTAAAATCTTCAAACCAGCACGATTAGTTACCCTTAACAATGCAACGTAAAGCTGACCATGGCCGAATACCTGTCTTTTGAAGAATATGCCAACATGAGACAGTGATTGACCCTGACTTTTATGAAAAAAAAATGTTCTAACTATAAATTAATTAAAAAATGTATTAAACACATAAAAAGTAATCTAAAATCTATCAAATTTTTTTTGGCCCAATCGACTTCAAAAATAAAAAATCAGCCCAATATGGCTCAATATAATATAATTTAACTTATCAACACTATATAAAAGATATATACTATAAATGAAATGTTATAATATACTCCCTCCGTCCCATGTGAATGGGCACCAACTTTTTGGGTGTGGGAATTAAGGAAAAGTAGGAGAGATAAATAAGTGGAGGAGGTGTTTGTGAGTATGAAGAATTAAATAGGAGAGAGAATGAGTTGGAGGAATAGTTAGAAGAGAGAATGTTGTGAGTGTAAAAGTGAAGTAGGAGAGAGAATTAGTGGAGGGAATAGTGAATATTCTTTTCTATTTTGGGCAGTGTCCATTCATGTGGGACGTCCCAAAAAGGAAATAAGTGTCCATTCACGTGGGACGGAGGGAGTATACAATTAAAAAAAATGTATATAAATGAATTTCTTTATTTTTTATGTAAAATTTTCTATCTATAAATTAATAAAAAAGTTAAAAAGTCATAAAAATTAAGACAAAATCATTCTAAAATTTCGGCCCAATACATAGTAGGCCCACATATAAATATAGCCCTAATTTGATAGTAGTTAAAAAAAAAGTAATCAACTAAAGAGTACATCAGCCTAAAGATTAGTCAATTCCCGATGTGGGATAATGTCTAACAATCCTACCCTCCAATTCCACCCAAAATAATCAACTAAAGAGTACATCAGCCTAAAGAGCAAATTTATTTTTTTTGGACATTTATTTTGGGACGTAGTAGGGAGTAGTATTTTTTATGCCCAGACCAAATAAAAAACAGGTCCATACCTGGTCACCCTGCACCTCTGACCTTTAGATAATGGGTTCAAGAAAAAGTCACAATATACTTGTTGTAGATTTTATGGGCAAAGTTAACCCTATTTTACTTATGCGTGCTACTCCCTATATCCCAAAATAAATGTCGCAGTTGACTTGTCAATGTTTTTAAAAAAGGTGCTTTACTAGTTTGTACATAACTTGAACAATGATAAAATTGCACTAAGCCACTTTCCTTTTTTAGAAACGCGACACTTATTTGGGACGAGCCAAACCGGAAAGTGCGACATTTATTCTGAGACGGAGGGAGTATATTGGAATTTTGATTGCAGCAATGTGAATGTTTGTTTTGCTTATGACACTTTCATGCTTTGGCTCACTATAATCTATTACTGATTCAACTTGACTCACAGGCATTCAGCGCATTCAGCATAACTGATGTAATGACTTGGTTTACTTGCTTTTCTGCAAAAAAGTCACTTTCCCCACCTAAGGGAGAAGTTGACATCGAAGAAGGTAAACAATGAAGATTCCATCTCCAGTGCTTAAGTCACACTATTGCAAGTTCAATAATTTAGCATTTTTCTTAGTTTGCGTCAGTTTTTTACCATCTCCGAAGCTGTCTTTCAACATTTCTCCTTGTTAATAGAATTTTCCTCATACTGACTCCACTTTTATGAATTAAATAGAACTAGGAAACTTGCAAGTTAATCCGTCTATGTTTGCTTTTTAACTTTTGTTTGTTAAACTCCTATGCTTTTTCACATACACTCCGTACAATTTTTATAAAACCTATGTTGTATATTAATCTGTATGTTTATCATTACACGAAAGTTTTGGCCAGATTTCTTGCTTTTGCCATAGACTGAACATCTTGAAATCTTGCTGAAATACGTTCTTGAATGGGTGTAGAGGTATCTAGCGTTCAGAATATCAAACTGTATTCATACAAAGAACTGCAAGTTGCCACTGAAGATTTTAGCCCTGCTAATAAAATTGGGCAGGGAGGTTTTGGTTCAGTTTACAAGGTAATTTAAGGCTTTGCACTTATTTAAAGATTCTTTATCTGAGACGGTCTCTCTCCTTGTTCATAAATTTTGCTTATAATTTCTATCCTTCAGGGTACGCTAAATGACGGCATCTATGTCGCTGTGAAGGTTCTTTCGGCCGAGTCAAGTCAAGGTGTGAGGGAGTTCTTGACGGAGCTAACTGTGATTTCATACGTAAAACATAAAAACCTGGTGAAGTTGTATGGTTGCTGTGTGGAAAAAGATCATCGGATCTTGGTGTTTGGCTACCTCGAAAACAATAGCTTAGCTCAAACCCTTCTTGGTAATGCAGAATACTTCCTTTGTCCGGGAAAGATGGTCCCATTTGACTTTTTTATGGTCAACACAAGTGGACTTTGACAAACATTAATGTCAATTTAATCATCCCATTAAAATTCTTAAAATTGTTAATTGTTACTCCATTGATAATTCACTTAATGATTATCAATAACAATTTTTGGAATTTTATTGGGATGGTTAGATTGACATTAATATTTGGTCAATGTTCACGTGTTGACCATGAAAAGTCAAATAAGACCATCTTTCCGGGACCAAAGGAGTATCTTATTTGTATAAGACCTGTGAAGGTTAAGGGGATATGTGATACCCCTAAAAGGTGGCCCATTGGTGAACATGAGGCTTCACAAAAGCGTGGTGTTTCAGGTCACCTCCTTAGGGTGAAGAACATAAGACTAAAATCAGTGTATTTATGATCTTTTGAATCCTTTTACTTATAGGAGGTGGTCATAGTAGCATTCAGTTTAGCTGGAAAACAAGGACTAAGATCTGCATAGGAGTTGCTCGGGGGCTTGCTTATCTTCATGATGACGTCGAGCCTTATATAGTTCATAGGGACATCAAGGCAAGCAACATTCTTCTTGACAAAGATTTTACTCCCAAGATTTCGGACTTTGGTCTTGCAAAGCTTTTCCCTTCTCACTTGACCCATATTAGCACACGTATTGCCGGTACTGAGTAAGCATGACTCTCTCTCTCTCTCTCTCTTTCTCCCTGATTTATCCTGGGGAACATGGGAAGGGATTATCTTTTGGCCTTAGAAATTTTATTGATTTCATTTGACCATGTCTTTTAATACTCTAGTCTCTTTGGTTATCTCAGAGGCTATTTGGCCCCTGAATATGCAGTGAGAGGCCAGTTGACGAAGAAAGCAGACATATATAGTTTTGGTGTTCTCCTCTTGGAGATTGTTTGTGGAAGATGTAACCAAAACAGACGGTTGCCAGTTAAAGACCAATTTCTTCTTGATCGGGTACGCTTTCTTGATTCACAGTTATTAATAAAACACTCATACTCCCTCCGTCCCAATTAAATTGACACTTTTTGCCATTTTGGTTGTCCCAACTAAAATTAGACTTTCCCAAAATGGATTTCTTAAATACTTTTATTCAATGGGACTCACTTGCATACTCACAACAACTCTCCATTTACTATTCCTTATCTCACCTTCTCTCTCCTACCTCACTTTTCATACACCACTTAACTTTTTTCTTAATCCCCGTACCAAAACAAAAGTGTAAATTTAGATGGGATGGAGGGAGTATATGGATTTATATGTATTTTCCTTTTCAGGCATGGGAACTATATAGTAGGGGAAAGCTAGTGGAATTGGTGGATACTGCACTAGAAGAGGAATTTGATACTGACGAGGCTTGCAGATACTTGAAAATTGGTCTTCTTTGCGCACAGAATGTTCCAAAGAACCGGCCAAACATGTCTTCAATAGTGAAGATGCTAAGAGGCGAGATGGATATTAACGAAAAAAACATATCAAGTCCTGGCCTAATGTCTGAGTTAACGGATCTAAAGAGTCATATCACTGCTACATCAGACAGATCATCAAGTGCGCTGCAGACGCAAGATGATTCTTTATCAAGTGGGAACAACACAACCATGACATATGCCACTATGACTTTTACTTCAATCGAAGATCGAAGCTCTTGAAATGTTGGCAAGAAAGGTACACACATCAATCTGAAGTTCAATATATTTCCTGCAGAGTTTTTCTTGGACACGTCAATATTTTTGATTTTAAAGAGAGAACGATAATATAGAATCTAGAAAGAAGTATTTGATTACCCATAGAAAGCACCTATAATCTCTTCGCGTCCATTCTTTGGAACGTTTGGTAAATTCATGCTATGTGGTTATCATTTGTGCCATTGAAGAGTGTATTCTTGAGAATGCTCTGAAGAAGATGAAGACTACGAGACTCGAGAAGGTCAATGTATTTGTTTTCAAGTGAGATCTGTAGGGGCTAGAAGTAATGTATATATACGTCGTACGTATAGATTTTGAGTTGTTATTGTGTGAGGGTATATACATTTTAGTATGTATGATTCTTGTATATGTTATATTTTAAAATGCAATTTTATGTTCTCGGTAATGGTGGTTGTTATTATAATTCCCCTTTGTCATGGGAATTCGCATAGTTTCCTTACGGTTCTTGATGACGCCATGACCCGGGGTGGCAAAGGTTGCAGTGGACGCGTCGCACCTCGGGCAAGATCTGCAAAACAGCACCGTTAGGGGTGCGGGGGTTGCCCCGCTATAACCCTCGGGCGTAAGGATCAGTATCTGTATATGAGAGATATAGAGAGAGTATTGTAGAGAGAGTGTATTGTGTAAAATGAGAGATTAGAGATTACTTTTGCCTTTGGAGGGTTATAGTATTTATAGGGGAGAAAGTGTGTAGGTGGCACTTTGTGGGGGTCCCACCGTATATATTTGGTATATGTATATATGTGATATATTTGACTGTATGAGACCGTATATATGTGTATAAGTGTATGTATAAATATATCCGAAAAGTCAGGGTTCATCAGTTCTTGAGAAAGACAGTGGAAGAAGGGAGAGTTTCTTGAGTTTGTATGACTAAAGTGCTTGCTACATCTATGGTAAATTCAAGAACATTGATATGTCTTGGAATGCAATGCCCAGAAATGATAAGTCTCTGTTAAGAAGTTTTTACGGCTCGTTATGAAGTTAATATCCATTTGAAAGCAAAATAAGTTTATATCAAATGATAATGATGTCAAAAACGTTCGGATCAGCCCAAATTTATTGGCAGGTTATATCCTGTATGATTGAATAGCATGAAAAAGATGAACAAACACGTAAACGAAGCCGGGGCTTCACCGGCGAAGACCCTCCGGCGTGAGAGTAAGTATTTGTGTTTTAAAGAGAGATATCAATTGACAACAGTTTAGAGTCAAAAGATGATTACCAAAATAATATGAATTATGGCTTGTATTTATAGGTATAGCATTGTAGAATATATGTTGGATAAAAATGCATTTTTATTTCTAAACAAAAGAGAGGGTTGAATATGTAAAAGGATTAAACTTTGTGTAGTATTTGTGAAATTATAGAAGTATTAGAATGATGAGGTGGAATGGAAAGATGCTGAGAATATATTTTTTGAAGTAAAAAAATGAAGAAATGGGCTGAAGAGGAAAAAAAAAATTGAAGCAACATTTAAAACGAAATTTGAAGAAATAAAGTAAAATTTGAAAGGAGTTACCTAGATCTTTATATATTGAAGTTAATCATACGAGGAGATAGGAGTTATCGAATCAATAACCCAATCACAAGCAAAACAAACATGGAATATGATCTAAAATTTAATCGAAGATTAGTTTTTTTTTTTTTTTTAAACATAGTTTTTGTTTATTTTATGTATATATAGAAAGGAGTTACCTAGATCTTTATATATTGAGTTTGAGTGTTAGACTTCCTGACGCGGGATAAGTGTTTCAACATGCTTCCCTCTTACGCGTAGTCAATATTCAGGCTTACATTGCAAACTCTTTGGACAGGACGTGGAGTTAGAAAGTCGTGGTCTGTTAGGCTCGCATGAAAGAAAGTCTGCTATGATATCGTGAAAAAGTCAGAGGTTTCATATCAAAACCATTTGACAATTGATAGGAATAATAAGATCTTTATATATTGAATATAAGGCTTCTCGATGTGGCATAAGTGCTTCTACAAGAATGCTTGCATTGGTGGATGAGATTAATGCTCCGTTTGTTTCGCATAAAATTACTTTCGGAAAATGATTTTCTGTAAAATATTTTTCGGAAAATGAAAATGTTTTTCGGAAAATGAGATAAACATGTTTTCGGCGGCTGTTTGGTAAGGAAAATGTTTTTCGGAAAAAAATTCATATGTTCAATGAAAATATTTTTCGATAATAACACAATTTGAGATAAGTTGAAAGACATATGGTGGGTAGGGTGATGGAGGTGGGGATTAGTAGGGGTGAGGTGCGTGTGGGGTAGGGTAGGAGTAGGATAGGGTGGTGGGGGAAATATAAAGTGTAAGATGATGGTAGATTAGGGTGGTGATAGGGTAGGGGTGGGGTAGGGTGGTTAGCCGAGAGTGTTTGGGGGGATAGGGTGGGTGGCCGAGAGTAGGGGAGTGAGATTGGGTGGGTGAGTTGGTAAAAAATAAATTAATTTAATTATAAGTAAAAAAAGTTTGATCGTGTGAGGAGGGTTGGTGGGGGTAGTGAGGGTTATTAAAAATAATTTTAATATAAATAAATAAAAAAATTGCTTGACAGTGGGGGAATTGTTAAAATATAATTTTAAAATGAATATTTTTTTTTTTAAACCTTGAGGTGGTGAGAGTGGGGGTTGTTAAAAATAAATTTAAAATGATTTTTTTTTTTTTTTTGACCCGACGGGGGTAAAGTGGGGGGTTGGGGGGGAGTAGTTAAAATAAATTTAAAATGATTTTTTTTGGACCCGATGAGGGGGGGGGGGGGGTTGCAGGGGTGGGGGTGGAGTGGGTGGGAAGTTGTTAAAAATAAATTTAAAATATTTTTTTTTTTTACCCGACGACGGAGGGGGGGGGGGAGGGGTCAGTGGTGGTGGTGAGTGTAGTTGTGGTGGTGATAGAGGGAAAATTGTAAAATTTAATTTTAATACTCCCTCCGTCCCAGGATTTTCGTCACATTTTACCAAAAATGGCGTTCCGTTTGAAGCGTCACCTTTCCTAAAAAGAAAATATTTTATTAATATTCTATTATCCCACTAACTATTCCCTCCACTAATTCTCTCGTAAATACACTCACAACACTTTTTAAATTCACTATTTCCTCCACTAATTCTCTTTCCTATTTTCAAATTACACTCACAACATTTTTTCTTCCCACTTTTTTTCTTAATTTGCGTGCCACCCCTAAAAGGGTGACACTTTCCTGGGACGGAGGGAGTATAATTTTTTTTATGAGGGGATGGAGTAGGGGTGGTTAATGTCGGGTGGGTAGTGTGAGGGTGTATGCAAAGTTAGGTGTGTGTTTGAGGATATTATCATTTTTCGAAAAATTTTTAAATAGGAAAAATATTTAAGTCATTTTACTTAGAAAAATGGAAAAAATATTTTTCAATGCTTACCAAACAACAAAAAATTGGAAAAACGTTTTCCGAAAATTATTTCTCGCTAAACAAATCCCTAAACAAACCTAGCCTAAGAAGAGGGAGTTAACGACGGGTGTGGGAAAATATTTTGAATAACGATGATTATTTTTTTATTTTTAACCAAAAATTATGGTTAGTTAAATAATTATCTCTGCCTTTTTTTTTAAAGAAAGCTTTCTCTGTCTTAAAAAATAATTAATTTAGTAAGCTAGTAATTTATTTTAATTTTACTTGTTTTAGTTACACTATATTTCTTTAGTCTTATTTTTTTATTACTCCCTCCGCCCATAAATGTTTGTCCCATTTTACTTTTTTATTGAACTTTGAACACAAATTTATGAGAAATTAATTATGTTCATGAAATTTTAAAAATTGTTGTTGATAATATTATTAATGGTGAATCAATAGGAATTTTTAAAATTTCATGAACATAATTAAATTATCATATATTTGTGATCAAAGTTTAACTAAAAAATCAAATGAGACAAACATTTAGGAACAGAGGAAGTATTATTATTTTGATCGTTTCAACTAAAATTATATTTTTGAAAAATAATTTTTATTTAATAAAAATTAGTAGAGAATTGTTATTCACCCCCGCACATTTACTTAATACCCCCGCAATAAAATTTTCAAAACAATGTCATTAAATTGAAATAACTTTATTACACTTGCTAATATCTTGTATACCCGCAATTGAATTTCATCGTTGGATTGGAGTAGGAGCTGTGTGAGAGAGAAAGAGAGATATGGTATTAAATTCGAACAGACACGCCGGAGTTGAACACACAGGTGAGTCCGGAGATGACATCAGACCTCAAAGAAGTTGAATGGAGAGGTAACATTATCCATTTGGGAGATTGATTCTGACAGGTAGGCCATTACCAGAAATCAAGTGAAGAACAAATGTGTGGATGCTTAATTCTTCTTCTCTTCTTCACATAACTTACCAATCCAAGAAACCTTTAGTTTCACCCAACAATGGCGTCACTAGAAGCAATCTCCCTCTTCTCCCCTTCTCAAAAATCCCCATTATCAAAATCCCACACACCTTCTTCTTCTCTATCCCGCTTAACCCTTTTCATTTCCACTCCCACTCCTAACCTTTCCTTAAAATTCCCAATTTCTCCCCTCATCCATGTACATAGAAAGTCCCAATTGTGCTGCTCTACAGTTGAGGAGATTACAGTCGAAGAAACAACGAAGGCTGTTGAAGAGCCGTCGGAAAACCCCAAAGCTCGCAAGAAGCTGTTTGTTACGAATCTTCCTTGGGCTTATTCTGTTGAAGATATTGAAAGCGTGAGCTTTTTTAGGAAACAATGTGTTTCCTTATTCGAATCAATATCGCATATTTGGTGATTTGATTTTGGGACTTTCATGGAAAGATTTATATTGTCCTATTGTGAAAAGGATTTTAGTTTAGGAAATATGTTGTTTCCTATTTCGAATCAAAGAGGAATTTTTGGTAAGTTGATTTTATGCTTTCATGGAAAGATTCATAAGTATCCTACTTTGAAAAGGACTTTGTAAATAGAGTAAATATCTTTTATTATCCTACTTTGAAAAGGACTTTGTAAATAGAGTAAATATCTTTTATTTATGTACATAGTTTTATATTAGGACTAACCTACTAACAATCTATTCCTTTGTGAGTGTGCTTTATGTTTCCTTGTAGGAATTGGATTCTCACATATGGAAGAGTTTGGATTCGTGAAGATCTTCTCCAAGGTGCCTATAAATACAAGAGACTAGCACAAGAGAAGATAGAGCTTGAGAGATTTATTCAGAGAGAAAAACACTCTTTGTTCTTCACGTTTTCATAATATTGTTTTAGGTTGTGAGTGTAGGTTGTGACATACATCCGAAACTCACATCTACGTTTTGTCAAGTTCTTTGTTTTACTTCGATTGGAATAGAGTCTACTTGGGAAAGGGAGTACATTCTATCGTAGAAAGGTGATTAGAACTTGTTTAGTATTTTCGTCTTTTAGTTTTCACTTATTCGTATTTTTGTAAGTAACAAAGTTTTTATAGTGAAAAGTTTTTGGGCGTAAGCCTAGTTTGCTGATCACACAGATCAGTAAGCGTATATAACTCTTGAGTTATTGCATTTAATTTGTTTTTAATTACTTTATTCCGCTGCATTATCTGTGGATGTGTGGACAGTTGTGAGACACATCTGTACTCACATCCTTTGCCTGTTGTGTGATTAAGTTTCCTAGCTACACGAAACTTTCAGATATCAAAACTCTCTTCAGTGAATGTGGAACTGGCCTTCCGAATTTGAGGTAATTTGTTTTTTAACCCCAATTTCTGTTGATTGCATTCCCTAATTCCCATTTTCGGTTGATTCTTGTTTGTATAAAGATAATATGTTGAACGGAAGAAGAACTGCAGTCCCAGAATCAATTTCCTAAACCTTGTTTGGTTTTTGAATCCATGAAGCGGATCGTCCGGGAAGAAAATCTCCGTCAGTCTATGTTTCAGTTTCTCAAACGTCGTTTATTCCGGCGGCAAACAAACCTTGTGCAACTCCAACGGCGGTGACGTCCTACGAGCATTTGCTTCATGGTCTCAGGCGTGTTCAACCTGTCTCTTTCTCTCTCACACAGTTCCTACTCCAATGTTGAAATTCAATTGCGGGTATACAACATAATATTAGTGAGGGTAGTAAAGTCATTTCAATTAATGGCATTGTTTTGAAAATTTTATTGTGGGGGTATTAAGTAAATGTGCGGGGTGAATAACAATTCTCAAATTAGTATGAAACTCCTTCCACAAAATCCAGCTTCATGTAAGGACCACCCAAGAAGATTCATTTCTTCAGAATCCTCTCTTTTTCCAGGTCAAACAGGGCCAACCCTTCATAACTCTCTCCTTCCCTTCCCCCCCTTCTCTCTCTCTCCTTTGAAACCATATTTGCTTGAATCAACATACTGTTTTTGTTGTTGGATTGCAATCAAGGTGAGTTTTTTTTTCGTGAGTTTTCTTTAAATTTTGTTTATGTATGTGATAAGATAATCTGTTTGTTGTCACATTTGGCTGGTTATAAGCAATTGGGTTGTGTTTTTGTCTCTGAACTCTTTAGTTTACTCCGCCTTACCCGTTTCGGACCTCCTATTTTAGTATTGTTGTTGACAAGGGTCGGGCTACGTAAACCAAAGAGTTCGATCGAGCATCCTAGGTTTTTGTTGACCATTACTTGACTTGTTTATGTTGGAATATTTTATGGACTTTACATATACTAGTATAATAAATAAAGTCTTTGGGCACATAGACGTATGTGCACTATAATTAATTGTATATGTCACATTAAATATTAAAGTATTTGGGCCTAATAAAGTGATCTACTAAAGTTGAAGGGGGCCCAAGTCATCTTTTATAAGTATGGGATCTATAATTAATATGTGTAGATACCTAAGGGGCCTAGTTGTTAATCTATACTGGGGTACTAACATCTTAGGTCATTATAAATATAGGGTTATGGTCCCCAATTGACCTACCTAGGTTTTATTCTCTTGATTCCCATTATCAATTGAATTCCAAGAACCCTAAGGATCAATTGGAAGGCAATAATCGTTCATCAAGTCTTCATCAAAGGATTCTCAAGATATTGCTATGGATTCAGGTTTGTCTATCGTTCCATAATCTTTGATAACATAAAGCATGATTGTCCTAGAATAAATATTCCGCATCATTCTAGGGTTTATGTATAATTAATTCCATCAAGTGGTATCAGAGCCATAATCTTGCTTTGTTGTTGGGATTATTTGGATCGAATTGATTATATTGTTTATGATTTAATTTGGCTGATTATATCGATCTAAAACTCGAGTTCTTCACCTCATCGCTGCTCTGTTTCTTCACCATCGCGTACTTCTTTAATGGGTCGTTTCTCGTCGTCGCACTCCCTTCCGACGCGCTTCGGAATAGAACGTCAAAGACGATTCTTTGGAGTTTTGTTGACTGTTGTCACCGTCCAATGATATGTTGGAGACTCTGTACGTACGGTGATAAAGAACGAGTAGCTTTGTGTCTGGGTGTTGATTTGTGCGTTATTTCTCTGCCTCGTTGGGGGATTTCAGAGTCCCTTCCACGTGTTTGTTTAATTGCCTCTGAGAAAGGATCAAAGTCTTTCTTCCTGTGCGCCTCTATTGTAAATATTGCACAAATTTGCATATTTTACTGTTTGAAAATTTTCACTTGGTTATGCTGAAGATGTTGATGAAATGAGATTTGGGTCTAAAAATTATTAATTGGCTATTTAAGGTTTCTGTTTGATTATCTCATTTAATTTGAATTATTAAGTGTGGATTAGGGTTCAATAATAATTATGTGTTATTTGGATTAAGAAAATATTATTTATTGAAATTATTATTATGGACTTAATAATTTTAAATTTCAATAATAATGTTTAATTTATGCCCATGTTTGAAATTACTTTGGGTTCGTTTATTCGAACACATCTTGTATTTTATGTTATTAAATTTACGTAGCATGTTACCAAAGTAACCTCTCCTATGAAATTTTTTAATTTAAAATACATGATTATTTGAAGCTTTAGCGTGTTTGTTTTTCATGCGGGTAATGGTCGGCCCAAAGGAAGGCTGTTATTTGGCAGAAATTCAAATTCGTTTGTGGAGATAAATATGTAACAGTTATTAAGTGTTCATGTGAATATTGAGTCGGTCCAAAGAAAGGCTTGGTATTTGACGGGATTTTCTTGTTAATATTTGATTTCTACATCAAGAAAATCACTTGCAAGTTAATTTTCTATCCAAAGATTAAAATTAATGTTGCGTCGATTTTCTTGTAATGGGATAATTTTAATTTCAAACATTTATCTGCTTAAAGTTATATGTGAGCTTATTTGTTTTATTTTTTGTTCTCTATTCAGTTAATTCATCGGTTTCTAATGTATCTGCTAACATCAACTCGATTCCCATCTTGAATGGGATGAATTTTAAGAGTGGAAAAGAAAATGTCTTGATTGTTAAGGAGTTATGGATCTAGACCTTGCACTCGGGAGCCAAACCGGCGGCTGACTAGCACGAGTACATCTCAAGCTAAGAAGGATATGGAAAAGTGGGAATGCTCAAATCGCGTGTGTCTTAAGATCATGAAGAAAAGCATCCCGAGAATCATTCGGAGGCGATATAGATGATGAGAAAGTTGCAATGACGTTCCTTACAGAGCTTGAAAAGCGTTTTGCTAAGAATGAAAGGGCGTAAACAAGCACGCTTTGCGTAATCTTGTTGCCGAGGTATAAAGGTAAAGGGAACGTGCGTGAGTACATTATGGAGATGGCCAATTTGGCATCTAAACTTAAGGCTCTCAAGTTCGATTTGTCGGATGACATGCTTGTTCATATGGTTATGATCTCTCTTCCACCACAGTTTGGGCAATTTGAAGTAACATTCAATTGCCGAAGGAAAAGTGGACTCTTAATGAGTTCATTTCATCGCGTGTGCAAGAGGAATCAAGGTTAAAGTCTCGAAAAGACCGAGAGTGCTCACTTTGCGGCTTCCTCTTCGGGCTATAACAAGAAAAGGAAGGCTAAAGAAAGCTGCGGTCAATGAGCCAAAGAAAAAGCAACATAAAGTATCGAAGGGACAAGCTAAGGATTTAGCAACGTCAACGTCCGAGGGACAAGATAAGGATCCGAGGTTGCTTTTACGTAAGGAAATGGATCATATGAAGAGAGATTGCCCTAAATATCACGCATGGCGTGTAAAGAAAGGTATATCTCTTGCTTTTGTTTGTTACGAGGTTAATTTGGTTTCGGTGCCTAGACACACTTGGTGGTTAGATTACGGTTCTTCTACTCACATCGGTGTGTCTATGCGGGGTTACTGAACCTGCCGAAAGCCAAGTGATGCTTTGAAAGATTCATCTATGTGGGGAACGGCAATTCTATTGAAGTTGAAGCAATCGGAACTTTTAGATTATTATTAAAGTCTGGATTTTATTTAGATTTGTATGAGACACATGTGGTACCGTCTTTTAGACGGAATTTGGTTTCCATTTCGGTTTTGGACAAAGAAGGATTTACTTGTTCATTTGCAAATGGTGAATGTCGTTTCTCATATAATTCTAAGTTTATTGGATCTAGTACTTTGTCGGTTTATGATAATCTTTATATGTTGGAATCTTGTTGCTTCATATCATGAAAACTCGCATGTGGAAACACGTGGTACTAAACGCAAATTTACTAACAATAATTCCATGTCATTATGGCACAAGCGATTAGGACATATATCAAAACAGAATGCAAAGGCTTGTGTCAGACGGAATTATTGAAACACTTGACAAATCGATTATGAAATATGTGTTGAGTGTATTAAGGGAAAACAAACGAGACAAAAGCAAATTAAAAATTTGAGAGAGCTATGAATGTTTTGGAATTAATTCATACGGATATATGTGGATCATTTCCCTACACCCTCGTGGAATGGTCAAGAATATTTCATTACATTCATAGACGATTACTCTCGTTATGGTTACCTATATTTGATCCATGAAAAATCACGGGCATTGGATATGTTCAAAGTTTAAGGCCGAGGTTGAAAATCAACATGGCAAAACAATAAAGAAAGTCAAATCGACCGTGGTGGTGAATACTATGGCGTAAATGACGGATCGGGTGAACAACGTCTGGGCCTTTTGCTAAATACCTAGAGGAGTGCGGTATCGTCCCTCGGTACACCATGCCGAGCAAACCTAGCATGAATGGTGTTCTTGAAAGACGAAATCGAACTTTACAGAAATGGTGAGAAGTATGGTTAGTCATACTACTTTACCGAGACTTCGCTCTGGGGAGAGGCATTAAAGGCTGCAGGTTTATCTCCTTAACAGATACCCACAAAGGCCGCTAACAAAACCCCTTATGAACTATGGACGTGCAAGAAACTGTATTAAGGCATTTACACATTTGGGGATGTCATTTGAGGCTAGGCCTTACGAGGCCTAGTGAAAAGAAGTTGGACTCGGGGCTGTTAGTAGTTACTTTGTTGGTTACTCCTGAAAGGTCAAGGGCTTTAAGTTTTACGATCCCAAATCCGTAATTTTTTTTTTGACATGGGAAATGCTCAATTCTTTGAGGATGTTGAGCTTGTGGGGGGACAAGTTAGAGATGATTTTATCTTTGAAGAGGTTCCGGTTATCATTCCTCTTCCTACAATTGTCCTTGACCATGATTTGGATCTCAATCCTGATGTGGTTCAAGAACAAAATTTGGATCAAGAAGACATTGTCAATATCCCTCTAGTTGTCCATGAGGAACAAGCTCAACAACCTCAAGAACAAGTGCCTTTAAGAAGATCCACTAGAGAGAGACGAAGTGCCATTTCGGATGATTACTTGATATTTCTAAATGAACAAGAGGTAGACATTGGTCAATTGGAAGATGATCCAATCAACTTTCATGAGGCCATTGGTAGTTCTATCTCTCAAAAGTGGATAGTCGCTATGGATGATGAGATTAAATCAATGAAAGACAATGATGTATGGGATCTTGTCCCATTGCCGGAAAAGTGAAACCTATTGGTTGCAAATGGATATTTAAAACTAAAAGGGATTCACGGGGCAATGCGGAAAGACATAAGGCACGTCTTGTCGCTAAGGGATTTACTCGAAAGAAGGAATAGATTATAAAAGAGACTTTCTCTCCGGTTTCTTCGAAAGACTCTTTTAGAATCATTATGGCATTAGTGGCACATTATGACCTAGAGTTACATCGAGATGGATGTTAAGGCTGCGTTTCTTAATGGAGACATTGAAGAAACAATTTATATGGTGCAACCGAAACCTTGGTTTCAAAAGATTCAAAGGATATGGTATGCAAACTCAAGAAATCCATCTATGGACTCAAACGAAGCATCCCGTCGGTGGTATTACAAATTTCATCAAGTTGTATTGTCATTTGGTTTCACGACAAATACGGTTGATGATTGTGTCTACCACAAGTTCGGTGGGAGTAAATACATTTTTACGGTTTTATATGTGGATGACATCCTACTAGCCACAAATGATACGGACTTCTTGCATGAAACTAAGAAATTTCTCTCAAAGAAATTTGAGATGAAAGATACGGGAGATGCATCTTTTGTATTAGGAATTCAAATACACGAGCAGATCGTTCTCGAGGTATTCTTGGATTGTCACAAAAGAGTTACATTGATAAGGTACTTAAGAGATTTGGCATGCGGGATTGTAAGATGGGTGACACCCCGGTGGCTAAAGGTGACAAATTCAATCTTGCTCGGTGCCCCAAGAATGAGATTGAATCTAAGGAAATGAATAGCATCCCTTATGCTTCGGCTATAGGGAGCTTGATGTATGCTCGAGGTTTGCACTCGCCCGGACCTAGCATTCATAGTTGGGTGTTTTAGGCGAGATACCTTAGCAATCCTGGAAAGGATCATTGGATAGCGGCAAGAGGGTCATGCAATGCGTTATTTACAGAGAACAAAGGATTATATGCTCACTTACGAGAAAGTCGGATAGACTTGAGATCATTGGGTATTCGGATTCCGACTTTGCGGGATGCCAAGATAGTCGTAAGTCTACTTCGAGGCTACGTTTATCTACTTTGTGGAGGAGCGAGTTTCTTGGAAGAGTGTTAGCGGACACTTGTTGCTACTTCTACGATGGAGGCGAGTTTGTGGCGTGTTATGAGGCATCAAATCACGCAATTTGGTTGCGAAATTTTATCACCTGGGCTGCGCATATTAGGTGGCATTGAAAGGCCATTAAAGTTATTTTGTGATAATAAGTCGGCGAGTTATGTATTCTAATAACAACAAGAGTTCGTCTAAGTCTAAGCACATAGACATTAAGTATCTTCTTTGTTAAGGAACGGATTCAGAGTGGACAGATTTGTATTGAGCATATTGGAACTAACTCCGTGGTCGCGGATCCGCTTACTAAGGGTGTAACACCGAAGGTTTTTCACGAGCACACTTGCTTGTATGGGTGTTGTATCACTAGAGTATGCTTAGATTGAGTGGGAGTTTTGTATTTTGCTCTTACATTTATTGTTATAAGTATATTTGGTTTTTCGGTTTTGGTTAATAAAGTTATTTTGCACTCCGAATATTTGGTTGATCTCAAAATAAGGTTGGACCGGTTGAGAATAGACATGTGAAGATCACATTACATGTTATTCCATGCTACACATCCATACTTGATCCATGTCATTTAGTTGAGTTAATATATGTGACCACTGATGGGTCTAGTTGCGCTAATAGTGACGAAAACCTCTTTGATCCTTATGTTGATTTGACTAATGGACCGGATTGGTTTAAGATGACGCAATTTGGTAAAGCATTGCTGTTAAGGTTTATAATGTGATATGCAATTAAACTAAGGTATTATACTATGTACATGTGTAAGTCCAAGTGGGAGATTGTTGGAATATTTTATGGACTTTACATATACTAGTATAATAAATAAAGTCTTTGGGCACATAGACGTATGTACACTATAATTAATTGTATATGTCACATTAAATATTAAAGTATTTGGGCCTAATAAAGTGATCTACTAAAGTTGAAGGGGGCCCAAGTCATCTTTTATAAGTATGGGATCTATAATTAATATGTGTAGATACCTAAGGGGCCTAGTTGTTAATCTATAATGGGCTGACTAACATACTAGGTCATTATAAATATAGGGTTATGGTCCCCAATTGACCTACCTAGGTTTTATTCTCTTGATTCCCATTATCAATTGAATTCCAAGAACCCTAAGGATCAATTGGAAGGCAATAATCGTTCATCAAGTCTTCATCAAAGGATTCTCAAGATATTGCTATGGATTCAGGTTTGTCTATCGTTCCATAATCTTTGATAACATAAAGCATGATTGTCCTAGAATAAATATTCCGCATCATTCTAGGGTTTATGTATAATTAATTCCATCAGTTTATTGCTTTGTGAAATTATTTTTTCGTGAGTTCTTGCATAAGATAGCTAAATTCAATTTCCCTCTGATCATTTTATATTTCTCTTTCTTACAATTTTTGGTTTTCATATACTAATTGTTCACTATTGTTGGATATGTTGCTAGTTTTGAGTTGTGTCTCTGGAATTGCTATGAATTGGGGGAGGAACCGTATCCATATCAGGAGGGAATTTACTTATTAATTTTTTTATGATTTAAAATCAGCTACTACCTACCTTCTTCCCAAAACGAACGACCAATTTTTATTTTTTTTAAAAGTTTGCTCTTGAATTGATATGAAATTTTTGATCATTTATTTTGGGACGGGACGGAGGTAGTAACTTCTATTGCAATTATGGTGGGTGAACAGTCCTTTATTCTTAGATTTGACCCTATCATGCACACGTGTATTTATGTATGTATGTATGAACATCTAATGGCTTTGCTGGTGAAAAGTAGTCTAAAAAATTAGATAAGCGTTCTAATTTGACTTGTGAATTTATACGGATTATCTTCTAATGCTTTTAAATTGTTAATTTCATTTGAGTTTTGTGACTTTTTGCTTTGCCAAATTCATAATGCTATTGGTCCTAATGTGGTTTCTAAATAAGAAAAACATGTCCATACTATCTTTTTATTAGTTTCCCACATTCTAATTACTGTTTATTCTCATGTTAAAATTTTATATCCCATAACTGTGCTTTTGTTTTTCTAAAAATAACATGTTACTACTATGTAAATTTTCTATTGATAGTTTATTGCCTTTTCCTTTATAACCTGATTCACCTGTATATTGTACCGTTGGTTTTGACCATGGTTCTCTACCTATAAGGTCCTGTGTTGATGTACCTGATTTTGTAAATTCCATTTTTAACCTTTTTCTAGTATTTTCTACCATACTTTCATCCATTAAAACTTGTTCTTGCTTGTAAAATTCTGATAACATTGCCTTTCCCAGTTGTATATTTTCAACTAAAGGTAAATTAAAATATTCCTGTAATTTATTATAACTTTCTTCATATGATAACTCTAATTCTGTTATACAATCTATAATCATGTCATCTACTTCTTCTTATATATTTAACTCTGTAAATTTTCTATTTATTATTTCTTCTAATATTTTCTTAGTATCTTCTATTTTAAAAACTGTATTTTGTTCATTATCTTCTAAATAATCTAATATACTAAAATCATTTTCTTCTTCTTCAAATTTATTAAATCCTAAATCTATTGTATTATCATTGTTTTCATTATCTGTATCATATATAGGTTCTGTATCTTTATCGTAATCTACATTCATTAAACCATACTCTATTTCTATATCTTCATCATCATTTTTAGTTGTTTCTTTCCTATAATCTACAAACCTTAAACTTTGTGTTCCATCACTACCTTCATAAATGTAATGTCTTCGTGGAATTAAAACTTCATTATCCTGATCTTTTAATTCATCTAATGACCATTCTAAAATTATCGGATGATTAGTACTTTTTGTTATGTCTACTCCCTTTTCTAATTCATGTGTTAAAAAGTTGGTTAAGAACTTTAGGGTTTCATTTTCAACATAAATATTTGTTTTCGAAGTGTGGCGTAAAAAATCTAAATTACCTTGTCCACCACGCTTCTGTGTCAATTCTGATGTTTGATGACATCTAAGTGTTGGTATGCTATAAATATTTTTACTGAGTGAGTATAGTTTTTAGTAATTGTTACAGCTCTTTGTAATCCAAGAATAAAATTTAATCCTAATATAAAGTCTGTTGATTTAACATATTCTGGACTTATATTAACCTGTGTGGAATATCATATTTCAAACTATAATTACCTGAGAAATCTAAAAACTGTATTCCTATTGGTTCTATACAATGTGTTATAGTCATTAACCTATCTTCTATTGTTCGTGTTACCAATTTATAAGTGAGTTGTTTTTTATACTGCTGTGACACCAAACTATTT
Source organism: Adenophora triphylla var. japonica (assembly GCA_022495995.1). NCBI lineage: Eukaryota > Viridiplantae > Streptophyta > Magnoliopsida > Asterales > Campanulaceae > Adenophora > Adenophora triphylla. The sequence continues at coordinate 170,720 of JAFEMH010004791.1, forward strand.
GATATAACGCTTTTAGTGGCTCTTATGTCTAATAAGGCTGTTAATTCTAAGTATTTGTTTGAATCTAACCATGACCTACATTGTAAATTTATCATGTTTGTTGTACCCTTTATTTATATTAATATATAATCTGTTGACATTTTATTGAGTTCAACGTCTTCTATTTTGTTTCTTTTTATCAATCACATCTTCTATATATTTTAGTTTATTTTCTATATTATCTATCTTTAAATTATGCAATTCTGTTATAACTTCTAATTTTTCCATTTTTTCTGTTATTAACTCTACGTTTATCTTTTTAATGATTATTTTTCTATATTCATATTTAAATTATATAGAGATTTAAGATATAAATAACAGATTTCTTTAAAACAACTGTTACACTGTGATCTTTTTTCTATACTAGGAAAATATCCGCAACTAAAACATTTAATATAATTATTACCTCTCTTACTATATATATATGGTTACAATCAACAATAAAAGCAGGAAAACAGAAAAATAAATTTCTTAAAGTTTGATATTTCACCTTAAAACCAACTAGTGCTACACGGGCAAAATACTATTCCAAAAAAATTTAAGATTTTAAGTAAAGTTAGCTTTGTGAAAAAATTTAGATGAAGATAATAAAAGTAATAATTAAGACAACGATTTCCAATAAATTGACAAAAATGTTAATGAAATAATATTACAACTTTTGAAAAATTTCAGGGTACACAACATTAATTGTTTGACTTGCTGGCTTCCCATCTTCATCTCATATAAAATCTTCAAACCAGCACGATTAGTTATCCTTGACAATGCAACGTAGAGCTGACCATGGATGAATATCGGTCTTTTGAAGAATAGGCCAACATGAACATGAGACAGTGATTGACCTGAATTTTATGGAAAAAAATGTTCTAACTATAAATTAATTAAAAAATGTATCAAACACATAAAAAGTAATCTAAAGTCTATCAAAAAAATTTGGCCCAATCGACTTCAAAAATATAAAATCAGCCCAATATGGCTCAATATAATATAATTTAACTTATCAGCACTATATAAAAGATATATGCTATAACAGTATGTTTGGCAACTCGATTCCAATCCATTGAATTGGAATTGAAAGGGTTTAATTAGTTCCACGGAATTCATTTTGTTCTTCCAATTTCAAATCCAAGTCTTGAAATTGAGGTTGCCAAACATACCCTAAATGAAATGTTATAATATATACAATTAAAAAAAAGTATATATATAAATGAATTTCTTTATTTTTTATGTAAAATTTTCTATCTATAAATTAATAAAAAAGTTAAAGAGTCATAAAAATTAAGACAAAATCATTCTAAAATTTTGGCCCAATACATAGTAGGCCCACATATAAATATAACCCTAATTTGATAGTAGTTAAAAAAAAAGGTAATCAACTAAAGAGTACATCAGCCTAAAGATTAGTCAATTCCCGATGTGAGATAATGTTTCTAACAATCCTAGCCTCCAATTCCACCCAAAATAATCAACTAAAGAGTACATCAGCCTAAAGAGCAAATTTATTTTTTTTGGGACGTAGTAGGGAGTAGTATTTTTTATGCCCAGACCAAATAAAAAACAGGTCCATACCTGGTCACCCTGCACCTCTGACCTTTAGATAATGGGTTCAAGAAAAAGTCACAATATACTTGTTGTAGATTTTATGGACAAAGTTAACCCTATTTTACTTATGTGTGCTACTCCCTACATCCCAAAATAAATGTCGCAGTTGACTTGTCAATGTTTTTAAGAAAGGTGTTTTACTAGTTTGTACGTAACTTGAACGATGATAAAATTGCACTAAGCCACTTTCCTTATTTTTTGGGACGAACCAAACAGGAAAGTGCGACATTTATTATGAGACGAAGGGAGTATACTGGAATTTTGATTGCAGCAATGTGAATGTTTGTTTTGCTTATGACACTTTCATGGTTTGGCTCACTATAACCTATTACTGATTCAACTTGACTCACAGGCATTCAGCATAACTGATATAATGTCTTGGTTTACTTGCTTTTATGCAAAACAATGAAGATTCCAACTCCTGTGCTTAAGTCACACTATTGCAAGCTCAATAATTTAGCATTTTTCTTAGTTTGCGTCAGTTTTTTACTAACTCCGAAGCAGTCATTCAACATTTCTCCTTGTTAATAGAATTTTCCTCATACTGACTCCACTTTTATGAATTAAATAGAACTAGGAAACTTGCAAGTTAATCCGTCTATGTTTGCTTTTTAACTTTTGTTTGTTAAACTCCTATGCTTATTCACATATACTCCGTACAATTTTTATAAAATCTATGTTGTATATTAATCTGTATGTTTATCATTGCGCGAAAGTTTTGTCCAGATTTTCAATTGCTTTTGCCATAGATTGAACATCTTTAAATCTTGCTGAAATACGTTCTCGAATGGGTGTAGAGGTATCTAGCGTTCAGAATATCAAACTGTATTCATACAAAGAACTGCAAGTTGCCACTGAAGATTTTAGCCCTGCTAATAAAATTGGGCAGGGAGGTTTTGGTTCAGTTTACAAGGTAATTTAAGGCTTTGCACTTATTTAAAGATTCTTTATCTGAGACGGTCTCTCTCCTTGTTCATAAATTTTGCTTATAATTTCTATCCTTCAGGGTAGGCTAAATGACGGCATCTTTGTCGCTGTGAAGGTTCTTTCGGCCGAGTCAAGTCAAGGTGTGAGGGAGTTCTTGACGGAGCTAACTGTGATTTCAGACGTAAAACATAAAAACCTGGTGAAGTTGTATGGTTGCTGTGTGGAAAAAGATCATCGGATCTTGGTGTATGGCTACCTCGAAAACAATAGCTTAGCTCAAACCCTTCTTGGTAATGCAGAATACTTCCTTTGTCCGGGAAAGATGGTCCCATTTGACTTTTTTATGGTCAACACAAGTGAACTTTGACAAACATTAATGTCAATCTAATCATCCCATTAAAATTCTTAAAATTGTTAGCGTGGCGTTTCAGGTCACCTCCTTAGGGTGAAGAACATAAGACTAAAATCAGTGTATTTATGATCTTTTGAATCCTTTTACTTATAGGAGGTGGTCATAGTAGCATTCAGTTTAGCTGGAAAACAAGGACTAAGATCTGCATAGGAGTTGCTCGGGGGCTTGCTTATCTTCATGAGGAAGTCGAGCCTTATATAGTTCACAGGGACATCAAGGCAAGCAATATTCTTCTTGACAAAGATTTTACTCCCAAGATTTCGGACTTTGGTCTTGCAAAGCTTTTCCCTTCTCACTTGACCCATATTAGCACACGTATTGCCGGTACTGAGTAAGCATGACTCTCTCTCTCTCTCTCTCTCTCTCTCTCTTTCTCCCTGATTTATCCTGGGGAACATGGGAAGGGATTATCTATCGGCCTTAGAAATTTTATTGATTTCATTTGACCATGTCTTTTAATACTCTAGTCTCTTTGGTTATCTCAGAGGCTATTTGGCCCCTGAATATGCAGTGAGAGGCCAGTTGACGAAGAAAGCAGACATATATAGTTTTGGTGTTCTCCTTTTGGAGATTGTTTGTGGAAGATGTAACCAAAACAGACGGTTGCCAGTTAAAGAACAATTTCTTCTTGATCGGGTACGCTTTCTTGATTCACAGTTACTAATAAAACACTCATACTCCCTCCGCCCCAATTAAATTTACACTTTTTTCCATTTTGTCCCAACTGAAATTACACTTTCCCAAAATGGATTTCTTAAATACTTTTATTCAATGGGACTCACTTGCATACTCACAACAATTCTCCATTTACTATTCCTTATCTCACCTTCTCTCTCCTACCTCACTTTTCATACACCACTTACACTTTTTTCTTAATCCCCGTACCAAAACAAAAGTGTTAATTTAGATGGGACGGAGGGAGTATATGGATTTATATGTATTTTCCTTTTCAGGCATGGGAACTATATAGTAGGGGAAAGCTAGTGGAATTGGTGGATACTGCACTAGAAGAGGAATTTGATACTGACGAGGCTTGCAGATACTTGAAAATTGGTCTTCTTTGCGCACAGAATGTTCCAAAGAACCGGCCAAACATGTATTCAATAGTGAAGATGCTAAGAGGCGAGATGGATATTAACGAAAAAAACATATCAAGTCCTGGCCTAATGTCTGAGTTAACGGATCTAAAGAGTCATAGCACTGCTACATCAGACAGATCATCAAGTGTGCTGCAGACGCAAGATGATTCTTTATCAAGTGGGAACAACACAACCATGTCATATGCCACTATGACTTTTACTTCAATCGAAGATCGAAGCTCTTGAAATGTTGGCAAGAAAGGTACACACATCAATCTGAAGTTCAATATATTTCCTGCAGAGTTTTTCTTGGACACGTCAATATTTTTGATTTTAAAGAGAGAACGATAATATAGAATCTAGAAAGAAGTATTTGATTACCCATAGAAAGCACCTATAATCTCTTCGTGTCCATTCTTTGGAACGTTTGGTATATGTGGTTATCATTTGTGCCATTGAAGAGTGTATTCTCGAGAATGCTCTGAAGAAGATGAAGACTACGAGACTCGAGAAGGTCAATGTATATATTTTCAAGCGAGATCTGTATGTATATGTACGTCATACGTATAGTTTTTGAGTTGTTATTGTGTGAGGGTATATACATTTTAGTATGTATGATTCTTGTATATGTTATATTTTAAAATGGAATTTTATATTCTTGGTAATGGTGGTTGTTAATATAATTTCACTTTGCCATGGGAATTCGCATAGTTTCCTTATGGTTCTTGAGACAGACAGTGGAAGAAGGGAGAGTTTCTTGAGTTTGTATGACTAAAGTGCTTGCTACATCTATGGTAAATTCAAGAACATTGACATGTCTTGGAATGCAATGCCCAGAAATGGTTAGTCTCTGTTTAAGAAGTTTTTACTGCTCGTTATGAAGTTAATATCTGAAAGATTTGTAGCTAGAAGCGTTCACACTTGTGTGGTCACTTGTGCGTACAGTTGTTCGCACAACTATCTTAACAAGTGTCTAAACAACTTTGACAATAAAATAACTCACACAAACAGAATTAAATGTAGCGGAATAACAACTAATTTAAACACTTCAGCAAGACTATGCTTGCTGGAAAACTTTCATAAAACACAACATTGAGAACAATTTGTAAAGAAAAACTTACGATGAAAGAAAAACAAACTTACGAAAAGATCAAATTGGTTTTAGACTAATAACACAAAACATAAAAACAATCTTGAAGATTCAATGATCTAAACTTCAAGAACAAAGAAAAAAAAGCCTTAAAGAAATCTGTAAGCTTCGTTTCTCTCTTGGAAGGCGCGTCTCGAAATGAAGTGGGCGGCCTCAATTTATAGCAATCACAATCCTTGTTCAACAAGGATTTTTCTTGCAACTATTTCCTTATCAATAATGAGTCCTTCCCTTATCAACAATGAATCCTTCTCCAAGTAGGATTGATTCTTTTTTTCACACTTATTTCCTTATCAACCAAGAATCATTCTCCAAGTAGGATTCTTCTTGTCATTCTTGAAACCTACCTTATTTACATGATAACTGCTAAGAAATAATGATTAGTTGTTAGTCAAATAAAATCAATCCTAAACTAAGAAAATGTCCATAATTATTTCCTACATTAATTTAATCTAAATATGGACAAAATACATACCATAATTACAAAAATCAAAAAGATATTTCAAAAGTGTTTTATACTCTTTCAATCTCTTCCTATTTTTGTGATTATGGACAAAATTGCAAAATCGAGATTATCAATTTCAAACCTATCCGAATAGTAAAAATATAAAAAGATATCAAAAGTATCTTTATACTCTTTCACATACCATAATGTGTGTGTGTGTGTGTGAGGGAGAGAGAGAGATTTGTGAGGGATGTTAATTGAGGAAGGGAGAAGGAGGAGATGAGTAACACAACAAACTAGGGTTGTGCTCCCGAGTATTAAAAATGGGGAAAAGTATAGGGAAGGAAAATGGAGAAAATCTAAAATAATTTTCTTTCTTAACTTGCCCTCGAGATTTTTTTAGGAAATTTTTTTGAGCATTTCCCTCCTACACATCCTTCCCTTTCCCCCATTTTTTAAAACTCGAGAACACACCCCAAGTCTTCATGCAGTTGAAGTTTAAAGAAAAAAGTGCGTGGTTTGACAGTTTTGGCCCTCGGGAGTCGGGAGTGGTTGATTCTTTTTAGACTTTTTTTTTTTTTTTTAAGCTTGGTTTGGTGAAGGGAGGGATATGACGTTTAGTAATACACCATCGGTTCCGAAAAGTTAGTTTTATCGTTTTTATTGTTAACTTGAGTCAACTTTTAACAATAATTTGAGTTAGTTTTAATTGTCCTAATGAAAATCTAAAACTTGTTACGGTGATTTATCAATAACAAATTTTAAATTTTCATTAGAATAATTAAAATTAATCTAAATTATTGCTCAAAAAGTTAATTCAAGTTAAAAAAAAATTAGTGGGATTAACTTTAGACAAAAACTTGCGTGGGAACAACAATACCCGTCTCATCCATGAGACGGGTCGGATCCATGGCCATGACCCGCCCTACCCGCCCAAGAATACCCACGCACCACTCTCTCTCATCACTCTCTCTCTATACGCAATAACAGGGCGTCTTCTCCGGCAAATCCTACTCTCTCTCATCACTCTCTCTCTACCCACACCGCCATTAACGCCCCTGCTCCATACCTTCCAGCCGCCAAACCTTCACCTCCATCTTCTTCCCGTTTCTTCTCTCCCTTCCATTAAACACCATCCTTTAAACCCCCCCCCCCCATAACCGAAACTACCCTCTACCAGCTCCATACACCAATTCGGCCCTAACCCCCCCTACTTTCTCTCTCTACCCGAAAACCCACATATTACAACCATTAAACCACGAATTTAACCTACCCACCTACTTCTCCATCAATTTCGGCCCTATACCCTTCATTCTCAACCTTCAATTTCATCCTTGGTGCAAGGAATAGGAAGCCCTAGAATTTTCGAATTTGGGTTTTTGTTTTGAAAAAAAAAAAAAAAAAAAACCTGTGGAAGATGTGTTTTGGTGATACAAAAAGGAGTTTGAAATTTGAAAAAGCATTATTGTAAGTCTGATGTTATAGAGAAGCTTCCCAATGGCGCGGCTGACATGGCAATCGAGATAATTGACGGAAAATTTTCATGGGATGCTGATGGAAGTGATAACTGCAAATGATTTAGTTTCTCAAGCCGATGTTCGTTTAATGGCGTCTTTGTACTTCAAAATTTGAGTAATACTTCTCATTTGTTTAAGTAATAATTGGTATTGCTATAAGTAATAGTACTACACTTTGTGAAGTAATAATGTTATTTTTTTTTTTTAACTAATAATAGTTTTAGAAACTGTTTTCATTTTGAGTAATACTTCTCATTTGTTTAAGTAATAATTGGTATTGCTATAAGTAATAGTACTACACTTTGTGGATTGGAAGAGGAAGGTGTTTTCATTTTGAGTAATAATTCTTATGTGTTTAAGTAATAGTTGATATTGTTATAAATAATAGTACTACACTTGTAAAGTAATAGTTGATATTGTTATAAATAATAGTACTACATTTGTAAAGTAATAGTTGGTATTGTTATAAATAATAGTACTACACTTGTAAAGTAATAGTGTTTTCCGAAAAATAGTTTTAATAATTGTTTTTATTTTGAGTAATACTTCTTATTTGTTTAAGTAATAGTTGATATTGCTATAAGTAATAGTACTACACTTGTGAAGTAATAGTGTTATTTTTTTTTTTTTTAACTAAAAATAGTTTTAGGAACTTTTTTCATTTTGAGTAATACTTCTCATTTGTTTAAGTAATAGTTGGTATTGCTATAAGTAATAGTACTACACTTGTGAAGTAATAGTGTTATTTTTTTTTTAACTAAAAATAGTTTTAGGAACTTTTTTCATTTTGAGTAATACTTCTCATTTGTTTAAGTAATAGTTGGTATTGCTATAAGTAATAGTACTACAATTGTGAAGTAATAGTGTTATTTTATTTTTTAACTAATAATAATTTTAGAAACTGTTTTCATTTTGAATAATACTTCTCATTTGTTTAAGTAATAGTTGGTATTGCTATAAGTAATAGTTGGTATTGCTATAAGTAATAGTACTACACTTGTGAATTAATAGTAAAAATAATAAAAAAATAATGAAAAGATAAAAAAGAAAAAAAAAATAAAATAAAAAAAATAATGAAAAGAAAAAAAATAATAAAAAAAAGCAAAAAGAAAAGAAAGTAATAAAAAAACGCATAATAATAAAAAGGAGGCGGTAAATGGCAAACGGGAACAAGAAACAACGTGGCATAACTGCAAGTGGAAATTCTGGATCATGGGTCATGGGTCATAGGTCATTCCGACCCGTCTCACCCATGAGACGGGTATGTGTATTCTCACAGGAGACTCACTCTTAACTTTATGTGACGGAGGAAGTAGTATTTTCCGATTTACATAAAATAAAGTAGTTGGTTTTAAAAAAAGAAAAGAAAAGAAGATATCTATGCAATTTCATGAAATTGCATAGATAAAACTACTCTAAACCCTCATTTCTCACTCCCTCACTATTCTATCCTTCTAGGGTTTTACAGAAACGAAAATGGCAGCCCGCTACCTGGCTCGGTCCCTACTCACCACCAGCCGGATCTCCCCTGCCGCCATTTCTCGATCCTACGCCTCCGTCCCCTCCCCTCTCTCCAATCTCTCCCATCGCCTCCGCCCCCTCGTCTCCATCGCCACCACAACCGCCGGCAACATTTCTCTAGTTTCGACGACCGTGCGTGGGTTCGCGACCCGGCAGACCACCTCATCTCTCAACGATTCGAACCCTAATTGGTCTAACCGTCCACCCAAGGAGACTATTTTGCTAGATGGCTGCGATTTCGAGCACTGGCTCGTTGTCGTGGAGAAACCTGAGGGTGATCCTACTAGAGATGAAATCATTGATAGCTACGTCAAAACCCTCGCCAAGGTCGTTGGAAGGTATACTTACATCACTGCTTTTTTATGTACAAGTTTGTTATTAATTTTGATTGCTTAGAATGAATTAGTATACTGTATACAATAATGGAAGCTAGAATTTTATTAGCATCGCTAGCTCGATTCTGTTATTGATAATGCTATGCTACGCTATGTAGTTTAATGGAAATTTCTGCTAGTTATTTTCCGAGGAAAAGGATGTTGAGAATAAATTGTCTTGAGAAATCAGATGGATGTTTTTGGTAACTGAGGCCATATGTATTAGGATTTAGGATGAATTAACTGTACATAATATAGTGGTTAAATTTTATTTTAGCGAGGAGGAAGCAAGGATGAAACTTTATTCGGTATCAACCAGATGCTACTATGCTTTTGGAGCTTTAGTATCTGAAGAAGTTTCTTACAAGATCAAAGGTAACAGATACAAAGTGTAGTTTTTTATCGTTTTCACATTGATATGGCTCATAGGGTTCAAGTCTTAATATGTGCTTTAAATTTTTATGCAGAGTTGGAGGGAGTTAGATGGGTGCTTCCTGATTCGTACTTGGATGTTAGGAATAAGGATTATGGAGGTATGCAATATTACAGCACTTCTTTTTGGGAAATTGAATGTTTCAACTCCTTGATTTTTACTTTCATTAATTCTGATAATACGTACTCCTGTGCTTTGGGTGTCTGAACAGATGCCATTAACTATCTTTGTTCTGTTTCTTATGTGATTTTATCTCTCTCAGCTATACTTTCAGTTGATTTGGTTTTAGCATAGTTTATCTATCTTGAAATGTAATGTGAGTTGAGATCATATGAATTAAGACCTTCAAATGGAATCAATCGATTTCTGAACGAAAGGCATGCATATCTGGATTGTAAAAAAAGTAGTACATTACCACCTGATAAATAGATTCTTATGCAAACTCAACTTTAAAGGAAAAACGTGACATCAATGACAGAAATATGTACCATAAGGTCTCATTTTGTAGCTTACTCATTTTGGGAGTTTGCTTTTCAAGTAAATAATTTGATGGTTATTTATTGCACTTTCTGGCACATTATAAACTAATATATTCCTTGAGTGGCATTCTTTTTACATGCTACTTTCATTTGCTTCTTCCTCATTTTTTGCACAATTAGTCTGATTGGTGGAAGTCTGTCCAAGGAAGTCACTTTTTGGGTGCTTTTGTTGCTTTAGTCTACCCAAATCTGATACCCAAAATAGTTAGTACACTAAAAGAGCACTAGAGAAAAGTGCTTCTACTTAAATACCCCCCCCCCTCCACGTTAAGTCCACATATGAAATTCAAACTATTGAATTTCGTATATTTATGCCTCATTGCCTCTGTATTTCTTATAGTTTATATTAAGTTGTAATTCTTTTTATAAAATATGCAAGAAAACAATCATATTCTGAACATATAATAAAAATTTGAGGAAAAAAATCCAAATATTTTACCTGATAATTGCAAGTGGTCTCTTTAAGTGATACCTCCCAAAATGGAATAGTTGACTTTTAATTTGAACTGAACTGGGAGTGTTATACAGATATAGAGTTCTATCTTCAAACTTCAGCCATGGCCTATTTTAGTTAAGGTCATTGAATCAACCTTTTTCGTTAGAGAGTGGCTTTGCTTACGGACTGCTATTTGACTGTTTTCTATTCGAACAATTCACCAAACATATAAGAAACCAGTGGCAGACAGAAAGCCCATTATGTGAAGCACAGTCCTTTTGACCAAGATGATATATGACCAATCTCTATATAGAAAAAATCAATGTTTGGATTTTTTGGGGGGTAATTGATGTTTTCTTATCAGAGCTATTATATGCTTCTGTGTTATTGTTGGTTTTATCATTAGCAGGCTACTCACAGAACTGAAAAATATGATTCTGCTTATATATGTGTTCACTTCAACTGAAAATGTGATTCTGCTATTTATATGTTTGTATTTCAACTGGAAATGTGATTCCCGTCTTTAAATAACTGAAAATGTGATTCTTTTACTGTTGGCAGGGGAGCCTGTGATAAATGGTGTACCTGTACCATATGATCCCAAGTACCACGAGGAATGGATCAGGAACAATGCTCGCGCAAATGATAGGAATAGACGTAACGATAGGCCTCGCAATTTTGATCGGTCAAGAAACTTTGAGAGAAGAAGAGAAAATATACAAACTTCAGGCAACCATGGAGGTCCGCCCCCTAACATGGGAGGCCCTGGAGGTCCACCGCCTAACAACATGGGAGGCCCTGGAGGTCCACCCCCTAACATGAGAGGCCCTGGAGTTCCACCTCCTAACATGGGAGGACCTGGGGGTCCGCCACCAAACATGGGAGGACCTGGAGGTCCACCACCAAACATGGGAGGACCTGGAGGTCCACCGCCTAACAACATGAGAGGACCTATGGGTCCACCACCAGGAAACATGGGAGGGGGACCTCGCAGCAATGTAGGGCCGCCACCCAGCAACAATTGGGGAGGACAACCACAAGGGCCGCCACCTAGCAACAACTGGGGAGGACAGCCACAAGGGTCACCCAATTATGGCGGGGGACAGCCCAATAACTGGGGGCAGCCACAGCCCAATTTTGGGCCCCCACCAAATATGGGAGGTATGCCTCCAAATAACAATGGCAATGCACCAAACTACCAGCAGCAGAGGAATGGACCAAACAGTGGAGGCGTGCCTTATCAAGGTGGGCCAGGCCCGAACAGAGATTACCAGAACAGCTACAACCCAAATGTAGGTGGTGGAAACCCTTACCAGACACAGGACATGCCAGGAAGAGATATGCCACCTACTAACTATCAGTAGGCATTCTATAGAGTGAGGTTTTTTTTTTCTTTTATGTAGATGTTTTGAATCCCCCAAAGTCTATAAGATGGTCTGTGGTCTACGAATATTATTTTAGATGAATATCAATGCTATTTTGCAAGAGTAAAGCCATCAAACAGAGCAGTGTTATTGGATGTGGCATTTGGTTTCTGATAATGTTGGTATGTACAACTGGTTTTTACTGATGATGCTTTAATGGCAGACTTTAATGTGAACTCTTCTCTCTTTTTTGTGTGTTTAATCTGGTGTTTGGAGCCTTTAATGTGAACTCTTCTCTCTTTTTTTGTGTGTTTAATCTGGTGTTTGGAGCCTTCGGCTTTGCAAGCTTTTGCTAGTTCAGAAACTTTGCATGAGCTTGAATCTTGTTGTGAACTAGGTGTTTCCCTGTGGCCTGTGCCAAGTATATTTGTATTTGTGCTTGGTTTCTACAGCTATTTAGTAGGCAACACAAAAGATTTCTGAACTTGGTGTGAGAATGAAATGTTATTTGATAATTTTGGAATGTGGGAAATACAAAATTATTCAGCAACAAATATAGCAACATCGACTACCTACGTCGGAACAGAGAGTATGAGGCCATCTGAGTTTCATTTCTCCTCACATTTTTTGCACGATTGCTTCCGATGGCTTGAATTTGATCAGCAAGAGAAGCTTCATATCTCTTCTTCTCTATAAAGATTCTAGATCAAGACTGTGCCAAGCTTTCTGATCCTGACCAATCACTTGACCGCCTCCTGACTTTTTCTTGTGAATCTATCATCAAGAAAAACATAGCATGACTAAGTGCAAACAACTGGTTTTTGTGCAACACATTCTCTGTACATATATAGTGTAACGACCCCGAATTTCCACAACAATAATAATAATAATTCTCCAATATAAATAATGGACTTTTCTATTGTGTGCCCATGGGCACATGATAAGGATTAAAGATTCTCTAGTAATATGTGTCAAATTAATACTTGACACACATTACAAGAGATTTTTTTAAAGATTCTCTTGTAATGTGTGTCAAGTATTAATTTGACACACATTACAAGAGAATCTTTAAAAGATTTATTCAAAGATTCTCTTGTAATGTGTGTCAAGTATTAATTTGACACACATTACAAGAGAATCTTTATTCCTTATCATGTGCCCACGGGCACACAATAGAGAAGTCCATAAATAATACATCAAATCTAAATAACGGTAACTAAAATCCAACAAAATCTTTAAAGTCTTACAAACTCTCAAATAACTGAAATAACCGACTAAAGAGTCTAAAATGAATAAACTAAAACGATCCTTGAACTCCTTATGAAGTGCTCCCGAACCGTTTCACATTCTTCCTATTTGAAATCTGAAAGAAAAGAAGATGAAAGGGTGAGCGAGCAATCTTGCAGTAAGTTCATATACAACCCCTCCGGTTACTAAGGAGGAGTTGACCTGAAGGAATATTAAACAATACAAATTTCAAGTAACAATCAAAGACATAACAAAACACAAATTCGAAATAGTTATTTACCAAATCTCAAACCAAATGTCTTTCAAAATCTCAATGGTTTCACTGAGTTGACAAATATTTTTTAGTTTCAAATGATGACGAAATCGATTCAAATTGACTCGAATGATTTACTTAATTAAAACCGTCCCATACCAGCTTTAACTAACTAAACCACTCACAGATTATAAGGAAATTCAAAGGACCGATAAGCCGAAAAACTAACTCAAATGATCTAGTTATCTACAACCGTCCCATACCAAATTTGTAGATAATCAAATCATTCACGTACATCATGATCACATAAGTGGTCCACCGACTTTATCAAACCAAAATTCCATAAAGGGAACAAAATGACTCCGCATGTAGTCCTAAACAGCAGATCCTAACACCCCACCACTAATTTGAAGCGGTGAACTAAGTTTGCCCGAAAGCCAATTTCAAATATACTCCGCCGAAGCAGGTTGTCTAACTTAGCGATCATTGATGGAACACAAAATCATATCATATCAAAACTCATTTTTTTTATACAGAATACGAACTTTCACAATAACAATAAAATTCCGTATTTACGAAACCAAAAGAACGATTTATCAAATGAATAACAAAAGATTAGCAAATAACGGTAAACGAGGGAGTCAAAACAAATACTGACGCGAGGTCAGCTTTTACGTATCAAAGAAACGTACATCGCCAAGAAATATGCGGAAGCCTAGATAATGAAACGGAGCGAAAATCAATTAACTTAAAGATATATAATCCCTTACCTTAGCCTTGCTTAGTACTTCCAACAATACTTCACGCGCACAAATCTACAATCATTGCAAAAAGGTTTCTTAGGGCACAAATAATGCCTAATTACCTAACCCGAACATTCTCTAATCTTTCTTATTAACCTATAATTTAATCTTTCTTAACATCTTCTTAGGTTAACCAATCCCCCATAGGTGTTACCAAATTACCCCTAAGGTTTTCTATACTCAATCCCCAATAATACTCTCTAATTCACAAATACACACACTAATTACACCTTTTTCAGCACACACTAAAACACACACGCAGAACACACACAACACACGCAGAACACACACACACACTCACAGCACACACACTTCACCTCACACACAACACACACGGCACAACACACACGGCACAACACACACACGACCCACACACACACAGCACACCTACCAAAGACACACCAAACTCTCATCTTTTCATAACCCTAGCATGCCTAATACCAAAATAAACAATCCCAAACCCTAATCTTAATTTCCAAGCTTTTAGGGTTTCTAGGGTTCCTTAAATAAAAACCAAAACGACGGAAGATTCGATCTTACCTTAGTTTGGACCTCGAACACCCCAACAATGGAGTCCTCCTCCTTCTTCTTCCCTTGGCCGCCGCCTCCCTCTCTCCTTCTCTCTCTCTCTCTCTCTATATATATATATATATATATATATATATATATATACTCGGCTGCCCCTATCTCTTCTCTAGGGTTTTTAGAAAACAATAAGGCTCTAGGGTTTAGAAAATAATGAGGCTCCTAGGTTAGAAAATGATCTATTTATATTTGGGTTCTAATCCTAAGCCCAAAACCATTCAAGTCCAAGTTTAACAAGGAAACCCAACTTAGGTAATCTAAGCCAAACACCAAAGCCCAACTCATCTAAATAAATAATTTACTATTAACCATTCTCAATAGCCCAAAAATATAATTAAAACCCAAATTAAATTAGTAACTTTTCGGGTTATTACATATAGGCTTATAGCGGCAATACTTCTACTTATAATTCCTTAAAGACTACTTACTCCCTCCATCCCAAAATGAATGTCTAATTTTAACTTTGAGGGATATTTAAAAATTTTGGGATTTTAGCATTTAGTACCATACGTGCATAAAAACTCTTAATAATCTCCATATTGCATCATCAGTATAGTATACAAGTGTGAAATAGACTTTATTAAATCTTAATAATCTCCATATTGCATCATCAGTATAGTATACTGGCTAGTTGGTAATTATTCCGTTGTGTTTAATGATGGATGATTTAGTAACTTCCCCAAAAATGGGAGATTCATTTGGAAAATTAAACATTCATTTTGGGACGGAGGGAGCAGATATTAGTATAATCTAGATAATTCTACTCGCTTTTTACCTTGGCCAATCTCTCCTTTAGCTTCAACACTCAGATCAACAGCTAGCTCTTCCTTTGATCTGTGTTTTCTCCCACTCTTTCCACTTAGTTTTGCCCTCCCCGCGTCATCTTTTCTCTTCTGTGCCAACTTCTCCTTCTTCTCCGCCGTCACTCTAGCTTTTTCTTCTGCTCTTTCCTTTGCTAGCAGCTGTTTCATAATCTTTGCCTCTGCCCTGTCAGCAGCCAGCTGGAGCTCTTCGAGGACAATCTCTTTTTTCAACATCCCATAGCTATTCCACTTTAGTTTATCCTGATCAACCCCACCTCTCTTGGCAGCATTTGCTATACTATTACACCACAATATAAAGAAATTCTCCCTTGATCTTTTCCACTTCAATCGTTTATCCCACGATCGTGTCTGTGATGCGCTTATCTTTGCTCTGGCTCGCTTGCTGCATGTATGAAATTGATGTCGTTGTCAATAAGCTTTAAAGTCGTATATTGCATGTCAATATAAAGCTCTGCAAGAGAACCACGTATACCATACTAAAGAAAACCCTTTTCTGGAATTGATGAAACAAAGATTCTGATGGCCAAGAGCAATAACTTTGAAGCCACTCCATTGACCATGAAGAAAATATGCCAACCATGGAATTACTTCCCGGGAGAGTCTAAATGTACCTCATCTGGTTTACCATTTTCAATGGGGTAATCTTTGGCATTCTATTACACAAATGCTTTTATCTTAGATGAAACTGAGAATTAGGTATACCTGTGAGGAGGGCGGGGGTGCTCAAACATCTTCATTCTAACCTGAAACATTAAATGGAGGAGAGAAGAGAAATGAAATAATAGAAAGTATTATCGGAAGACAGTAATATAGTCAGCTATATCTATAAATTGGACATAAAGAACTAGGGAAATTGGTAAAAGTGGTTCACTTCTAATATCTGTTATGAAAAGAACACACACACACACACGCAATATGGAGTCAGATACATATATAAGCACTGAGATTCCTACATGACTTCACCTTGGGGTCTCTCATGGCTTCTTTTGTCCTGGTACTGATCCGCGAGTCTCTGTTGGATAGTACATACAATTTACAATAATCATACATCCATCAGCCACAATACAAAATAAAGGCTCTGCAACATACGAAACATACATACCCGCACTGTGTTTCTTGCCTTTGTTCCATGGTACATTCTTTTGTCGTCAGTCCAATCATTTTCCTTTTTGGCATCATGTTGATCATCAATCACAAAACTTTCTTCGGAGTTCGACCAACTATCTAACGCAGTATCTTCTAATTTCAGTTTCCACGCCCGAGTGATTCATACCAAATCCTTGCTCTCTGCATCCTGAAACATGAGAGGCCTCCTCCATGTTCAAACGCAATCCTTTACAAGTGGGTGGCCCCTTTGAACAAACAGGCTTTAACGTAGGCACATTCTTGACAAGAGAAACCCTGCAATTCAAATGTGCTGTGCTAGGCTGAACTTGGCAAAAATCAAGAACATGAGCAGACCTTGGCGATGCCAAGGTGCTTGGTACAAGCTTGGTCAATGTGCAAGGAGCAGATTGTTTCCTGAATAAAATCCACAAAGCAAATTAAGGCAACTTCCACAGGAAATTAGAGAGATGGAGAGATATGAAGAGAGCTTACAAGTGAGAGCTTACAAGTGAGAGAAAGGCATGGCAATTGGTCGAACACTTGGCAGGCAACAATCTGTAGATGAGAAAAAAAAAAGAAGCTAATTCCACCGATTTAGGGTTCCGGTATTCAAATTCGTCCGGCTAAACTAGCACCAGTCGCTGGTGATGAACAATGACAGTGAGAAATTGATGATTTTGGCTTGGGAAATATGTTGGGCCAAACTGGGCCTAGGTCCAGGTCAAACTTGTCCGTAAAGCCCAATACAGGCTCAAAAACAATGTCCCACCAAACCAAAAGTCGTACTTTCCCTTTTAATCCGTTTCAGATCAAGAGTCCCATTTCATAAATGAAATATATGAACAGTGTTTCGAACATTTATATTCTCACATTGTTTATATATTTACAAAAAAATCATTCATTATATCCTTATAACTTTAACATATTTACAAAAAAATCAATTATTAACTTACTATTTCTCCCACTCATTATCTTTCCTATTAAATATTTTTAATTTTTACATGCTCTCTTCTCTAATCATCTATCCACTTTCAATTTTTCATTTATTTTTTTAAAATTTTCTTAAAAACCGTGAAATACTTCCCTAGTACCCTTGGTCTGAATCCGTCCCACGATAATTTGAAAAAAGACATATTTTGGGCATTCCACAATAATCTGCACTTTTTCAAAATGAAAATGAGACCCACTTATCTCTACTCACAGCCATTACCCACTTACTCCATTTTCTCACTCCTACCCAACCATCTATACTCATATAAATCACCTTTTTCAATTTTTTCCTTAATTCTAGTGCCATTTTTTTTATTTTTTTCGTATTTTTTCGGGACGGAAGGAGTATCTCCCGTCTCCACTGTCCAAGCGCTACTTTCTCTCTCTATCTTCCTCCAAAAATCCAATATTCGTTAGGGTTTTCCAGTCCCGAACTCCGGCGATGGACCTAATCAAGAAACGAAAGCTGGATGAGAACGGGGTGGCCACAGCGGACTTCGATAGCAAACTCTCCGTTGATGACGTTCGCAAGATTCTCGAGCCTTTCACTCAAGACCAATTACTGGAAATAGTGGCCAACGCCGCCGTTCACCACTTCGACGTCCTTGAGGCCGTTCGATCCGCCGCAGACCGCGACGTTACCCAGCGTAAGCTTTTCGTACGTGGCCTTGGATTTGAAACCACCACCGAGAGCCTCCTTAATCTGTTCGCCACATACGGCGAATTAGCTGAGGCGATCGTAATTCTGACAAGGCGACCGGGAAAAGTAAGGGTTATGGGTTTGTCACGTTTAAGCATCTTGACGGAGCATTGCTTGCGTTGAAGGAGCCTAGCAAGAAAATTGACGGTCGAGTGGCTATAACTCAGCTTGCTTCGGCTGGGATCACGACGACCTCGCAGACTGCTTATTCGCAGGCGGGGCCGGCTGTATCAAGGAAGATTTTTGTTGGGGATGTGCCCTATGACATGCGGGCGGAGAGATTGTTGGCTCACTTTTCCTCTTACGGGGAGGTGGAAGAGGGGCCATTAGGGTTTGATAAGGGGACTGGGAAATCAAAGGGGTTTGCTCTTTTTGTTTATAAGACAGCGGAGGCGGCTAGGGCTTCGTTAGTGGATCCAATTAAGACAATTGATGGTCATCAAGTGAGTTGCAAGTTTGCTAATGAACGAGGAAAGAAGGGGGCGAAGCTGGGCGCCTGGTGGTCAGCCGACTGTGGCGGTGAGTCAAGATCCTGTTAAAGTCCAGTGGCCAGCGGGGGTTACTTTGGAGCAACAGTCTCATGTTGGTGGGTATGGGTTGAATCAAGTTGTCTCTGTTCCTGTTGGTTTTGGGTCTCAATATGGTGGTGGGTTACCTGGTGGGATTTCTACTTATGGTGGATTTTCTGTTAGGCTACAAGTTCAGAATCCGAACTTGAATTCGTCTTTGGGTGGTACCCTGGTATGTCATCCCTTGGTGGAGGCATTGGTACAGGGTTGTATTCCGTTGGTAGCCAAGTACCTACTTCTTTGGGTGGCGGTCCCAATGGACTTGGTTCTGGGCTAGGGGGTCCTTATGGTGGTTCATACTTTGGTGGTCTGGGATCCAACTATGGTGGATTTGGTGGAGTGGTTGGTGCTGTAGGGGTACTTGGTGGTGGTGGTGGTGCTGCTGGAGGATTGGGTGGGATTGGTTCTGAGCCGGCATTGGTCTCGGAGGTTCGAGGCCGGCCATCACTTTATGGATTGCCACCTACAGGGTCTGGAGGTCACCCGGAAAGCGTTCATTACAGCTTATCCTCAGGTTCCGTGTACCAAAGTCAACAGCAACAAACAGGAAATTCGCCAATAACCAGAGTTCCTCCTGAGGAATGTATCGGGGGCATAGCTTGCCTCCTTACTACTAAGGTAGTTCCTATGCCATTACTTATTCTCATTTCTTATTGATTGATTCATTAGTTTAAGTTACTTTCTGGGGTTATATTTGTTTATGATTTGCAATGATGTTTGTCTTTGAAATTGTTGATTGTGATTGATATTTGCTTTTGAATTTGGTGATTGCGAACTATGTTTTATGTCACCGGCTTTTCTTGGCTTTATTCGTTTGTATTATGTTACTTACTTTTACTTTTCTGACTTTGGCTTGGATATACTTTTGTAATTTCTAACTGTTCTTTTCAATGTGCTTGTGAACTTGTTATGATGCTATGTTTTTTGTTATGATTTTTATTGGGTGAAAAATTGATTGTACCTTCTGAATGAATGATGAAATGATAATGTCAATGTTTGTTTTTGCAGCTGTTGCCAATTTCTCATTTCTAGCCCACACTCTGTTATCGTGTTCCTTTAGCATACTATATGGTTTTCAGTGCTTGCTTATTTATCCCTCTTGATGCATTCTCCTTGCTCTAGCATGTAAGTGGGATAATATTGGTCATTCTTTGCTTTTAATAATAAGGTTTATGCTTAATGATCTACGGCCTAAGGTTGCATAAGACCTGTCTGGAACACCAAAATACTCCACTTCCCTCCTCCCTTGATCCCCAAAATAAAAAATAAAAATAAAATGTTGCTGTGACTTGTAACATTGCATGCTTTTTATGAATGTTTTGACTTGCTTGAAACATTCAGCGTGAAATTGCACTAAATTTAGTATCTCTCTTTTTTTTTTTTTTTTTTTTGTGGGGGAGGTGAAAAATATATAACATGACACTTTCTTTCGGGAAGGGGAGGGTCTTATCTTACTGACGTTTTAGGTTTTCAGGTAGTAGACTTCTGCAAGGGGTTTTGAGACCTGCAAAACTATTACGTGGTTCTCACTAGGGGTAAACTCACAGATTGTTTATGTCGATATGTAGACTTCACGCACTTTCAGCTTTTTCTTTCTAGATGGGTATGAACATCTAGGCTGGTTAGGATTAGAACTTCATGACCACTATCATCGGGATCTTGCGTAATTCGATATTAACCCTATAGATATTAATGCAGGGTCTTGCCACATTATTAATAAATCATTGTAGATCAACCACAAATTAGTTACTTCATATTTGTAATGATAGCCTTTAACTAGCATCACGCTGCCCCATGTCCCCCCGCATTCTCTTACCAGAGACAGTGTTGTGAATCGATGCCTTAAACTCGTATCATAAGAGCGCTCTCTGTAGAGGGAGTTGATGACCTTTCTCTTTAATGAAAAACCGCATCAATGTTTTCAAATCGGGCTCTTTGCCTGGGGATCGCTAATGTTCCAACGTATTATGCTAGGTGTAGCGGCTTTGCGGGAATTCTTCGCTTTACGTCTTTTTTATTTTTTGTTTCAAGTCGCCACTTTATATTATTTATGGAAAT
>JAFEMH010004792.1:0-191641 GCA_022495995.1 Adenophora triphylla var. japonica
GAGCTACATCGTTATTTTTTAATTCTGTTCCATGATCTGATCTAACACTAACGATGTCATCTTCTTTTTGAGTTTGGAGCTGTCTAAAGAGAGAGGTCAAAATATCGTAACAATCATCTTTGGAGATCATCATTTTGACCCATGTATATCTTGAGTAATCATCCACCACAACTAAAGTATATTTATTACTTCCTCCGATTCTTGAGATGGTGATAGTGGTCCAAACATATCGATGTGAAGTAGTTGCAAACATCTTGAAGTTGAAGGCACATTCTTGCAGGTGATGCCTTAGGTTGTTTGCCAAGTTGACATGAAGCGCAAGACTTATCGTGGTGATCAGCCTACTTTGGGTAGACCACGAACTAGACTTTCTCTTCCAATCTTAGATAGATACTTGAAATAAACATCATGTCTAAGTCTTTGTGCCACGCCCAACTATTTTCACTCACCACCTTTTTGCTACAAAACAAAGATTAGTAATGTTGCAAAGTTATAATTAAAATTGTATAATATAAACATTACTCTTACGAATCCCTTTCGGCAAAGTGACTCGTGATGTGCCATCTTCGATAAAGCAATTTGTTCAAGTAAAGTTGCAAAGGCAATCCTTTGCTATCAGCAAATTGAGATATGGAGTAGTAAGATTACGCCGAGTCCTTTCACTAGAGATACTTCTTTTATAGTGATATTTCCTTTTCGAATGACTCCATATCCAATTGTCTTTCCTTTGTTGTTATCCCCAAACGTTATCGATGGGCCACTTTCTTCACGAACATCTTTCCAACAAGGTGATATCTCCTGGGCCATATGTGTTCCGGAATGCCCACTATCGAGATACCATTCATTTGAATTTGTTTTGGTGTTCTAAATACATGAAGTAGAGGACCTGAAAAAATGAACATTTAAGCACGAGGTCCCCTTTATTCTTTTCGGGTCCCGGGTTATCACCTTTTAATAACCTATGGTCTGCTTGACCGAAGGCGGATTATGTCTTCGAGCATTAGTGTGCGTAATCTTAAAAGGCATTCAAGAAATGAGCGACCATAACCATCACACACAGTAACAATGGTGAAAACCACTACCACACCGAAGTTTTGATAAACTCTTTACTAGCCTTAGGCTTCACATCTTATCAAGCCGTCGAGGTTTTTGGCTTTAACAAAAATTTTCTTTTGTGGTTGACCATGAGATTTCCTAGGGACCACTTGCCTTGCTTCGTGGAAGCCTCTGCATGTGGTCGGAGGTGGCCAGACAGTGCTGGCCGACCACATGATAATTTTCATTGTGGCCATTTTCCTCTTCTCTCCTTTTCTTCATCTTGGAATCATATCTGTAAGTACCCAAATCCGATCGCTCCAAATCCGTCGAAAGTTAACCGAAATCCGTTAACCGGCCCGCCCAGTGTTAACCGAAACTCGTTAAACTCCCGCCGCTGCCAACGAGACGTCCCGGATCGCCCGTGCATCCCGACGCCAAACCGTACTTAGCACGTGACATCTCACGTAAAGTATGGCTTTCCCCGAAAAACGCATTTTCCGGCACTTTCCGGGCGTTTCGGACATTTCCTGACTGTTATTTTAAAACGGACAAAACCGGGACCGGGAACAATCTTCCACTTCACTGTGACTCAGAGGGCACGTGTCAGCCATGCCACCTCCATCTAGTCACCCTTCAATCAATTTCAAAGGGAAAAGACCAAAATGCCCCCGTTTGCAAGCCAAGTCCTGGCCGACTCATCGTGCCCATTTTCCCGAAATTGCCAACAAGTCCTTCAAATTTCCAAAATACCACAAAACCCCGGATTCAAGCCAAGTCCGTCCGGACTCCTACCGCAAATTTCACCCTATAAATAGAAATGGTCACAAAGCCAAATAGAGAGGGATTTTTACACCAAAAATTTCACCACCCCCACGGTCCAAACCGGTTTTCACCCCTCCCGAGCTCCCGTTTTGTCTCGATTCGCGTGAAACCTTCGTATTTCGATCAAATACGCACCCTACAACTTCGAAACAACCTTTCGAATAATCTTTCCGTGTCCCGCACACCTCCCGAGCCAAAGGAGTCGACTCTAGCCATAGCGTATAACTCCTCTCTCTCGAATCTTCCGCTCCGCCTCTGCCACGCGCCGGCCGCTATAACCAAGCTTTCAACGCCATTGTCAAAATGTAGACGCTTCCGTCTAACGGGGTCCGATACGTTTTAGCCCCTCGATCCTCTTCTCTTTCCGTAAGAGAAGTAATCACGGTTAAAACGGCGTTCCGACCCCGTTCCGTCCGTTTACTTTCACGTTATTTACAATTCCGAGCCGTTTGGCCTCGTTGATCGTCATTTACAATTCCGAGCCGTTTGGCCTCGTTGATCGTCATTTACACTTCCGAGCCGCTGGGCTCGTTGATCGTCATTTACGATTCCGGATCGTTTGATTCCGTTGACACCGCTTTAAATACTGTCATTTACCAGTCCGATCCGTTTGGATTGTGATAGTATTTACTTTTCAAAAGTCCGAGTCGCAACCCGATTCGTTGATCGCATATCATTTAATACGCATTTTTCCCGTAAAATCGTTAACAATGTAATGCCCGGTTCAAAACCGGAGTTCGTCCGTCGAACTCTCTTTCAAAACGCGCGAAATGACGTTCGGCCTCCGAATGCTCATCTTCAAACTCAAAGCCGCCATTTGACACTTAAAATCATTTAATATGCATTTTTCCCGTAAAAATCGTTAACAATGACTCATTTCAAACTCAAAGTCGACGCTTGCCACGCAAACGCTCATTTACTCAAAGTCGACGTTTGCCACGCAAACGCTATTTCAAACTCAAAACCGACGCTTGTCATTCAAACGCTGTTTTTCAAACAAAGTCACCTAATCAACGTTTCACTAAACCAAGATTAAAGCTTGTCATTCAAGCCCCTATTTCAAAGGACACACACACACACACACACACACGATTTCGAGAAAGGTAGAAAGACTCGTCATGCGAGGCGTTTCGGGCGATCTCGAATACTCTACCCGAAACGTAACCCGACCTCCGAACCTAACAATCTCCTCGGTACAAAAAGCTTTTTACTCGTATTTGCCGCCAATAAAAATGATCCCCGTTTCAAAGCCTTTTCCTAAGTTTTTGCTACCAATAAAAACGACACCATTTTCGCAATAGCCGTTTCTCAACGTTTTGCTCAAGAGACAAAACCGCTGGCGACTCCTTCATTCTCGCCTCCTTCCCGTGAAGCGAGGTCTCGTACACGGGAAACAACCCCGAGATCGAAAGAAAAACAACCGCTTTCCGCGCGCCCGTACAATCAAATTTACGGGTACTCTCAGAAGCTTCCTTCACAAGTGAAGATGGAAAATACAAAGAAGGGATCAAAGCCAAAAACATGATGGCATTAAAACGCCCGGCATCCCATTTCGTCATTCTGGGGGTATGTTGTACAAGAAGCGCCACTAAGGGCCACTCCTTCGGTGTGTAAACAAAGAAAAAGCTAGCGAAGCTAATGAACGAAGTTCACAACGGAACTCGCGGTCCGCACATGAACGCCCGAGCATTGACACAGATCATTCTCCGTATGGGATACTATTGGATATCAATGGAAACAGATCGCATCCAAGCTTCGTCCGAAGCCGCGACAAATGTCAACGATTCTCCAACCTCAATCACATCCTCCTCACGAACTCTATTGCATGACTACGCCATGGCCTTTCGCCACATGGGGAATCGACGTCATCGGCAAGATCACTCCTCCAGGGAGCAATGGTCACGAGTTCATTTTAGTCGCAACGACTACTTCACCAAATGGGTAGAAGCCAGATCGTACAAGGTACCGAATTCTAAGAAGGTGGCCGAGTTCATCCGAGAGAACATCATGTGCCGATACGGAGTGCCCAACGAGATCATATCCGACAATGGGACTCACTTCGAAGGAGATTGTGACCAACTACCGACCGAATTCGTAGTCACACGTCACAGTCTTCTCCTTACGTACCACAAACCAATGGTGCAAGAGAGGCAACAACAAGACTCTCGCCATGATAATCGAAAGATGACCACCGCAGGTCGGGATCGGCCCGAAAAGCTACATCTAGCTCCTCTCGGGGATACCGAACATCGGGCCGAACCGCCACAGGGAGACTCCGTTCGCACTTACCTACGGAATGGAAGCGATGTTACCCGTGGAATTGGAAATTCCATCCCTCCGAGTCCTCTTGGAAAACGGGATCAATGAAGTCGAATGGCTACGCAGCCATCACGACGAACTTGCTCTACTCGACGAGCGCAGATTGAAAGCCATGGAACACACTCGAGCCTACCAGAGCGTAATGGCACGAGCATTCGACAAGAAAGTCAAGATCCGAGACATCGAGAAGGCGACTTGGTGCTAAAGGAAAAGCCTCCTACGCGTACTCAATCCCCTCGGAAAGTGGGAGCCTACCCGGATAGGACCGCTCGTGGTACAAAGAATCTTCTCCGAGGAGCCATGAAGCTAGCGTACTTGGACGGAAACCCTTTCGTTAACCCCGTGAACGGAAGCAAGCTCCGCGTATACTTCATTTGAGGAAGAGCACGAGTCAACTCACCTTCCCCATACATCGTCCCCTCGCAAATTAAAGTGCTAAAAGAGTAATACCCAACCGGATACATTCCCGCTAATGATCCGTAAAAACAGTGGTCGCACTTCTTTTGTCTTTGTTTTTCTCAAATTCACCTAAAGTGTCGAACTACGGTGACCTCGAGCCCCTTAGTCCAATTGTAAAAGGGGAACGTAGGCAGCCATCTTTGGTTCGGTCTAAAAAAAAAACAAAAATACAATAAGCATCAATTGCTTGTGTTTCGAAAAACTCTTTTCATTTAACCTACCAATTCATAACGGTTAAAACATTCTTTGATGAGTTCAAGCACGGTCAACTCTTGACTCGCTACACGCTAGCAAAACTACAATAAAACATTAATCAATTAATGTGTCTGCAATGACAATGGGTGGATACTGGACAAAGAAGGTCAACCTAGTCTCCCGTACTAGGTCCTTCATCCTTCTTCCCCTTCCCTTTTCCCCGGCGAGTGTTCTTCACCTTCGCAGGAAATATTCCGGTAGGCCTTCTACCTCGGCTCGGGGACCCTTCCCGACGCCTCCGTCAAGCCTCGCGCCGCCAACACAGCTCCTTTCTCTGGCTCTCGTCTCGAGCCGCCTCGCTGAGCCATCATCATAGTGCTTTGATTGGCCTCCCGATCGGCACTTGCCACATAATCGCCCCATGGCATCGCGCACGATTCCTGTGGTTAGCCCTCGCTTCGTCCTCCTCAAGGTCGAGCCGTCCGTGTGATCGGCACTCAACAGCCTCACTCCGTCTCCACAAGATAGCCATCTCGTGTTCTCCCCATACACTCTTCGTACTCGGTTCGTATATCTGCGACGACGCAACGTCTCTCTCCGGTGAAAGAGAACCCCGGGCAGAAAGGACGTGTATTGCCACCACCGGTGATCGCAATAGCGTCGAAGGATCCTCCATCCGCAGAGATCCCACCTCAAAGGTAGCAGCATAACTCGGGATCGCCAGCTGGCACTCGGCTCCACCTGCATCGCCGCGTAACCAATGATGGAATATAGAAAGACGTCGAGACGGCCCGCACTCGACAATCAATGTACCCTCCCGAGTGGTCCTACAAGTCTCAGTAACTTCCAATGGGGAACCCACCATCGCAAGTGATGCGTGCAAAGTCTGCCATCCAGAGCTCCAAATGCACTCGATTGCCCCTATCACCAGTGAGGACGTCGCGAGAAAGCACCAAGCGTCACAGACATTGGCACCTCGGGCATCATCTGCAGCCTCTCTCCTCAACCACATGGTCAGCATAGCGGGACTCCTCCCCACATGTATCGGCTACCGGCCGCCATCCGGCCTATGCCTGTGAACGTCTCGCCCAAGACCAATGGCACGATGTCTCCTCCACTCCGGCATCGCTCACCAGTCCAAGACACCGTGATGGCACACACCTGCAGACGTGAATGTGAACAGAGTAGCAATCGCGCACGTAGCAAACGCGTCCCACGAAAAGACGCTCCTCGCCTCCGGTAAATCTTTCGGGTAGCCCCGAAATGTCAACGTAATCGGTATCCTGTACTCAAAGATCCCGTATGCTTCTCCAAATGAGATACCCAACAAAGACACTAGCTTCTCAACAAAGTGGCCATGCCACCAAGATACGGAAGAACTAGCTGTTCCGTCTCAGTCCTCCTGCACGGCCCTAAATCTTCAAACGTAGGAGTGACTTCGTTGTACGAAAAGCCGTACACGTTCCTCCTTACGTCCTGCAACCGAGACGCGGCTCTCAAAAGATCCCAATCTCGGCATGAGCTCCTTCAAAGCCCAAACAGTATTTAATCCCGTAATGACCTTCGAAAACCTTTTGTTCTCGCCTCGTGTGGTTCCGTACTCCACGATCGAAAGTTGTCCAAATATCGCTCTTGCATCCGAGACGATAACTTGGGAAAGGGAGCCATGTCGAAGGTGAAGAAAACCTTAAGAAAGGGAAAAGAATTCAGCCGTAATGAGCAAAAACAATGCGCAGCTTCTTACAAATTGCAAAGCCGAAACCGCAATTTAAAGAATCTGAAATTCAGCTTCTAGTCCGGCCGACTCTCTCGCAGCTGACTTGTCAACTCTCGCAGCCTACCGCCTTAAAGTTGGAAACATTTCCAAACCATGCCCTCGTTCACTCTTATGAAATCTCGCGTGCTCGCCTCGATTTCATTCAACCAATGTCAATATCCCTTCCGCCCCGGCTCGTGCAACAAAGGCAAATAATTAAAAATTAGTGCATACATGCTTAATTTTTGACCCGTTCAATTTTTAATGCATTTCTCCTTTTTATTTATTTTTGATTAACCTATTTGCTTATTTGCCGAAAATAACAAAAGGTGATCACGTAATAAATATGCGAAGTATGTTCCGCCCCACGGCGCCTTTTGCAAAAAAAACAGCTCAAATCAAAAATTTGTTCCCGACAAATACATGCATTTTGTCTAAACAAAGCAAGAAAGAAAGAAAGCAAGAAAAGGGGACTACTCGAGTCCCGCTCGTCATCCGTACACTCGACGTACCGCCCCGCCGCCGCCGGATCTGTCGCAAACAGGAACTCGCCGAACTCCTCCAGGGAATAGGCAAAGGGCCTCCTGAGTACGCGAACTCGAGGACTCCCCTCTCGCGCCCGAGTGCGCAGAAGAAGGAGCTCCAAATCCAGCCGTTCCGCCCGCGAACCGGCCAAACCCCGCGTGAAGTCCTCCCCACTACTCGCGTGGGAGCAGGATCTCTCGCCTAGCGGCCCCCGATCACGGACGCCCACGCTCCTCCGGAACCGCACCGCATGAACTCCACGAGCCTCTCCTAGCGTAGGGCGGACCACCCGGCCCACCAAATTTCTCATGGCGTCATTGTACGTACGGCGAAACCCGCGAACCAGAAAATCATCGTAAAGCGAATGTAAAGTACGTATGCATCATGTGCAGAATGCTACTATCAAATGCAGAAAGTTAAAAAGGTGCTCACCGAAGCATTGGGGTCCGCCCTGTATCGTGGTCTCGGCTCCGCCGGGAGCGGGATCACAAGTCGCCTACGCGAACCATCCAGCCCCTCGTACGCTAGCCTAGCTCGCGGGATCGGAAAATCTCGAGGACCTCCAGGACCTCGCCTCCCTATGCCGCACCCGCGGGCTCCTCACCATCTCAAGAAAACATCATAGGCGGCCCCCGCTATGATGTACTCGTGAAGTACACACCCCGAAGGTACCCTCCAGCTCGTCAATCGGCATCTCCCGGGGATGCTGCATGTACAAAGGAGGATCCACCGGCACCAATGGAAGAGACCCCTGCCTATGCCGACGGTCACCCTCTCCCCAAATACATGGCGTCACGGTGAAGTCCCACCAGAGCTTCCGCCGCCGTGTAGTCTCGCTGCACCGCACCGCTACATGATCAAACCCGCTCCACTGTGTCACTGATCCTCTCGGAAAACTCCGTGTTCGCCGCCGAGATATCTCTCGTATGACACTCGAGTGCCAACTCTCGAAGAGACCGCCCTCTTCGCCTTCTTCGCCAAACCAACATGGCAGGAACAGGGACGGTACGGCTCCTTGATGTCCCAAGCTCGCGGACCGAACACCTCGTAGCACCGCACTGCCAAGAGAATGGAAAGTTATGTCGCCTACAAAGCGTATACATACGAGTACATAAAAGAGGCAAGAAAGAGAAAAAGCACGTAAACTTACATCCAAGACAAAGCGTGAAGCGCCTAAATGAGTGCTCCTCTCCCCGCGAGAACCTGTCCGTAGAGTGGTAGAGCTCGGCCACCCAGCCTCCCCCACGCAAACCCCTCAAGCATCCAAGTCTACCACGACCCGAGCAGAGGGAAGTGACAAGACGTGTCGGAAGTCGGGAACAAAGTCGCCGACCGCAAACCAAAGGAACCCTCGAGCCGACGCTCCGCGGTCATCCTCAAGGACCCAAATGATAATCGGCGACCCCTTCCTCAAATGATTCTCCATCGGCCTCGTACCGAATGCCTAAGCCCCCGGCATCGGTAATATCAAAACCCAGCCTGCATAACCGCTCCGGGTGTAACCATCAACCCACACCGCCGTGTTGCCGTAAGTCGGCAACCCAGCCGATAGCGGCAAAATCCGTGGGAGTCACCGTCGCCTCCCCATCTCGAAATGGAAAGTGTGGGTCGTATCCCACCGCACTCGCTCGCCGCGACATACATGGACTCGCCCTCGGCGTATCACTGTCGCCGCCACAAGATCGATAAACCCAACAACCCGGAGTCAATCACCACTGTCGTGGACTCCTCTCTCCCTCTCGAGCCACGTCCGGATAATGCCCCACAATGCTCGCACCGCCTCAAAGGCACCCCGACTCTTACGGTTATGAGTACTAACCGCCCCCGTCCCCGCAGACAAACAAGACAGAAGCAACGTCAACAAAATGCAACAACGCATGTCAAAAGGATGCAATGCGAATACGGTTCTCATTCATTTCCTACGTATATTCAAAATCATTTCGAAAACTCCGTCGAATCCGGAACTTTCAAAATCTTTCGAAAACTCCGTCGAATCCGGAACTTTCAAAACATTTCGAAAACTCCGTCGAATCCGGAACTTTCAAATTCTTTCGAATTTTTCGAAAATTTCGCTCCGTCCCGAATTAAAGCTACTTTAATTTTGGAAAATGCATTCAGACATGGAATTTTGCAACCAAAATTTTTATGTCATCTACCCATGATGTCAATTGAACTACATCCTAGTCAATTTCGACAAATGTTCATAGCAAAGTCAAAAGCCCCAAATCGGGCACCAAAATCCCTAAGTAAATTCCTAACAAATTTCTAACATTTAAAGAATGCACATTCTTGAAATTAATGGAATTTGTAGGAAACTTACGTGTCTTTCGATCCCTCCCTTGGAGTTGTGGCGGTCCCTCGCCGGATAAAACTCCGCCGGATTCAATGGGAGAGTGGTGGTTCGAATGGTCCGAACCAATCGAGTCCTTTCGTCATCGGTCCTTCCGTGGCGAGCCATTGGTCCTCCTTCACCCTCCATAGCAAATTTCCTTCACAAATACGAGCAAACCTTGCAATTTGGGTTGGATTTTTCTCTCTTTTCTCTCCTCTATCGCCGGCAATAATGGAAGAAAATGGCCATCTTCCTTCCCCAGCCTCGGCATTAAAAGGATTCTGTAAAATCAGTAAAAGTCCGACCGGACTCTTACCGCACTGTAATAATTTTTGCCCCTTTTGCCCTCGCCTTTTTGGCAATTCCAATTTTACCACTTTTGGCCCCCAAAAGTGTAAAATTTCCCGCTAGACATTTCTAACACCCTATCCCCGAGGATAAATCAAAGTTAGTTCTCACTAACGCTCGTCTCCCGACGTTAAATTCGCCAGCTTGACGTTTGACATTCAAACGTTCAACCATGTCTCCGGACATTTCAGTTACTATTCCGTCTCCCGACGTTAAAATTTAATAATGGTCCTCACCATTAAAATCCTCAACCGCGACCTTTCACGGTCCGATTTCAATCCTCAACCGCGACCTTTCACGGTCCGATTTCAATCCTCAATCGCGACCTTTCACGGTCCGATTTCAATCCTCAACCGCGACCTTTCACGGTCCGATTTCAATCCTCAATCGCGACCTTTCACGGTCCGATTTCAATCCTCAATCGCGACCTTTCACGGTCCGATTTCAATCCTCAATCGCGACCTTTCACGGTCCGATCTCAATCCCCATCTCGGCCTTTCACGGTCCCATCTCAAACAGTCAACCCCGACCTTCGCGGTCCGACCTCCACTCTCTTATCGAGACCTTCGCTGGTCATCTCTCCGGCAACAGCAATAAGCCCGAACCCCAAGGCACGAACGCCTTGCAAGCAGTCATCTCTCCGGCAACAGCAATAAGCCCGAACCCCAAGGCACGAACGCCTTGCAAGCAGTCATCTCTCCGGCCACAATAAGCTCCGAACTCCCAAGGCACGAACGCCTTGCAAGCAGATCATCTCTCCCGGCAATGCAATAAGCCCGAACCCCAAGGCACGAACGCCTTACAAGCCATCTCTTCGGCAACAAAGAATAAGCTCCGAACCCCAAGGCACGAACGCCGCCAGCAAAGCCATCTCTCCGGCCACGGCAATAAGCCCGAACCCCAAGGCACGAACGCCTTGCAAGCGCCATCTCTCCGGCAACAAAGAATAAGCCCGAACCCCAAGGCACGAACGCCTCGCAAGGCCATCTCTCGGCTAAGCGAATAAGCCCGAACCCCAAGGCACGAACGCCTTGCAACAATCCCTCTTCGGCCATCCAGAGTAAGCCCGAACGCTCATCCCAGCCAGATAAAACCGCAGTAATGCGAATAAGCCCAAGACCCGAGGCATGAACACCTCGTCGCATCGCAACTCCGGTTTGAGGCGCCACATGCCCTCGGGTTTCGAAGTCTCGGGTTCGGGACGCCTCCCAATAGTCTCCATTCAGTTCCGATACCTCGCGAATGGTCTCCTCTCGTGTTCGACGCCTCCCAATAGTCTCCATTCAGTTCCGATACCTCGCGAATGGTCTCCTCTCGTGTTCGACGCCTCCCAATAGTCTCCATTCAGGTTCCGATACCTCGCGAGTGGTCTCATCCAGGTTTAGACGGCTTCTAATAGTCTCGCTCAGGTCAAGGTCCCCATGCGCGACCCTTGCCCCTTTTCGAACTACGATCGGCTTGATTCCCGCTCGGGATACGTAGGAATCCTTTTCACTAAGGGTCCATGCAAACCACCGCCTGTGTCTCTTTTCAAAGTAAGGCATCCCGATTTGGATCCTTATCTTTTTCAATCGACCCCACCTCCTTCGGAGGAGACGTTGCCGAGGGGCTAACCGTAAGTACCCAAATCCGGATCGTCCAATTCCGTCGAAAGTTAACCGAAATCCGTTAACCGGCTCCGCCTGTGTTAACCGGAACTCGTTAAACTCCCCTGCCGTGCCAACGAGACGTCCGGATCGCCCTGCATCCCTACGTCGAACCGTACTTAGCACGTGACATCTCACGTAAAAGTATGGCTTTCCCCGAAAACGCATTTTCCGGCACTTTCCGGGCGTTTCGGACATTTCCGGATCGTTATTTTAAAAACGGACAAAACCGGACCGGGAACAATCCTCCACCTCAGCTGGTGACTCAGAGGGCACGTGGCAGCCATGCCACCTCCCTCTAGTCACCCTTCAATCAATTTCAAAGGGAAAAGACCAAAATGCCCCTGGTTTGCAAGCCAAGTCCGGCCGGACTCACTGTGCACATTTTCTGAAATTGCCAGCAAGTCCTTCAAATTCCCAAAATACCACAAAACCCCCTGGATTCAAGCCAAGTCCGTCCGGACTCCTACTGCAAATTTCACCTATAAATAGAAATGGCTGTCAAAGCCAAATAGAGAGGGATTTTTATACCAAAATTTCACCACCCCCACGGTCCAAACTGGTTTTCACCCCTCCCGAGCTCCCGTTCTGTCTCGATTCGCGTGAAACCTTCGTATTTCGATCAAATATGCACCCTACAACT
Organism: Adenophora triphylla var. japonica; assembly: GCA_022495995.1. Taxonomy (NCBI): domain Eukaryota; kingdom Viridiplantae; phylum Streptophyta; class Magnoliopsida; order Asterales; family Campanulaceae; genus Adenophora; species Adenophora triphylla. Next base: position 12,084 of record JAFEMH010004792.1, read on the forward strand.
TCGAAACAACCTTTCGAATCACTTTCCGTGTCCCGTACACACCTCCCGAGCCAAAGGAGTCGACCCTAGCCATAGGTATAACTCCCTCTCTCTAAATCTCCCGTTCCGTCTCGGTTTACGTGCCAGTCGCTATAACCATTTCGAACGTCGTTATCAAAATGTAGACGCCTCCGTCTAACGGGGTCCGATACGTTTTAGCCCCTCGATCCTCTTCTCTTTCCGTAAGAGAAGTAATCACGGGTTAAAACGGCGTTCCGACCCCGTTCCGTTTACTTTTATGTCATTTACCATTCCGGATCGATCGATCCGTTGATCGTCATTTACAATTCCGAGCCATTTGGCCTCGTTGATCGTCATTTACAATTCCGAGCCGTTTGGCCTCGTCGATCGTCATTTACGAATCCGGATCGTTTGATTCCGTTGACACCGCTTTAAATACTGTCATTTACAAGTCCGATCCGTTTGGATTATGATAGTATTTACTTTTCAAAGTCCGAGTCGCAACCCGATTCGTTGATCGCATGTCATTTAATACGCATTTTTCCCGTAAAAATCGTTAACAATGTAATGCCCGGTTCAAAACCGGAGTTCGTCCGTCGAACTCTCTTTCAAAACGCGCGAAATGACGTTCGGCCTCCGAACGCTCATCTTCAAACTAAAAGCCGCCATTTGACACTCAAAATCATTTAATACGCATTTTTCCCTTAAAAATCGTTAACAATGACTCGCCCGGTTCAAAAAAACCAGAGTTCGACCTTCGAACTCCTTTTCAAACTCAAAATCGACGTTTGCCATGCAAACACTCATTTCGAACTCCTTTTCAAACTCCAAACCGACGTTTGCCACGCAAACGCTCATTTCAAACTCAAACCGACGTTTGTCATTCAAACGCTCGTCTTTTCAAAAATCACCTAATCAACGTTTGTCATTCAAACCAAGATTAAGCTTGTCATCCAAGTCCCCATTTCAAAAGACACACATACACACACACACGATTTCGAGAAAGGTAGAAAGACTCGTCATGCGAGGCGTTTCGGGCGATCTCGTCATACTCTACCCGAAACGTAACCTGACCTCCGAACCTAACAATCTCTGGTACTAAAAGCTTTTTACTCGTTTTTGCTGCTAATAAAAATGATCCCCGTTTTCAAAAGCCTTTTCCTAAGTTTTTGCTACCAATAAAAACGACACCTTTTCACAAAAGCCGTTTCTCAACGTTTGGGCTCAAAATACAAAAACCGCGTGGCGACTCCTCATTTTGTTCCTTCCCATGAAGCGAGGTCTCAGACACCAACCCCTCCGCGAAAGACAACCGCCTTTTCCGCGCCCCCCGCCCGCGCGCGAAAAAGATCGGGTAATTTCACATACCCAGTTTGATTCTTGGGGTAGACATAGTGGAAGTTAAGTTTAGCCTTTGGTTCCTGTCCTTTACCCTTTGAATGAGATTGCTTCACCTTACGATTTTCATGAGTTTGGTTCCTGTCACTAGTTTGGAATCCCAAGCCTTATTTTCCACTGGCTTTTTGGGATTCTAGTATTTGATCCATAGTGACACGAGATTTGGTCCACTCATCAATTATCTTTTGAAGATCAGTGTTTTGAGCAACCAAGTCATCGTTTCTAATTTTGAGTGCAGCAATTTTAGTTTCCAGAGTGATATTTGATTCATAAAGAGGAGTCATGCTTCTAACCTTTTCTTTCAAAAGTTTGATTTCAAATTTTAACACAACTTTCTCCATTTTGAGCTGAGAAATTTCATCAGTTGATAGTGAAAGAGCTTTCTTAACATTTTCAAACCTTTGGATCAACACTTCAGCCTTTTTAAACATCTCTTCTTGATCCATGGGGGAAATCTCATTGATCCTTTTTGAAACATTTGAGATTGACTTAACTTTTGAAGATGTTTCATTTTTGGGTGGAAAGATGGGGCAAGAAAATGAACAATTACCAATTTTGATGGTTGGAGTGAGGTCAAAGTTGTTATAGTCCACACTGTCAGCCACAAACTTGGTTTTCTTTGAAATCACCTCATTCCTCTTTTTGGGCGACTCATCGTAAACTTCATCTTCTGAATCACTAGAAGCATCCTCAGCAACGAGGCAGAGATTTACCTTTTCGGCACTCTCATCGCTTTCTTCATCAGAATCAGTTTCGATCCAAGTAGCAAGTTCTTTAGAATTCTCTTCTTCTTCGGCAACCATTCCCTTTCGTCGAGAAAATTTTGAAGGGGAAGTTTTCTTTTTTAAATACTCATATTTGGATTGAGGACACTCCGAATCAAAATGATCGGGCTTTCTACAATTGTAGCAAACGAGGTCACTCTTTTTCTTTGGGTTACTCACCCTTGAAGATGTTGCTGGATATTTACCTTTTGAAACGGTTTTGAATTTTTATGAAATTTTTGAAAACGTTTTACAAACATGGAAAAATCCTCATCATCCATATCGATGAGAGAAGAAGTTGAAATACAAGGATCTGAGGTAGGCTTTGAGGGTTTCTCCACATGATCAATAACAGACATAAAAAGTGATTTTTCCTTTCCTTCGACCTCTTCAATATGTTGTAATTTTAACTCATAGACTTTAAGATTTGCATATAAGTTACTGAGAGTCCATGTATTCAACTGTTTTGAGTCTTCGAGGGAAGTTGCTTTGTGCATCCATTTGGATCCCAGAGAAGAAAGGAATGTCATGTTAATTTCTTTATCAGTTAATACTTCATCAAGAGATAAGCAAGCATTTACTACCTCAACATAGCGATCGTAGGTTTGATGTAGAGATTCATTCGGTAGTCTGTTGAAGCTGCTGTATCTCCTTTCAACTTCAAACTTCTTGCTTTCCTTGCATTGATCATCACCTTCGAGATAGTTTTCAATAGAATCCCACATCTGCTTTGCGGTCTTGCATTTGAGTACCTTCTGATAGGTGGAAGTAGGTAAGGTTCCGGAAATGATGTTTCTGGCTTTGCTATCTAATGCAACATACTTTCTTTCTTCATCAGTCCATTCCGTCTTCAGCTTTTTGACTTCAGGAATTTTGGTATTGGTAGTTGTATCAGGATTGGCTTTCATTGGTACAAAAGGTCCATCGTTTACACAATCGACCAACCTTTAATCTATTGACTCTAAATGAATTAGCATTTGAGCTTTCCAGATATCGAAGTGATCTTTATCCAACATAGGAATGTGTGAATAGTTAATCGTTGCCATAGCTTTTGAAATTGCCATGACGAATCGACACCCAAGCTGTTAAGCTTGAAAAACAAAGAATAGTTTTATAAAGGTGTTGTGCTTTGATACCACTTGTTAGTCCCAAAAGTGCAACAAGAGTATGAAAACAGCTAGAGGGGGGGTGAATAGCTGTATAAAATTTTTCTACTCTTTTCAAAAATTCAACCTTGGCTTACTTAGGCTGAAAGGGTGGTCAAGTTAAAACCAACTTTCAAGCTTAGTAAAATGCACAGCGGAAGTTTCTAAGTATAAAAGCTTAGTAGTAAAAAGGGAGTGTGGTCAACCGCAAATAGGAAAGTGTGGTCGACCGCAAGGTTGAAAATAAGCTTAGGCAGATTTATACTTGTGATGATGCCCGATTTTTAATTTTGAAAAATCAAACGGAGTCGCCACGCCATTTTTAGTTTAAGGGCCAAAACTTTGAAAAATGCCCAAAAATGAGAGAAGTGAGTTCGGAGGTCACGTTACACTCCGGGAAGAACGATTAGCACGTTCATCCAGAATGCCTCGTAAAATGAGTCTTCCTAACTTAAAACCATTTGTGTGTGTGTGTGTGTGTTTTGCAAAAGGAATTTTCTGGAAATAAAAGTTTTGACTGGACTGGACTGAAATTTATCAAAACATTTTGCTTTTGTGAGTGAAAAAGGACTGAAAATAAAATGTCTGTCCATTGCATTCTTGTCCGTGCGGATCAGGTCGAGGCTCAATCCTGTCCGCGCGAATGGGACATTAATATTCCTTTTTTGCAGCTTTCCAGTCTGATTCTGTAAATTCCAGAATGTCAACTAGAGTTACAGAATCAGAACTGGAGTTTGCAACTGAAAGTGTTAAATAAAAACATTTTTGGATTTTGCATCCATGCTTGTCTCCACTTTCCTTAGGCTTTGATTAGTGATCACTAAACATGATTAGTGGTGATCTACTATATCAAGCCATCCTTAGGGTACATTAGGACTTAAAAGCACTTCATTTGCTTGGGATGGGGGAGATTTGACATAAAATAAAGATTAATGCATGAAAACTAAATTTAGGTTAAGGGTGTATCAACTTTAGAGTGGATTTCTAAGGTGGTCATTAAGATGACCATCCTTGAGATCTTTGAACTCTATGTATCAACTTCACCCTTTTTGTAACCTAGGAACCTTAATGATCTTCATCCATGGAAATTGTTCCAAGGTGGAGATCTTAGGCTAGGGAAAGACATTTACAAGGAAATGAACAATTTGGACCACTTAAAATGGTCATCCATGGAAATTTATTCCAAGATGACCACATTTTAGGTCATGTAAGAACTAATAACATAAAAGAAGATGAAAATAAGAATATAGACCATTTAGTGTGATCATCCATGGAGATGAACTCCAAGGTGACCACACTTTAGGCCAAGAGATCAAATAACAACTAGTTGATGTAAAAGAGGAGCAACAAGTTAAAAGGATGTGGATCCTTGTAGAGAATCATCCATGGAGATGGACTCCATGGAGATCCTCTTGGATCTAGGACAAGAGATGAACAACAAGTAAATGAACAAGTTACATCTTTTTTAAATGTGAGATGTATGCATGGATGAGGAAGATTAAGGTAAGGAGAAGGAGGGTTTACCAATGGTTGCACCCTATCTTCCTTGGATTTGTGTTTGGGGCTTGAATATGATCAAGATTTGTGTTTGGATTTTGTGTTTAGATGAGTGTTTTTGGATGAGTGTTAGGATGTTTTTTGGGATTTTCGTTAATATAACAGTAGGGTTCGAAAAAAAAGGATCCTTAAACTGAGAGAGAATGATTTTATTTATACGCTGGATTTAGGTTTCAATGATGTCCGCGCGGACGAGACTGAGTCTCATTCCTGTCCGCGCGGATGGGGATGTTGGCGTGCACGATTTTGCGAAGCGATTTTAGGTACTTGCATTTAATGAAAAGTTGGTCAATTTCTTGGAAATGACTCTTCCCAGCGAGATCCAACCTATTTTTGTTGTTCCTTTAAGGTCCTTCCTTGTTTAAATTACCTTAGGAAGTGACCAAAATGCCCTTAAATGTTTACTTGACGTGGAAAACGTTAAATTGGGCTGAAGGAACTTTGGCAGCTCAGATTGGGACACTTACAGTAGCCCCTCGACGACGGCACTTTCGGAGGAAGTGGGGTCATCGATAAAAGTGAGGTCCCAATCTGTTGGGGAAAAGAGGGTGACCATTTTGGTCGGACCTCTCGGGAAAGGAATGACCATTTCGGTCTGATGGCTGAACCTAGTGATAGGCTACCTACGTATTCTTAAGAGGAATCAAGCCGGTCGTAGTTCGGGTCTTTCGACTATCTTCAGACGTCGACCCTAGAGTGACTGTTTTAGGATGTCAACCTGGTAATGATTTCGGTTTGTCGAATCAGAGGATGATTGCAATTTATCGCTTTCCTCGTGTTTTGTATCGTAACCGAAGTGATAGCGTTTAGGTGCCTCAAGCCTTGATGATGGCGTTTTAGGTGCCTCGGACCTTGATGATGGCATTTTAGGTGCCTCGAACCTTGATGATGTCGTTTTAGGTGCCTCGAACCTTGATGATGGCGTTTTAGGTGCCTCGGACCTTGATGATGGCATTTTAGGTGCCTCGAACCTTGATGATGGCATTGATGATGGCGTTTTAGGAGCCTCGAACCTTGATGATGGCGTTTTAGGTGCCTCGAACCTTGATGATGGCGTTTTAGGTGCCTCGAACCTTGATGATGGCGTTTTAGGTGCCTCGAACCTTGATGATGGCGTTTTAGGTGCCTCGGACCTTGATGATGGCATTTTAGGTGCCTCGGACCCCTTGATGATGGCATTTTAGGTGCCTCGGACCTTGATGATGGCATTTTAGGTGCCTCGAACCTTGATGATGGCGTTTTAGGTGCCTCGAACCTTGATGATGGCGTTTTAGGTGCCTCGAACCTTGATGATGGTGATCTGGAGGTATCAACTTATTTTGAAACGATTTCCTTTGATGGTTCGTATCCTTTTGTTGGAGACGGACTCTGAGGGGATAGGCAGTCCTTTGGTGGACTTCAATTGAAGGGATCGGTCTTACGTTTGTTACCGTAGAAAGAAACGGGATTCCGTTAGCTTTCGTCGGGGAAATCGGGCTTACGTTTTACTGTCGGGGAAAAGGATGACCGTATTGGTCAAGTGGCTGGACCTATGGTAGGCTACCTACGTATCCCGAATGGGAATCAAGCCTATACGTAGTTCAAAAGCTGCTGGGGATGGAAATGAGGAAAGAAACGGGGTTCCGATAGCTTTCGTTATAGAAAACGGGCTTACGTTTTACTGCCGGAGCTGAAAACGAGGAAAGAAACGGGATTCCGTTAACTTTCGTCGGAGAAAACGGGCTTACATTTTACTGCCGTAGATGAAAATGAGGAAAGAAACGGGATTCCATTAGCTTTCGCCGGAGAAAACGGGCTTACGTTTTACTGTCGGAGGTGAAAACGAGGAAAGAAACGGGATTCCGTTAACTTTCGTCGGAGAAACGGGCTTACGTTTTACTGCCGTAGATGAAAATGAGGAAAGAAATGGGATTTCGTTAGCTTTCGCCGGAGAAAACGGGCTTACGTTTTACTGCCGTAGATGAAAATGAGGAAAGAAACGGGATTCCGTTAACTTTCGTTGGAGAGAACGGGCTTACGTTTTACTGCCGTTAGGTTCTTTTGAAAGGGGGTTAACTTGGGTTAACTTTGGTTATCCTCAGTTAAGTCCGGGGTCAAACTGCGAAGTCTAGATTTTTAAAGGGAAAAGGGGGATTTTACCCCTCAATCCTGTCCGCGCGGACAGGAACGAAGTGGAAACAGGTTTTTTAAAAGGCCGAGGCCTTTCCTTCTTCTCCTTCACCGCCTTTTACAGTTTTAGAGAGAGAGAGAGAGAGACGGAGAAGACGCCATTGTTGGCCAAAAAACCTTCGAAATCTCTTGATTTTCTTCGATTTTCGAGCCATGGAACACGGGGAGGCTGCTATTCAAGGTCAGGGACGCGGTCCGATTGCGGAGAGGAGGCTAGAGCTCGTAAGGATGCGGAGGCATTATTCGCTTTCGCAATCGATTGCGGAGGAATCCTACCCCGATATGTGGCAGCATTGGTCCACTGATCCGGATCTTCGCACGGTATATTTTGAACCCATTTATTGTTTTTGTCGATTTTTATTCGAATTGAAAGAAATAGGGTTTTAATTTTTTATTTTTTTGTTTGAAAAATTTGAAAACCCTTGTTCTTGCCATTGAAATTTGAATTTGATGATTTGCATGCTTTGTTGAGTATATGGATAATTTAAATATGCTTTTTATTTGAAAAAAGAATGGGCGATTTGCCATTTTTGAAATATGAGGTGACGAAAATTTTTTCCGAATCCGGGACGGACTTTTGCATGTGGGATTTTTGCAATGAGATGATGTTTTTATGAATGAGATGAATGCAAAGAATTATTCATGCGTGCTATTTTGTGAAAATAGGATTTTATGTGAAAAATGGGACGGAGTTTTGTTTCTGTTGACTCCTTATGAATGAATGAATGTGGAAAATTGTTTATGTGTGCTATTTTATGAAAAACGGGACGGAATTTTGTTTCTGTTGACTCCTTATGAATGAATGAATGTGGAAAATTGTTTATGTGTGCTATTTTATGAAAAACGGGACGGAATTTTGTTTTTGTTGACTCCTTATCATTGACATGTCCTTTTATGTATGGATGAATGTTTAAATGGTGATTGTTTGAAATCTTAAAGACTTTGTCATTTGTGCAAGAAAAATGGGGTTTAGTTCATTGTATGCAGTTATGCTGCCGAATTTTTTTATTTTTTTTTCAAAACTTTATGTCTATGATGCTCGTGTATGCTTTTAAATGCAAATGTGATTGTGTGTTGACATTTTGTTGTTTCAATTGCAGGGTGGTGATCGATTTGTGCAGGATCAGCTGAATAAGCTGAAGACCCGGGGATCAGTGGAGTCTGTGATTAGCCTGTAGGACCAGCTTCCGATCTTGGGCAGAGGGGCGATTATGAGTCCGAGGCAGATTGTTATTGAGACGGGGTTGTACGAGTTCATTGAGTGTTTGAGGGGGTTGGTGAAGTTGCCGAAGAGCAAGGGCTTGACTTTTGCCTTGGCGGAGCATTGGTGGGACGTGACCCATACCTTCCACTTTTTTTGGGGCGAGGCTACAGTTACGCCTTCTGACTATGCTGCTATCACGGGTTTGTCCTTTAAGGGACGTAGCATTGAGTGGCGGGATGGCTACAGTGACCAAGACTTGCAGGATCTCCTAGGTTTTGTCCCCAGTCCCAAGAAGGGGATGGGGATGGAGTATGCAGTGATCCAGGGGAAGATCGTGGAGAGCATAGCGAGGTATGAGGCTGGTGACGAGAGGATAGCTGCTGAGCAGATTGCTAGGTCTTTTCTGTGGTTTGCTTTTTTGAGTACGTTGTTTGGGCATGCCGAGGGGACGGCTGTGTTTGCATTGCTGAGGACATTGACTGATGTGGAGAGAGCTGGAGAGGTGGCCTGGGGGGAGGCCAGGCTAGCATAGCTTTATTTTGCTCTAGACAGGTACAGCCGGAAGGCTGTGAGCTCCCTTACGTGCTTTGAGTTTCTGCTGGAGGTACAAGCTTCTGCCTTTTCTTTTCTTTTTGCACGTGTTGTTTCTTTTCTGAACTTAACTGATGTAACCTTTTCCTTTCGCAGGTATGGGCTCTAGAGTTCTTCCACATCACGATGTGGCTGCAGCCGGCGGAGCATATTGGGGCGTATTCGGCTATGCTCTCCTGGACTAGGCAGGCTCGGGAGAAGAGGAGTGCTCGGGGGCGCACGCCCTCAAGTATAAGGAGTGTCGGCCCCTTGTGAGAGCGGAGACGGATGAGAGGATTCAGTTCTACCCCGAGGCCGTTTTGACGTGGAGCAGCTGAAGGGCGCGGAGAGATGGACAGTATATAGGAGGATCTTGAGGGGGTTGTCTTGTGACGTTTATTACTTGGGGGATAGGGTAACGTGCCAGCATGGCGACGGCGCGCCTTTGATGACACCGATGGAGCCTCCTGCTGACATGATGAGTCCGACCGAGGGCTCGGAGACTTGGGCTTATTACCGGGGCAGCCAGCACTTTTCCGGGTTTGTGACGGATGAGCAGTATTCGCTGTTTGTGCTGAGGAGGCTGAGGATGCCCAGGTGCTTGAGAGAGAGGGGATCCCGATTGTGCGGTACCCTCGGTCGGACTTTTCATATGTCCAGGATGGGGTCAGATTGAGAGTGCACATTCCTATCCCCGAGAGGGCCCCCCGAGCCTTCCGGCCTCGTCCGGATATGAGGGTATGTCTCTTTATTTCTTCTGTCTCTTCTTCTCTTTTTTTTTCGCTTCAACCACTTCTGACGCCTTTATTTTTGTGCAGTTCCCAGCCATGGTTGTTGAGAAGCTGATGCGGCAGGTGTTGGGGCCAAGAGGTTTATTAGGCGGCTCGTAACCCGTGGGGCCGCTCGGGGCAGGGAGAGACGAGCACAGCCGGCGCCGGTAGAGCGAGAGCCCTCCCCTACTCCTTTCGAGCATTCCACATACATCCCCATGTCTCCTCTCATGGATTCCAGCAGGGAGCTGCCTCCTGATCACGTCATCCTCGGGGATTTGCATGGTTCGGGGCACGTTTGGCACCAGGGTGGATCATCTTCACAGGGCCAGGTATCCGACGCGTTCACGTTCGGGTATGATTTCTTCGCAGATCTCGGCCTGCCCTATCATGGCGTACCTACTGGTCCAGACGAGCCTCTTTCTGGAGACGAAGATGACGACCCCGAGCTCGAGATATTCATGACTGCAGAGGATATAGGTACGAGTCTCAAGAGGGACCGAGGGAAGGCGCTAGCCTCTGATGATTCTGATTAGTGATTGGTTTGTTCGAACAGATACAATTTATATTTCATGCACATTTTTTTTTGGAATGTAATAATCTAGGATTATTGACACTTACTTTTTTTTCTTTTCTTTATTTATTTATTATGCATGTGAATGTTGCATGAGCCCGGTTTTGTGGCAAGGGTGTGAATGTTTGGTATATGAACTGTTTTGGACAGGTTTTGTGCAGGTTTCGAGCGACTGGGATGAAATATTCCTCCGCGGTGCAGCAGTAAAAACTGCTGCAGATTTTTTTCTGATGGTGACATTCTTGTTCGCGCGGATGGGGATGAGGGTCTCATTTTCGTCCGCGCGGATGGGAATGAAGTCTGACACTGGCATTTAATTTTTGCTTTGGATCTGGTTTTCCCTTCTTTTAACTCAAACACCCACTCCAACTGCCTGTTCAAACTGCATTTTCGGGGAGAAGGAGAGAAAATCCATGGAAAACTTTATGAGAAATCCATCAAAATTGTCCCAAGAATCCCAAATGTCTTTCTTCAACAAGTTCAAGGAGTGGTCCCGGGAGATCATGCACGAGAGGATGTTATTTTTTGAAGAAAGGTACAAGATAAAATGCTTGTGGTCTCTTAAAGAATTGGTTCCGGATTATGATCTCTTGAGGGCCTCCGCTTCATTTTGGGATACTAGAAGACATGTCTTTTGCTTTTCTTACAATGAGGTGGTCCCGACTGTTGAAGAATTCCAAGCTTTGTTTGGTGGTTCCGAGGTGGAAGACATTGCGATCCCTTTGCCCGGAGGAGCTTCCTTTGTTGATAGGTTGTGCAACCTTCTTCATCTTTCCCCGGAGGAAGCACAAGGTATGATCCGTGGTCCTGATCATTTTGACATTTCCGGTCTTCCTGATAGGTTTAGGGGTTTAGGCTTGATTGATGATGTGCCCAAAAATGAGAGAAGTGAGTTCGGAGGTCACGTTACACTCCGGGAAGAACGATTAGCACATTCACCCGGAATGCCTCGTAAAACGAGTCTTCCTAACTTGAAACCATTTGTGTGTGTGTGTGTATTTTTGTTGGTCCTAAAGGTGGCAACAAGGGTGAAAATACAGCTAGAGGGGGGGGGGTGAATAGCTGTTTCAAATTTTTCGCCCTCAATTTAAAACTAAACCTCTACGCTTACAAAACCTCTTGCAGTGTATAAGAAACTGCAAGTAGAGTTGTAAAATGCACAGCGGAATATACTTAAAATAAATGCAGTTTTGAGGAGGCGGTTTTGCAAGGCGGTTTTAGTGCAATTTTCTGAGCAGTTGTAAAAATGAAAGTGTAGTTTGACAATGTTAACTCCAAACACAATTTCACAATAAAGGATAACTATAAATATCAAACAGAGACAGAGATAAATAATTAGCAAGCACAGAAAATATAAATGCAGTAAAGTATATGAACAAGCTATTTGGAGTGGTTCAATCGATAAACGATCTACGTCCACTACCAAGATGGTTAGTCTTGGATTTCTAAGAGAGATTTTATATTGAATATTTGAAATTACAAAGTACAATAAAATCTTTTCTATGAAGAACAAATCCTAGACTATAATCAGTGTATCTCAAATGAATAAACTATGTATTTAAACAAGTGAGGTGTGTGTGTGTGTTCAAGATCAAGGCTCTTTAAATCTGAGAGAAGTAGAGCTCAATGATTCTTGAATGTGTTAAGGCTTGATTTCTGGGCTGGGGAATATTTCTTGAAGAATGAAGATGAAGATTCAAAGGACTTAGAATTTCTGGGCAGAGCTTCAACTTCTTATGAACACATTAATTTCTCAAGATTCAAGCAATCTTCAAATTGTGAAGATTAGGGGTATTTATACCCAAGCATCAAGAAACTAGCCATTGGATACAGCTGTTGTAAGGACAGTCCTTGATGCAATCCCATTGGTCCACAGCAACCACTTTTGTCCTTTGGAACTGATGTTGCAGGTAAAGCTGATCAGACCTCAGCGGCAATCAAGGTGGTTAGGACATCTGTCACCTTTTTAAGATTCTTGCAGATCTTGTCTGAAAAGTAGTCACGTGACAAGATATGGTAGTTGACTTTTGATATTGCTGACGTGGATTCCAACGGTCAATGAAGTTCTCTTCAAGAAGCCAATCATTGGGGCGGTTCTGGGGTCAAGCGGTTTGACATGAACGCGGTTCTGTGAATGTGGTGCCCAAATTTTGGTGTTGGATTCACGCGAGTTTGAAGACATCCGAGTTATTTGAAAAACGGAGTCGCCACGCCATTTTGATTACCTCAAAACTTTGAAAAAAAGGTTTTTACTTGGGTTCGGAGGTTAAGTTACCCCTTGGGAAGAACGTTTGGCGTTCACCCAAAGTGCCTTGCCGGAGCAAGTCTCCCAAGATTTCATTAATCGTGCTTGCTTGCGTGCTTTCTTTGTGTGCATGTGTTTGAGAGTAAAAGGGGAAATGTCCCAAGTTATCTTCCGGACGTACAAACCATTTGTTGGTTGTCGCTCGGGATTCCTTGGAATTTTATGTATTCGGGATTATGATCCCGTCCTCATCTTGTGACTTGTGATCATCGCATTTTAACCTCGGGACCCTCGGGACTTGCGTGATCGAGAGAATGACTCTCTTTTGGTCAAAGATGAGGTTCTTTAGGAAGGAATGTCCTTAGCCCATCAATCCTACGCTTTAAGACGGTCGAGCTCGTATAGAGGCTTCATACTCATTCTTAAGCGATAATCGGAGATATAGGGTTCAAGGTTATCCTTTTCCTAAAGAAATCATGAACCTTTAATGGAAGGAACGATGCAAAGATGAGAACTTTTACACCGGTCCGTTCCAAGGTTGGGGAAAGGGGAATGCATGATGAAAATGACTCTTTAATGAAAAGATGACATTTTTGGTTTTAGCAAATGATGCTTTTTGATTTAAAGAAAGGATCTTTATTGCAAATGATGCATAAAGATAGGATTTTTATGCAAATGATGCATTGAAAAAGGGGTTTTGATGCAAAGGATGCATTTTTATTGAAAAAGATTTGATCTTTATATGCAAATGATGCATAAAAATGACATTTTTATTTGAAAATGGGGGTTTTAGGTGCAAAGGATGCACCTTTATGAAAAAGACTACATTTTTATGACAAATGAGGTCTTAATGCATGCAAAAGGGAAAGGGGTGATAAAGATGTGATCTTTATGAATAAATGCCAAGTCCCAAGCAAGATATATGAATGCAATGAGCAAGTATATCAATTAAAATGCAAGGTTAGGGCGTGCGAGGTTACCAATCGTTTCCTTCGCTTCTTCGGACGGAGCTAGGAGGAGAGGTTCGTCTTGGGTCTTCAAGGAGGAGGGAGATGGCTTCTTGAGCTTCTTCTTCGCCTTCTTGAGCCTTGAGGGTGTTCTTCACGTCGATTGTGTTTGTGAGTGTATTGTATCTCTATTGTGTGTCTTGTTGTTGTTGTGAAATGGGTAGAGGAGGGCTCTATTTATAGGCGATCTGGATAAGGCTAATGAAGCCGTGCGGTCGAAGCGACGAGCTAATGCGGCCGTGCGGGCTTATCCATTGTGACTCTGCATTCTAGAACCATGCAAGGTGGCATTATTCTAGAACCTTCCCTCCTAATTAAGAAAAACGTGTTTCTTAATTAGGAAGGATTCCCTTCAGCCTTTATTTAATTAAAAACAGTTCCGGAATGTTTCCGGTACACTAGGAAAAGGTACGGGAATTACCGGAAAACTTACCGAAAATGTCGGGAAAATTAGCAGGAAGGCATGAGCCGGATTTGGGTACTTACGAAGCCCCTCGGCAACGTCACTTGCAAGGCGAGTGGGGTTGTCGATAGAAAAGGATCCGATCGGCGAATGCCGAGACGGATTGGGTGACCAAGGTGGTCGAGTGGTGAACCTTTTGGAAGGCTACCTACGTATCCCGGAGGAATCGAAGCCGAGGCCGTAGTTCGGAATTAGGATCCGGCGGGGAAGGAAGAAGAGAAGCTGGTCTCTTCTTTGGGGAAAAAGAAGAGAAAATGACCTAGGAGGTCAAGCAATTGATCCTCTTTGGGGATATGCTAGGAGTGACCCGGGTGGTCGGATATACGAACTTCTATGAGGGCGCTTTATCACCGAGGAGTGACAAAGAAACGGGGTGACCAAAGTGGTCGAATGGCTGGACCTTTTATAAAAGGCTACCTACGTATCCAGAGGAATCAAGCCTTGATCGTAGTTCAAGCATCACTAGATAGTTAGGAACGATGTCTAGGATCCTTGAGATTTTGACAATTCGGAGGCTGTCACCTGAAGAAGCTAGAGCTTATGGCGCTATCTCTTTATGACGGAGATAGAGGTAACTTAAGTTGGGAAACTTGAGCGTACGTCACTATTCGCGGATAGAGGTAGCACAAGTTGGAATGACTTGGGCATACGTCACTATTCGCGGATAGAGGTAGCACAAGTTGGAATGACTTGGGCATACGTCACTATTCGCGGATAGAGGTAGCACAAGTTGGAATGACTTGGGCATACGTCACTATTCGCGGATAGAGGTAGCACAAGTTGGAATGACTTGGGCATACGTCACTATTCGCGGATAGAGGTAGCACAAGTTGGAATGACTTGGGCATACGTCACTATTCGCGGATAGAGGTAGCACAAGTTGGAATGACTTGGGCATACGTCACTATTCGCGGATAGAGGTAGCACAAGTTGGAATGACTTGGGCATACGTCACTATTCGCGGATAGAGGTAGCACAAGTTGGAATGACTTGGGCATACGTCACTATTCGCGGATAGAGGTTGCACAAGTTGGAATGTCTTGGGCATACGTCACTATTCGCGGATAGAGGTAGCACAAGTTTAGAGTTACGACAATTCGGAGGTTGTCACCTAGTGTTATCTCGTTATAACGGAATTAACGGAGCGGCGGGAATAAAGCTTGATTGCTAAAGAGATAAGGGATATTTTACGAAAAGATGTTATCTTGGTTAAAAGATAACGGAAATTGCATGCCCAAGTGGAAGGTCCGGGCGGGATTGTAATTTACGCTCGGAGCGAATGAAGCCGCCGGCATGAGATGGAGAAAAAGGAGCCGTACGGCTAGAGACCTGTTTTTCAGATTATTTAAAACGAGTTTGAACGGGCATTGGGCATTATTGCCGCCCAAGAAGCTGCCGAGGAAGAGAGAGAAGAGAGAAGAGAGAATTTCTTCAAAATTCTTCAATTCCCTTTGCTTCTATCGATTGGAATGGATCCGGAGGGCAATCCCATACCGAGGCAAGCAAGAAGGAACATCTCCGCGGCTGCGAGAAGGAGGAGAAAGGAGCTCGTTCGGACGGAGAGGAAGTATGACTTCCTTACGCCTCCATCGGAGCTTTACCGGGAAGAAGGGAGCATAAATCAACGAACCCGCGATCGGTTGGGGTAAGCATTCTCATTTTGCTCAAATCCGATGATTTTGCTTGAATTTTGAATGATTTAGGGCTTGACCCGAATTTTAGGATTTTTGAATGATTTTTTGAATGATTTTGAGATGCATGAACAACCTATGAGGCTAAGAATGTGCAATGTGCAACTTGTTTGATGAAAATTATGAGAATGACTCACTTTTTTCTCGCAAAATGAAGTAAGAATGAGAATTTTTCAAAATATGAGACGGAGTTCTTGCCTTGTGCTAGAACTAGGTCAAAATTCTGATTTTCAATGAGAAAACATGATTTTGGAAGATGAAAATGATTCATGCATGCCATTTCTGAAAGAATAATGCTTATGTGCAAAGAGTTGTGAAAATTGTGATTTTGTGCCTTAGGAAAGCAACGGGACTTGATATGACGCGTTTCAAATGATGAAAGACGCTTTTTTTTTTTTTTTTTTTTTTTTTTTTTTTTTTTTTTTGATGCCAATAATGCTAGAAAAACTTTTGTGAATGATTTTCTTTTGAAAACATGTGCACTCTCTTTTGTGAATATATGCATGCTTTTGAAAATGATGAAGGGCGACGCTTCTTTTTTTCTTGGTGCTTGTCTGAGGAGAACAAGTCTAGAGGACCATCGGAGATAGCGGTTAAGCTTTGGCGAGAGGATGCCGGATTTTGAGAAGAATGGGGTGAATCCCAGCGGTGGTGCGGGCTACCGTGCTTAGATGCGTTTGTAGAGGCTATCGGCGGGGTGTTCACATCACCTCTAAGAGCAAGGGCTTGGTCCGGGCCCTTTACGAGTTACGGTGGGGACGGTACTCATAGCTTTCACAGGCAGGGAGAGCGCGGTGACTCCTGCCGATTTCACGGCTATTGCGGCCTGCGGTTCACGGGAGGCCCGTGACTTGGAGAGACCACATTACGGTGAGGAGTTCCGAGGCTTTGGTTGGATTTGAGCTGATTCCCAGTGGGGATGGAGACGCGGAACGTCGAGGTGGCGATTCGAGACTTGCATGCGAGAACTTTCTTGCTAATGATGTGGCCTTGCCCGGTAGCTAGAAGCATTCATATGGTTGATGCTATCGGTCACTATCTTTGCTAATTACGGGACGCCGCAGACTTGCCTCCTCGACTCTTTGGAGGATGTGGATGGGATAGGGACGGTCTCTTGGGGCGAGGCCGGATTGGCGGAGTTGTACTTCTCGTTGGACATGTACGGTCGGAACAAAGCTGCTTCCATGGGCTTCTCATTTGCCCTTGAGGTAGTCTCCTTTCTTTTTTTCTTTTCTCTTTTCTGTCTTGAGACTTTTATAAGAGAGAATGACCTTTTGATGTTTTGAACATGCGGGCTGGTTTTGCGAGGTGATCGGGTTCTTCCCTTGGAACCGGCGAGTGATGTCACCATCTTCCACTGCTATGGTTATTTGGAGGAGATGCGAGAGATAAATTCACGGGAAGACCCGGATTACCTTCGATTACAAAATGGTGAGGCCGGTCATCAACGGGGATGGGCACGACGGAGTGGACTTCTACCCAGGGCGGGTATCAGGAGATTTTCTTTGGGAGATGCCATCGAGGTGACGAGGCGAGAGGAGGTGGCTCACTGGGCGACATGTGATGTCATTTACTTGGGGGACCGTTTCTCGAGCGGCATGGCCATGTCCCTCCATTGGACGCCATTACTCCCCACGATCCTCCCGGCCACGGATGCTACGGCCCGAGGGATTGGCCGAGAGGATGAGATTGCCAGAGTACCGAGCGGCGTGGGCTGCGAAGGAGCACTTTGACATGGACACCCCTACGCTGTGTTTGTGGAGCGGCGCTGAGGACGCCACAAAAGCTAGTGAAGCTAGCGGTCACTCGAGGATATGGGGAGGATGAGCCTGCGACCCGCCGATCCCTCCTGCGCATCTGTCCTATGTGGTCCATGGAGTGCCGAGGAGGATGAGGATACTGTCCCCGATGCTAGGGAGCCCCGGTACACCTTGCCGCTGATAGCCTTTGTAAGTGTACTCTTAGGGTCTTATTCCCTTTTTAGCTTTGATTTTACGCTTTTGCAATTTTTGAGATTTTACGAGATTTTTCTCTTCTTTTTCTCGGAGTTCCGGCTCGCACTTACGATAGGGTGAGTCGGGCGAGAATAGGGGTGGAAGGACATGTGCCGGTCTCTTACGAGGAAGGCGCTGCGCTTCGAAGGCGGCGGCGGATGCGCGGGAGCACAGGCGCAAGAGACGGCACGTCGGGGCACGGCGTCTACCTCATCGGCCTCGGAGTACTCTTCCCGGTGCCATGCCTCGGGGCGGGGACCCAACGGCGACATTACGGAGGCGGTGGGCGAGTACGGGCACGATAATGTCCATTTGTCGACGTGAGCGACCGGGAGGACTTGATGAGGAGGCTAGCATTTATGAGTTGAGCGGCGATGAGGAGGAAGAAGAATCGGAGGCCTAGGAGGTCTCTAGAATAGATTTGGAACGAAAACAAACAATGAACAATTTTTATGCACACTTTGTTTATTTTTTGCTTTATTTGGGCGCCGATGGGCGAAAACATTGTATTTATATTTTATTTACTTTTCTAATTTATGCTTTCTCAATTTGCATATTATCGAGCCTTGGGGCAACTTTTTGGTTGGAATTGGGGTGGCGGGCCAAAATGATTTATAACGGTATATAAATGCTTGAATGGCTTACGGATATGTTTTTGTACGGGTTTTGGTTGAAAAAGTGGGGTGAAAACTCCCTTGGGCAGCAACTTTGGTTCTTTGCAGAATTTTTCTGCGAGAGGGCTAATGTAGCCGTGCGGCATGGCCTTGAGGGAAAATGAAGCCGTGCGGCTAACGGTTACATGCAGTGGTTATTTTACGAATAAAAGCAAGGCTTGGCCATTTCATTTCATTTTCACTCTAGACTTGTCCCAATTGTTCCCCGAGCATATTTTGGACCTAAAAGCACCATCTTTGAACACTTTGCGATGGAGAATCCCGTCGGATTGCAAAGGGGAAGCGAGACCATTTTCTATCCAGGTCTTCAATCTTGGGCGAGACATAACTTCCAAAATCACAAGGGGCACTTTGATTCTTCCTTCAAGATCAAGTCTTTATGGCATTTGAGGGATCTCCCGCCCGATTGGGACTGTTGAGAGCCGCGGCAAAGTTACGGGACGTCAGGAGACATGTTTTGCTTCTCTTACAACGAAATTGTCCCAACGCACGAAGACTTGAGCCTTGATTGGGGGTCCCGAGGCGAGGCTACATCTATTCCGCTGATCGGAGACGTGCCGGTGACGGTAAAGCTTGCATCTTTTCTGCGAGATTCCTTTGGGAGAGGCGAGAGGATGATGGTAGCCCGGATAGGATTGACCTTTCGATATCCCGGGCAGGAGTTTGGGTCTCCGAGATATGGCGCGACCACGGTGGCTATGGATGCTTTCATTCTCTGCGTATTCTCTGTTTTGTTCACTGCCGAGTCCGTGGGGATCTGTCATAGTGGCCTCTTGGACATGGTCGAAGGCTGCGAGTGGGAAGGATATTGTCCCATTGGTTTTGGGAGAGACATTTCATGGGATCGACGGGATGGCTCGGGGAGACCGTTTCATGAGGTCGGGAGTCCGGCTATGTTGACTACGTAGGCTGCGGGAGAGGCTCGGGGCTTTGCACAGGGCTTTGCCGACTCGGTGCCCTTGGGTGATTTCTCGGAGAGGTGCGCCTAGGCGGCGAGGAACGGGGTAGGCTGGGAGGCGATGATGGCTAGGCTATCCACTTCGGACATCCGTTGGTGGATACCACATTGGAGGTTGCGGACCCGGGAGGATATTTCGGGAGTCTTATCTTTGTGAGGGTTCCGAGTTACTGCTGGTCATCCTTCTACATACCTGCTTAGTATCCGGGCGGTTTGGGGCTTTACGGGAGCCTTTGAGTGATTGGGAGGACATCCGGACCATGGAGGTGGTGTCATTGGACATGAGAGATCCGGCCCGGCTTCTCTTTCTTCTCGAGGGCTTGGACATATCTTGCTTTCCCACCCGGGGCTATCTTCGGGAGCGGGAAGAGCACCATCTTGACCACTGTCTACTTGGGCGAGTACGAGAGGGAGATGGGAGCGACTCGGGTTATCTTGGAGGATAGACGTCGAGCTTTATTGGGAGGCGGCTGCGACTCGAGTAGGACTACGAGGGAGGCGAGGCTAAGGCGAGTTGCCATAACCGGTCGAGGTGATTTGGTCGGAGATATGGAGGCTCGGTACAAGAGGTTGTCCGAGGTCGCTCCTTTGGTGAGGCTCGAGAGGGAGGAGGTGCGGACTCGTGCTCGGATAGAGAGCACTCATTGACACGGGGTTGGTAGAGGCTCCGGTGAGGATACCGAGAGGTCGGGATGAGGGATACCGACATCATAGACACAAAGAGGAAGAAGACTCGACGGGGCCGAGGAAAAGGGAAGAAGGCGAAGAAGACTCGGCGAATGACGGCGACAAGTCTTTTCTCAAGATCCTCTTATTGCCATTTGCAAACACATTAGTTTATTTAGGCATTTTATTGTATTTTAGATCTTTTTAGCGAGGTTAGCGAGTTAAGAGGTAGACCGTGCTTGAACTCATCAAGAAGTTTTTAACTTGTAATGAACAAGGCATATTATCTTAAAAATTAATCAAGACACATTTCATGGAAATTCAAATGTCTTTATTGATTGGGACCCGTTTTATGAAAACCGAAATACCCTTTATTATTTAGGACGCACTTCATGGAAGCTTGATTGTCCTTTTTATTGTTTAGACCGAACCATATATGGCTGCCTACGTTCCCCTTTTACAAGAAAGGCTAAGGGGCTCGGGTCTACGTAGTTCATTACGGTGAACCGATTTTTTCGTGTGCGGCCACTGTTTTTGCCTAGACCGCCCTTTTTGGGGTTTTCGGCCTAGTGGGCATTACTCTTTTTGCACTAAGATTTTTTCTCTTTTTTTTTTTTTTATATGTGCAACCACCTGTCTTTTGCCTAGACCGCCCTTTTTGAGGTTTTCGGCCTAGTGGGTATTACTCTTTTGCACTAAGATTTTTTCTTTTTCTTTTTTTTTTTTTATTAGACATAGTATCTTCGGAGTTTATCACCGCTTGGTGGGTGGACAAAGGGATTGCCATCCAAGTCTGCAAGCTTCATGGCTCCTCCCGATAATATCTTACGCACCACATAAGGGCCGATCCAGACGGGTTCCCATTTTCCCGGGGTTGTCTACGGTAGGGGGCTTTACTTTCGGCACTAAGTCACCTTCTTTGATGTCTACGGCCTTGACCTTTTATCAAACGCTCGGCCATTCGCCTGCGGTAGGCTCGGGTGTGTTCCATGGCTTTTAGCCTTCTCTCGTCAAGCGGGGCTAATTCATCATGCCGGCTGCGCAACCATTCCACTTCATTGACACTGTTTTCCGGGAGGACCCTTAATGACGGGATTTCCAACTCCACCGGTAACACTTTGCTTCCATCCGTAAGTTAGGGCAAAAGGAGTTTCTCCTGTGGCTGTTACGACAGACGTTACGTAGCCCCCGAGTGCTAGGTGCGGCTTTTCGGGCCAATCACGACCACGGGTGGCCATCTTCCGGATGATCCGCTCGAGTGTCTTATTAGCGGCTTCCACGGCTCCATTGGTGCAGGTGCATGCGGGGACGACTTGTGGCGAGTAACTCGAATTCGACGGCGGTCTATCGCGATCTCCTTCGAAGTGCGACCCATTATCGAAATGATCTCGTTGGGCACCCCATATACGCACATTATGTTTTCTTTGATGAAGCTGGGCCACTTTTACGGAAGTGAGGACCTTGTAGGACTTGGCCTCTACCCACTTGGTGAAGTAGTCGATGGCTACCAACACGAACTCATGCCCATTGCTTCTGCGGGGCTATTTTCCCTATCACGTCAATGCCCCAAGTTGCAAACGGCCAAGGAGTCGTCATGCGGTACAGGTCATGAGGTGGGGAGATGGTTGAGGTTGGCAAACCGCGGCACTTGTCGCGAGGTTCGGACGTGCTTGACGCGATGTCTGTCTCCATGGAGATCCAGTAATAACCCATTCGAGAATCACTTGCATCGGGGCTCTGGCATTCATGTGAGGACCGCGGGGACCATTGTGGACTTCGGTCATCAACTCTTTGGCCCTTTCTTGGGTGACACATAAGAGGAGTGGTCCTTGATACCGTTTCTTGTACGAGGTTGCCTCCTAGAATGACATAATGGGAAGCCAACCTTTTCGGGGCTTGCAAGCTTTTGGCTACGACACCTTCCTTTGGTCTACCTTCTTCGTCTCTGAAAGCTGACTCTCCGTCTTTGAGGAATTGGTAAATCTGATTGTACCAAGGTTCCTTTATAGGCTCGGGTCCCAGGTCCACTTCACAACGAAGGCTGGGGCTTCTCTTCCGCCCACTCTGAAGGGCTTTATGGCTTTTCCCTCGGGGATCTCTACCAATGAGGCTAGAGTAGCTAGGGCATCTGCGAATCTGTTCTTTTCCCTCGGCAAGTAGTGGAAAGTCACTTCTCTGAACCGTCCAGTCAACTCCTCCATATGGGCATGATACCGTTGCAGATTAGGGTCCACAGTCTTCCACTTGTTGGAGACTTGGTTGATGATCGGCCGAGTCTCCGTAAACTTCGAGCTCCTTGACATTTCTTTCTAAAGCGGCCTCCAGGACCAGCAATGCGGGCTTCATACTCGGTGACATTGTTCGTGGCGGGAAAGTTCAACTTGAGGGCTATGGGGGTATGCTCATCTTTCGGATCGACCCAATAGCATTCCTACACCATTTCCTCTTTTGTTAGCGGCTCACAAAGAACAATTGCCATCTATTTTCGTGCTCAACCGCAAAGATCCCTTCATCTCGGAAATTGGGGTTCGTGCCCTCTCGTCTTCATTGCGGGAAATTCGCAGTGATCCGACAATGCTTGACCCTTGATGGCCTTTCTCCGGTCACATAGTTGATGTCGTATTCTCGCCAAGAAGAAGGACCACTTCGCTAAACGCATCGATAGGGAAGGCTTGTCAAAGATGTACTTGATGGGGTCCATTTTCGAGACCAAATTCACGGGGTGGGCTTCGCATATAATGCTTCAATTTGCCGACTACCTGCACTGGCCCCGCATGTGTCTTTTCACATGCCGAGTAATTGAGCTCGCTCCCTTGTAGCTTCCTACGACAAAGTAAATGGCGTTTTCCACCCGAGAGTCTTTCTTTTCCCGAGCAAGCATAGCCCCAACCGCCGTGTTCTGCGATAAAGGAGATAGAGCGTAAGAGGCTTCGTCTACGTGGGGGCATAGTACCGGGGATGTACTAAGTATGCCTTGATCTCGGTCAAAGGCATCTTGGCATTCTTCGGTCCATTCTCGTGTCCACATTCTTCTTCATGAGCTTGAAGATGGGCTCGCACATAGTGGTCAACCGATTGACGAAACGGCCGATGTATCGCAATTTACCCATGAAGCTCTTGACTTACGTCCTGGTTTGAGGTGGCCTCATATCCATGATGGCTTTGATCTTTCTGGGGTCAACTTCTATACCTCGCTCCGTGACCATGTACTCCAAGCACTTTTCCCCTTGTCACTCCGAAGGTGCATTTGGCGTGGTTTAGTCTCATGGAATGCCGTCGCACTCTCAAAGAATTTTCGTAGGTCAACAAAGTGCTGCCCACCTTCTCCTTTGGAGTGGATTATCATGTCATCTACGTAGACCTCAATCTCCTTGTGGATCATGTCATGAAAAAGCGCGGTCGCCGCCCTTTCGTAAGTAGCCCCGGCATTCTTGAGCCCGAATGGCATTACCGTATAACAAGAGGGTCCCCACGGTGTGGTGAAGGCCGTCTTTCTGGTCTTCCTCTCGCCATCTTGATCTCGGTTGTAGCTCGCAAACCATCAACGAAGGATTTGACTTCGTAGTTGGCAAGTGGAATCCACCAGGATGTCTATGTTTGGCGTAGGGTAGTCGTCTTTGGGCCGGCCTTGTTCGTATCTCGAAAATCCACACAAAGAGCCGCACCTTCCCATCGGCCTTCGTTACGGCCACGATGTTGGACAACCATGTCGGGTATTCAATAACTCGATGAACCCTACCCGCAAAGAGCTTCTCAATTTCTTCTTTGACCCGTAGAGACCATTCCGCTTAATCTTTCTCGCTCGTTTTACCGGCTTAGCATCTCGGTGCTAGAGGAATTCTCGTGCTCTACTATCGAACCTGCCTAGCCCCTAAGCATATCTTTTGTATGACCATGCAAACACGTCGATGTATTCTCTCGAGCTCGATCAATCTGTCCCTTTCAACCCCCCGGAAGAAGCTTCCAATCTGTGTCTCTTTAGGTTCTTCAATAGTACCCAAGTTCACACTTATCAAAACCTCCTCGGCACTGGGGCCCGGTTTTCCTCTTTTTCCGAAACCCGCTTAAAGATTTCTTTAATGTATTGTTCGTTTAGTGTGTTTGCATCTTGTTCAAATGATTCATTATTAACTCGTTGTTAGGTTTTGAGTTAATTTATCATTTGTTAAGTTGGCAATAAGAGGATAATCGTAAAGATTTGTCATTTCATTCAAGATAAGGGGAAAGATGACATCGATTACATTTTCATAATCCTCAGCGTGAGGCCTTCGGATGACTCTCGAGGACTCGGAATTCGAAGATTCCCGACTCGACCGAATAGACAACAGGTGTTTGACACGACCGGGTTGAGGAGGACGGTACCAATCCAAGCTCCGTGATCATTTGCCGTCGATCCGGCTATCGGCCCCGAGAATGTCTCCCAATTCTTCAATGGCATTGCCTTAGTTACCAAAGTGCGAGGATCAAAATGACTTTCACCATCGTCTCCAATAACGGCAACTATCTCTATCATCTCGAATCAAGTCGATCAAGTCTCGGGATTTGTGCTTCTTCGTCAAACAACTCTTGCAAACCCCATCGATCGTTCTCACCGCCGGCGTTGTCTATCTCGTCGATCTTTGGAAGAGCTAACTCAAAGGCGAGAAGTCCATTGTCTCGGATGCCGACTTTTTGACACCGGCCGGATTTCCTTTGAAGACGTACTCATTCTCGAAAGGTGAGTGGTAGCCCTGTGGATATCTGGGCAAATCAAGGAACATTCTTCGAACGGGATTGGCCGGCTTTCCCCTAACTTTCTCAAGGTTCTCTAGAAGGGTTTTCTGCAAGGAGATCTCGGCGATCACTTTCATCATATTGTGTCCCTCCTTTTATAAAGTAATGGGTCGAGACAGACCGTAAGGATGGAGCCGGACCCCTTCACCTTTCGTGCCTTTAGCTTTTCTGGCATCCCGAGAGTTCGGTTTGTACCCCAAGCCATATCTCGGTAGTCTGCTTCCTTCACATCAATGATGGTGTTACGACCTTAAAGTCTTCTACCCAATCCAAGTCCCTAAGATAACTCATTTTTCGCATCATTCTCACGGGCAGGAGGGATTTTATCTAAGTAGTGGTGAGGTCAAGGCAACACACTTGTGCCTTGGAAGAAGCTACGGAGAAT
Source organism: Adenophora triphylla var. japonica (assembly GCA_022495995.1). Lineage (NCBI taxonomy): Eukaryota > Viridiplantae > Streptophyta > Magnoliopsida > Asterales > Campanulaceae > Adenophora > Adenophora triphylla. Next base: position 37,091 of record JAFEMH010004792.1, read on the forward strand.
CCGGTCAATGCTAACCCTTCATCATCGTGCTTGATCTCCAATATCGGGATATCCCTGCCGGTTCCTTCTACCGTGACACTCGTCCCCATAAATGGTGGTGATAGTTCCATCACTCGACCGAAATTTGACGCACCGATGCAAAGTAGAGGCTACCCCGTTTATCCGGTGGATCCAAGGCCGTCCCAAAGAAGGCAAGAAATGAAATCGGAATGTCAATAACTTGAAAATCAACGTCCATGACCTTTTTTCCGAACCACATCTTGAGAGTGGCGATCCCCAAAACCGATCGTGCAAAGGGAGTCATAGGCCTTAATAGTCTCGACTAGAAGGCTTTAAGTCCGTTGGCTTCGTATCCAATAAATCCATCATTTTAGCCGGCAAGACATTCATCGCACTCCGTCGACTAGTACTCGTGGCACCGACGCTCTTCTAACTCGGACTGTGATGTAAAGAGGTTCGTTGTGACTAGCCCCATATTTTGGCAGTGTCTAAGTCAAGAAGGTAATGATGTTTCCGTAGTGGATATTTCCAATCATTTGGACGACCTCATCCGGGGTGACATCTATGGGCACCATGGTCTTGGCCAAACTTTCTTCTAGCTTCAACTTATGAGGGTATGAGGAGGTCAACAGGACCATAAGGAGATATTGGCTTGGGTACACTTTAACCGAAGTCAACACCGGATCCTCTTTGTCGTAGTCCGGTTTTTCTCGCTTCCGCTTATAAGGCCTCTTATCTCGTCTTCGTCTCCGAGACGGCATTCCTTTGTCACCCTTAGGTTGCTCAATACTATCCGTCTGCACCGAGTCATCACATAGACATTGGATTTTCCTTGGTCATTATTCCTACCGGAGGATTCTGTCGCTTCTTTCAAAGTCGAGGCGGATTCTTACCGGCGTATGGCCAATTTCGCTGATTGATCTCGATTGACGGTGCCGCCGAAGCATAGGCGGCTTCCCAAATCTCGGTCCTGTGTTACCGGCTTTTTGACCTTTTCGAGTTTGACCGGCTGATTTCAACTTCTCCGTTTAAAGCTTTCACAGTCTCATTCAAACTTTTCAAAGTCAGCATGCAACAAGAATTATCACTTCCGGAGTTTGGAGCTTGGCCAATGGTTTTCTCGTCAGAACCTAGCAGCTTCTTCAACAGAGTGGGATCACATTCCTCATCACTGTCAAACATGTCCCTTCTTTCCCTAGGGGTCAACCTTTGACGGCATCTTGGACGTTGGCTAAACATTTTCTCGAAATGGGAAATTCCATCATCAATAAGGACTTCGTGGGGTCAAACCTCATGGCGGGTTCTTTTTCCTTACCGTCGTGGAGATTTTCTCGGGCTTTTGGCTTCGGGCTAACCATTCCTCTATTGTTCCTTCCGGCACTTCGACTGTGTCTTCATCAGTGTCACTACAGTAGCTCTCGTGGGAACTCTCGCCTTGGCTCTGATGACCAATGAGGGCAAAAGCAGGTCGGGATACTTGACGCCATATGAGGGGTATCTCAGAATCTTCCTCGGGCTTAGGATTACCAGAAGACATCATTATCATCGTAGGACATAAAGGGGACTGGGGTCGCCTCTAAACTCAGGACTCTTTCCAAGGCATCCATACATTCTTCTTCAGACCAAGTTTCAGGAGTGACTACTAACACTGTGATAGAGTCTACCCTTCCTGATGAGAGTTTGGCTTCGGCGACGCTTACATGTTCCAGATCGGTGGGAGGAGCCCACTTCCCTCTTTTGGCTAAAGCTTCGATCAAGTTCCTCCATTCACCAACTAAGTCCTTGTACGGAGTATTGAACTCTAGAATATAGGACTCATACACTGCCTCATCTAAGCTAGCATCCTTCTCCGAGCCTTTGCATAGGCTGCAGACACACTTTGAGGTGATTTCATCCCCTATTCCAGGTCCGTGGTTTTCTACCTCATCTTGCCCTTCGGGTTTCACTTCCGTTGGCTCCAAGTCCATTCCTTCTACTGAACTGTCATCATCACTGTAAATCCACCCATTCCTATTCTCATTCCCGACTGACTCTTCGCTGTAGCTGTCCGAGAGGTAGGCAAATTCACAGGCGTTGACAAAATTGGAAAGGTCAAACTGGCACTGGGATTCCAAGGTAGGGAAATTTGGCTCAGGCTGAAAGGAGGAAAAGGGTCCCATGGGGGGATGCAGAGGAAGTGAGGGTGTCGGGACCCTAACAGCTTGAGGTATTGGAGGAGACTGATAAGGGACAGTCTTTGGCAATGGGTTGTATGAGGATGGAGGAGGGCACTGGTTATAGGCTAGCTCTTCTTCCTTAGCCATCTGGTTACCCAAACCAGCACTGTTCTCTGTCAAATCGGCCATTCTGACTCTCGAAACTGAGGGTTCTCGCGAACCGTTCGAGGATTCTCGCGCTAACAAGTCGCCGACCCTAAGTTCTCACCCACTTCTTTCTCGCCGCGGGAAAGGGATAGGAAAGGTTTAGACTGGGTAGGTGTTTAGCCGAAGGCTCGTGCAATATGCAAATTAGAATCTTCAAGTTTACTTAAAACAAAGTGTCTTTTATTAATATCTATTTGGTTGGAAAAGGGTTCTCGCCCTTCTTTTTCACAACTACTCTAGATCCCGGATCGCTGGGTTCCGTCACTACGTCTATAAGCCCCTCGTATTCCACCCGTATTTCGACCTCCCAGGTGGACAGCCCCGGCGAGGGTCCTATAGGGCACGCGGATCCCACCGACCGAGAGTAAAGAACGCTCCTATCGGGTCTAGCGGGTCATAGGACCTTTCAACGCACGAGCGATGCGGATTATAGTCAAGGCAATACCGGGAAAGTCTCGTCTCTCGCCTTGACGGATCTTTGACAGAGTTTCGCTTGAGCGAATGACGGTTTTTGACTTTCGGTAATGTCCGAGAGAATAATAGGCATGGGTCGGGCGGCAAAAGCCGGATGACACAAAGGTCACATTGAACTTCGTTGCATACGCAAGGCGTGAGTCGAATCGAAGTCAATGCCTGGCCAAGATCTTGCCAATTTTTCCTTGTCGGAATTTTGGCGTAGCTTCGCTTGAGCGAAAGATCTTTTTATTTTTGGCAAAGACTCGGTCTTGACTCTTACGCATTCCGTGCGGGTCAAGGTCAATAGTCAATGTCTGAGTCAAGATCCCACCGATTTTTCCTTGTCGGAATTTCTCGCACTTCGCTTGAGCGAAAATCTTGGCTTCCGTTATGAGCTAAGGCTTGACATTTACGTGGGTATGCAATCGGGCTATATGACACGGACTAGACCAAAACCAACCAAAAGTCACGGTTTTTTGAAACGTGTGACACCTGACCGTGCATTGGTCGACACCGGGCCGCCATGGGAGGTTGGGATGATTCCGTGCGCGCCCGGAGCATCGTAAGGCCGTCCGTGATCGCACTGAACCACCCTCGGGCTCAAGGACGTGCGTGCAAAAGTGTACGTGATATATCAAAGTGCGCGTAGTGTGCGGTCTCCTAAAAATGTTCCTTTTTGAGTTAAAACAGAGATTTTCATAAATGTGTTTTAAAGGAATGATTTTCGGGACGGGGAAGAATGCAACACATAAGCACGTAAATTTTCTCGGGGAGCCCCGGCCACCATGGAGCCGAATAGCCCCAAGCCGCTAGGATCGCTGTATTAACCATGATTTTTCCTGGTGGAATTGCCACTGAGGTCGCACGGTCAGAATCCCATGAGGATTGAGCCGTACGACTGCATGGATCAATTTTCCAGGTTCCACTCCTTTTGCTATTTTTCGGGTTATTTCCCGTTCAAAGTATGCAAAGATTCCAAGATGCAAATGATGCAATGCATGGTAAAGAAAGCAAGCATGATTAATGAAATCGGCGATGGGAGTCTAACCCGCTCAAAGGGAAAAGCTTTCTTCTATTTTTTTTTTTTTTCAAAATTATTTTTTTCGAAAAGGGGTACTGGTACGTGGATTGTTAAACCACCGATTATCCCAACTCCCACGCCGTGGAGTGTACAGAAGGGTAAGTGGTTTCCACCTATATACCGAGTATCGCTTTTTGTTTTGAAAATAAAAGCTTTTCTCCTTTGGGATATCCCCAGCGGAGTCGCCAAACTGTGAATGTGGTGCCCAAATTTTGGTGTTGGATTCACGCGAGTTTGAAGACATCCGAGTTATTTGAAAAACGGAGTCGCCACGCCATTTTGATTACCTCAAAACTTTGAAAAAAAGGTTTTTACTTGGGTTCGGAGGTTAAGTTACCCCTTGGGAAGAACGTTGGCGTTCACCCAAAGTGCCTTGCCGGAGCAAGTCTCCCAAGATTTCATTAATCGTGCTTGCTTGCGTGCTTTCTTTGTGTGCATGTGTTTGAGAGTAAAAGGGGGAAATGTCCCAAGTTATCTTCCGGACGTACAAACCATTTGTTGGTTGTCGCTCGGGATTCCTTGGAATTTTATGTATTCGGGATTATGATCCCGTCCTCATCTTGTGACTTGTGATCATCGCATTTTAACCTCGGGACCCTCGGGACTTGCGTGATCGAGAGAATGACTCTCTTTTGGTCAAAGATGAGGTTCTTTAGGAAGGAATGTCCTTAGCCCATCAATCCTACGCTTTAAGACGGTCGAGCTCGTATAGAGGCATCATACTCATTCTTAAGCGATAATCGGAGATATAGGGTTCAAGGTTATCCTTTTCCTAAAGAAATCATGAACCTTTAATGGAAGGAACGATGCAAAGATGAGAACTTTTACACCGGTCCGTTCCAAGGTTGGGGAAAGGGGGAATGCATGATGAAAATGACTCTTTAATGAAAAGATGACATTTTTGGTTTTAGCAAATGATGCTTTTTGATTTAAAGAAAGGATCTTTATTGCAAATGATGCATAAAGATAGGATTTTTATGCAAATGATGCATTGAAAAAGGGGTTTTGATGCAAAGGATGCATTTTTATTGAAAAAGATTTGATCTTTATATGCAAATGATGCATAAAAATGACATTTTTATTTGAAAATGGGGGTTTTAGGTGCAAAGGATGCACCTTTATGAAAAAGACTACATTTTTATGACAAATGAGGTCTTAATGCATGCAAAAGGGAAAGGGGGTGATAAAGATGTGATCTTTATGAATAAATGCCAAGTCCCAAGCAAGATATATGAATGCAATGAGCAAGTATATCAATTAAAATGCAAGGTTAGGGCGTGCGAGGTTACCAATCGTTTCCTTCGCTTCTTCGGACGGAGCTAGGAGGAGAGGTTCGTCTTGGGTCTTCAAGGAGGAGGGAGATGGCTTCTTGAGCTTCTTCTTCGCCTTCTTGAGCCTTCAAGGGTGTTCTTCACGTCTGATTGTGTTTGTGAGCGTATTGTATCTCTATTGTGTGTCTTGTTGTTGTTGTGAAATGGGTAGAGGAGGGCTCTATTTATAAAGTACCTGGATAAGGCTAATGAAGCCGTGCGGTCGAGGCGCCGAGCTAATGCAGCCGTGCGGGCTTATCCATTGTGACTCAGCATTCTAGAACCATGCAAGGTGGCATTATTCTAGAACCTTCCCTCCTAATTAAGAAAAACGTGTTTCTTAATTAGGAAGGATTCCCTTCAGCCTTTATTTAATAAAAAACAGTTCCGGAATGTTTCCGGAACACTAGGAAGGTCTGGGGAATTACCGGAAAACTTACCGAAAATGTCGGGAAAATTAACCGGAAGGCATGAGCCAGATTTGGGTACTTACAGGTTCCACCAGAAGAAGGATTTCCAAGAGTGCGGTTTGCACTTTGGTAATCAAGCGGTTTCAGATGAAGGGAATCACAAGGCAAAAAGGCGGTTCTGCCAAGCGGTTCTAGAAGGGCGGTTCTGAAACCCTTGAAACTGCAATCCTAAGATCCAATGATTCTTGAGCCAGTCTTCAAGCCTAAGTTTAACCTATTCTATAAAATCGACTTAGCTAAAAAATTGAAGTCTAAGCTTCATTACATAGGGTCCTAAAGTCCTTAAAATAAATAGGAGGTTATGGTATCAATCAAATCTAATACAAAATAGGAGGGTTAAAATATGCATATCCAACAATCTCCCCCTATTTGATTGATGTCATTACCTACTACAACAAAAGCAAACATTGTACTTGGTAAAAACATGTCCATAAGAATTAACATGGTAAGTCATGTCCCAAGTCAATGCACACACTAGCTTAAGCTATAGATTTCTATACTTTTGAAAGATTAAAAACTTACAATTTGAAGAGTATAGAAATGCATTCAGTGCACTTAAAAAGTATGAGTTTAAGTTCAAAGTGCAGTTTAAACTGAATGTTCAAACATCAATTCAAAAGAATGATTTTTAAGTTGAAAAATATTTGAATGAGGTTTAAGACCATAAGCGGTTTCAGTGTTCTACAAACAAGCAGTTTGATATGAACAAGGTTTTGGAACCATGATGCAATTTCCATTAATTCCTAAGATGATTACAAGTACAGGAATGAAGAAAAATTACAAGGTTACAAAAAAAAACAAAACAAAGTAAGTTGGACAAAGAGAATACAAGGAGAGTGCGGTCCAACTTACACAAGCGGTTCAAAAAGGAAAAGCGGTTTACTGCTGGGGCGGCTTGTTAACTTCATGATCAGCTCCACTTGGCCCAGCTCTTGATTGGTCAGGGGCAAACGCTTTCCTCAATCTTCTAACTTCCTCTGCGGTTCTGGTGAGAGTAGCTTCAAGCTTCTTTAGGGCATTGACAGAATGACCAGAGGTAGAATTGGTAGCACCAACCGCTTTGGTATTCTCCACAAGGTTTTCCTTGATAATGTCAAGCTTTACATTAACAGAGGAATAGATAGAGTTGAAAATGGTGTGGAGTTCCTCTTGAACTGAAGCGGTTTGGGCTAGAATTGCTTGTTCCATAGGCTCAAGATCCACATATACCTTCAAGGAGGTTTTGAGTTCATTGACTGTTGAGCCTAGTCTGGAGTTGAATCCTTCCCTGAGATTGTCCAAGCGGTCATTGAACTCATCTTGGATCTCATTCAGCTTGGCCTTCACTTCTCCAGCAACAGTATCAAGATTGACCTTAGAATCTACTTTGAAACAGTCAATCTGAGCAAGCACTTCCTCACACAAATTATCCAAGGCGGTCTGGACAACTTGAGATAATTGCGGTCTGGATTGAAGGAAATCAAGGAATTTTGAGCTTAAGATACCCAGATACTTTTCAAGGGAGGAACAAAGTTTTTCTCCAAGGATATCCAAAGATTTTTTCATCTCCTCAACTGATGCTTTATCTTCTAGGGCTTTGACCAAACAAGCTTCAAGGGATTTCTGAAAGGCTTCAGAAGCGGTTTTGATCATGGAAGCGGTTTGATCAGGAGGAGCGGTTGAGGAGGAGGATGGAATTGCTGTAGATTTCTCCCCCTTAATGGCATCAAGCAAAGAGGCCTTAAGGTTAACCAATTCAAGGGAGTGAGAATCCACCTTGGCTTGCAAATTGCGGTTGGATTCAAGGAGGGCTTCATTTGAGGCAGTCAAGGAAATGACATGGCCTTGGTTAATTATAAGTTGGCCTTGAATCAGGTTTAGGGTTTGGAGAATTTGGGAGTATTCTGAAGGAGGGGCGGTTGAGGGTGAGGCGGTTGGAAATATGGGAGGCGGTTGGGTTTGGTTGGTTTTAGGCGCGGTTTGGGGTTGGGGAGGTATGTTTGGAGGAGGTGAGTTCTGTCTAATGGGTGAGTTGTGAGGAGTTGGGGATTTTGAAGGGGTGTTAGATTTAGAGCGGTTAGGAGTATGGGAATGGGAGCGGTTTTTGTTAGGGGAATTGGTTGGGGTTGGATCATCCCTAACAGATTTGGAGGTGGCATGTCCAAATAGAGAGGGCTTGACCGCCATTGTTGATAGGCGATTGAGTAGGGGTTTGGTTGGAATGTTGTGAGTTTATGGAATGGGAATGTTGGGGTGAGTTATATTGGGATTGAGAAGATAGGGGTGATAGTGATATTCTGGGAAGGTGAATGGGAATTTTGAGGTGATTGAGGAGGGGAATTTCGGGAGGTGAAGGAGAGGGTGAGGGTTGGACAGCTTGGTCTTTTTAGAGGTTCTCTTTTTGGCCGCCATCTTCCTTCTCTTAGGTTTCTCCCCCGAATTGGAGCGGTTTTGATAGGGAAGGAGTTATGGATTTGGATTTTGAAGGGATCCGTCGGGGATTGGGTAGGTGATTGGACAGAGAGGTTTGATGGGTTGGAGGCGGTCTCTCTTCTTGAAGAGGTTCTTGTTGAGTAGCGGTTGGGTCAACCTTTCCTTTCGCTTGATACTTCTCGCCTTGTTCCTTGGCCAATCTATCAATTCCGTCTTGAAGAACCTTCATCCGTTCTTCCACAAATAATCCAAACCCATCTCATCCCTAGCCTTCTTGGCCCTAGCTACCAAGTTGGGAATACTTGGGTCTTCCTCTTCTTCATTCTCTTCATCCACCAAGTTCATGGTTTCGTATGGCTTCTTCAGCCTTCTTCTTGGGACCACTCCATCATCACCGCAGCGGTTTGGTTGCCGGAGCGGTCTTGGTCTTCTTTGGTGGCGGTTCTGCTCGGCTTCGGGGCTTCGGGCCGCTTGGCTCCTTTAGTTTGAGGAGCGGTTGTAGGATCTCTGAGCTCATAAGGTTCCTTCAAGGGATAGGTGTCTCGCATCATACAAAGATTTGTATAATGCATCTCCATTTGCATATCTCGAAGGTGTGGCAAGCAAGCCCTAGGCAATCATCTCGAGTACCCACCATAAGCTCGATTCTTGGTGACCATATCATCTAGATGCTCATAGTCCATCAAAAGAGCGGTTATGATCCCGCAGAATGGTCTCCACCTTTGATCTTCACCTTTGACCTTGGACCGATAGGTCTCAATGCTATCCTTAACTTCCATGTAGAGGATTTTAGGCCAATGCGCTTGAATCTCCATAAATATAGCGTAACTATACATCTATTGTTGGGATGTAAAGTTGTTGTGATTTCCTGTCTTCCCACGTATGGATCTCCCCACTAGATGACCTATAAAGTTCATCAGCTCACCAAAATTCTTTCTGGGGATTTTCTTGTACTTCTTAGACAAGGTGTCTACTTTGGCGGTTTGGAAAGCAGCATTGTCTTGAATGACTTGATCAACCTCTAAGGGAGCTCCACCAACAAGAATCCGAAAAGCCTTCGATGTCAATGTAGTCTATGGAGAGCTTCATGCCTTCAACAACAATGGGTCAGCAAAGTGCAACTCTTTAACCTTGATCTAGAACTCTTGATCTTTTCTTTGCAGCTTGCAAAGAATCGGTCCACAAACGAAGGCACAATGAAATCCCCGCTTCTTGGTGAAAAGCGGTAGGATGCCGTAAACTCTTCCTCAAGAACTCCCTTCCAAGAGCATCAGTTTTGAGCTCTTCCTCATTAACTTCCCATCCAGGTAGGAAGGTAGATGGATCCTAAAAGGTAAAACATGAAGTGTTAGATCCATATTTGTATTCATAATTCACAAGCGGTTTGGGCACCAAGCGGTTAAGCAATGGTGCGATTTGAGAATTTCAAACCCCAAGTGAAATATGAATACACAATGATAATGAGGATTTGAGAATAAGATTACTTAAGTACGTGGCATTGTAATCCAAACTTATCCCACACTGCAAGCAGTGATTAGAGAGGAATTTCTTGGTTTCCAGCCTATATACTTAGTAAAATCTCAAAGGCAATGAAGGAAGGAATTTAACCAGCATGCAGTTTCAAAAGATTTGAAAATGCGGTTTAGAACATGCGGTTTTAGCTAGAAAAGGGAGGAGCGGTTTGAAACTGAAAACCTTAAGTGGTTGCATACAAGCGGTTTCAAACCTAGGAAAACCAAAAAGATTGAAAATGTTGAAAAATTTTCTAAGTGTTGAAAAACACTATGCAGATTCAAGACATCCAAAATATATGATTTTTCAAGAAAAGTTCATGGGTTTCATGAAGAACACGAAGAACATTCAAGAACACCAAGAACAGAGATTTGCAAAACTTAACCAAAATGGACAAATAGCATGTCAAAATGATCACATTGGGAAGGGGAACAATAATATATCATGAAAATATCAACCTTTACCCAGAATCATCCATAATCACTAAGAACAAGAAAGTGGGTTTTCGAAGTGTATAAACTGAAAATCATAAAATCAGTGTTCTAAACATGGATCGATCATGAAATAAACTTTAGAAACTAAATCAGTGCATCAATCCGAGCAAAACCCAACAACTATCATCAAAAATGAGTAACAAATAAGATCAAAATCACCAAAGTTATGAACTGAAGAATACGAACAGTTTATGAGTGTTCATCCATGGCAGAGTTTGAAGAAATTAAGAGTTAGGGTTAGAGATGTTACCATTTCCAGAATAGGTTTCTTTGCCCTAGCAACAGTTGAGGCCCTTTGTCTTTTAGAAGTTGTTGCCATTTCAGAAAATGTTTGAAAATGGAGGTTTTGTAAAAAGTTTTAGAGAGAGAGAGAGAGTTGGTGAAGAAGAGAGTACGAATGACAGAGATGGGCAGTGAAATGTTTTTAGGTTTCACCAAATAGGGTATATATAGGGTGAAGGGGTGGAGGCAGTTGGTCAGAAGGAATGATTGAATTAAACCAACTGTTACACCCTTTCACCTCCTGCACCTCTCTCAATGACGGCTGACATGAGGGTTTTTAATGCTCATGTCCCCTTAGCATTAAATGCTCTTAATTTTGAAATAAACGAGGGAAAACATTTGCAAAAATACCCTTATGTAAAAAATAAGGACTAAAAAATAAATAAAAGAATTTCAACAGTTTTTTTTTTTTTTAGGAAATAAGGATGAGACATAAATGGATAGAATTTACTCTTTGTTGAAACGCGGTTTTGATCCAAGCGGTTTGTCTGCATCAAGCGGTTTGTAACAGGCGGTTGGATGCAGGCGGTTGGACCTCTTAAGGTTTTGGTACAGGCGGTTTCAACACAAGCGGTCTCAATCCTTAAGAGTTTCAATCCTAAACTCAACAAACAAGTTAGCCAATAAATAGTATGGAATTTATTTAAGTTCAAGCATACCCATTTCTCCTCTGAGAAAAGAAAATCTCTTGGAGTCAAGAGCCTTTGTGAGGATATCAGCAATCTGATTGTCTGTCCCCACGTACTCTAAATGGATATTCCTCTTCTCCACATGATCTTTGAGGAAATGATACTTGATATCTATGTGCTTGGTCTTGGAATGCATGACAGGGTTGTTGGAGACTGAGATTGTTGAAGTGTTGTCACACATGATGGGGCAATTCCCTTCATGGATTCCATAGTCTACCAACTGTTGCTTCATCCAAAGGATTTGACAGCAACAACTACCAGCAGCAATGTACTCAGCCTCTGTGGTCGACACTGAAACTGATGCTTGCTTCTTGCTGGCCCAAGCAACTAGTCTATTTCCAAGGAAATGACAAGTACCACTAGTGCTTTTCCTGTCAATAGTGCAAGCTGCATAATCTGCATTTGAATAACCTATAAGATCGAAATTCGAATCTTTGGAATACCAAAGTCCAAGGTTAGTAGTTCCAGATAAATAGCGGATTATACGCTTGACTGCAATAAGATGTGCTTCTCTAGGATCTACTTGATAGCGTGCACATACACAGACACTAAACATAATATCGGGCCTACTAGCAGTTAAATAAAGTAATGAGCCGATCATACCTCAATATAAAGTTTGATCAACTTTCTTACCTTTTAGATCCTTATCTAGCTTATTGCCGGTGGCCATAGGAGTATCATATGCTTTAGCATTTTCTAATCCAAACTTCTTTATTAGCTCCTTGGTATATTTGGCTTGGCTGAGGAAAATACCTTCTTCGCATTGCTTGATTTGAAGCCCGAGGAAGAATGTTAATTCTCCCATCATGCTCATCTCAAACTTGCTTTTCATTAGCTTCTCGAAACGCTTACAAAGTAACTCATTAGTAGAACCAAAAATAATATCATCGACATAAATTTGAACAAGTAAAGTATGCTCATTATATTTGGCAATAAAAAGAGTTGTATCAATTTTACCGCGTTTAAATCCTTTTTCTAGTAAAAATTTAGAAAGAGTCTCATACCATGCCCTTGGAGCTTGCTTAAGTCCATACAAAGCTTTCTGGAGTTTGTAGACATGATTGGGAAATTTGGAGTCTTCAAATCCAGGCGGTTGGGCAACATACACGGTCTATTGCAGTTCACCGTTGAGGAATGCACTCTTTACGTCCATTTGATATAACTTGAAATGCTTGAAAGAGGCGTAGGCTAAGAAAATTCTGATAGCTTCCAATCTTGCAACTGGAGCAAAGGTTTCATCATAATCAATTCCTTCTTCTTGCCTATATCCTTGTGCAACCAACCTTGATTTATTCCTAGTGATGCTTCCATTCTCGTCCATCTTATTCCTAAATACCCACTTAGTTCCTATCACTCCTTGATCCTGAGGTCTAGGCACCAAAGTCCAGACCTTGCATCTTTCAAACTGGTTGAGTTCTTCTTGCATAGCAACGACCCAACTGGAATCTTGGAGTGCTTCATCAATCTTCTTGGGTTCAACTTGAGATAAAAGTGAAGTATGCTCATCATAATTCGATCTCCTTGTTTGAACACCTAAAACGAATCACCAATAACATTTGTGAGGGGGTGACTGCTGACTTCACGAACCTCCGGGGGTAAGTCTGGTTGGACTGAGGTTTGCTGAAGATCTTCAATTGGAACGTCGTTAGATCCTTCATCGAAGTTATGGAAGGTAAGTTGACGAAGAGGTTCTATAAGCTGGATAGGGGAATTCTCAACTTCTTCTTCCCTTGGAGTTGCATCCGGAGTAGGAACTTCAGTGCGGTTTCAAAGGCGCGGTTTGAGGGAATTTCGGTTGAGGGTGCTTTGGATTTTGCGATTGAGGTTCAGGTGCAGTTTGAGATGGTTCACCTGGTTCATTATGCTCAACAAAATCATCAGCAACATTTGGAGCCAAATGTGGCTCAAGGAGAGAATGCTCATCAAAAGTAACATGGACAGACTCAACTATTTTTAAACTAGTTTTATTGAAAACACAAAAAGCTTTTGAATGTTTAGCATACCCAACAAAAATACCTTCGTCGGCTTTAGCTCCGAATTTACCTCTATTTTCTCTTCCGTTGTAGAGGACAAAACATTTGCAGCCAAAGATCTTGAAGAATGCAATGTTGGGGGTTCTTCCTCGCCAAAGCTCATAGAAAGTCTTGTTATAGGTTTTGTTGATGAGGAGCGGTTACTGAGTGAAGCATGCGGTATTGATAGCTTCAGCCCAAAATACCGAGGCAACTTGGCTTCGTATATCATTGTCTTTCCAAATTTCAATCAACGTCCTATTCTTCCTTTCCACAACCCCATTTTGTTGTGGAACACCAGCGGTTGAAAAATTGTGATCAATCCCATGGTCATCACAATACTGAGCAACACCGTTGTTCTTAAATTCTGTTCCATTATCTGATCGAACACTAACGATGTCATCTTCTTTTTGAGTTTGGAGCCGTCTAAAAAGTGCGGTGAGAATCTCATAACAGTCATCTTTGGAAATCATCATCTCAACCCACGTATATCTTGAGTAATCATCCACCACCACTAAGGTATATCTATTTCCTCCAATGCTGGCAGTGGTTACGGGTCCAAACAGATCTATGTGAAGCAGTTGTAAGCATCTTGAAGTTGATGGAGCGGTCTTGCTGGTGAAAGACGACGCGACCGCTACCAAGCTGGCATGCACTGCATTTCTCTGGATGGTGGTCAGCCACTTTGGGTAAACCACGAACGAGGTTTTCCCTACCAATCTTTGCAAGATACTTGAAGTTCAAGTGGCTCAACCTCTTGTGCCATAGCCAACTATTTTCGCTCACATTCTTAGCTACAAAACAGAGATTAGTAATACTACATGCAGAATTTAGATCAATGATGTAAATATTACTCTTACGAATCCCTGTGAGTAGGGTGACGCGGATATGCTATCTTTGATAAAGCAATTTGATGACGTGAAGTTATAAAGCATACCTTTGTCGCAAAATTGAGAAATTGAAAGGAGGTTGTGCTTGAGTCCTTCAACAAGAGAAACCTTCTCAATGGTTAGGTTTCCTCTCCTTATAATACCATATCCAATGGTCTTGCCTTTGTTGTTGTCACCAAAGGTTACAGACGGACCACTTGCTTCAACGACATCTTCAAGTAATGATCTATCTCCAGTCATATGTCTTGAGCGCGTCAAGATACCATTCATTATCCTTGGAGTGACCGGCCATGAAGCGAGAGGACCTGAAATGTAAACATTAAGAACGAGGTCCCCCTTTATTCCTTGGGTCTGAAGTTAGCAACCCTTTACGACCCACACTGCTTGACGTAAGGAGGTTTACTCTTCCTGGCATTGGATGTGAACCGCAAAAGGCATTACTGCGGCCTTGTGACCTAAACCATCACACACAGAACATTTATAATAGCTACAAGCTTCATGAGGTTTTACTAACTCCTTACTCTTCTTAGGAGTTGCATGCGGTTTGAGAAACGCGGTTTCACCCTTAACAAAAGAAACTGGCTTTGGTTTGACCACGTATTTTCTAGGAACGCTATTCCTGCTTTTGAAGGCAGGAGGAGCGGTCGAAGAAGAGGCCTCGGTCAGACCTGCGGTTGCCAGCATCTCTAGTTCCACCAGAGGCGGTTTTAGGGATGCGGTCAACTCCATAAGCCATTTCTTCTGACGCTACACTCTCAGAATCCTTTGGCTTCATCTGAGAGTTCTTCCCATATTGCTTCCCTTTAGGATAGACATAATTTATTTGTTGTCCTTTACCCTTGCCTTTAGCATGCTTCCCCTTAGGAATTTCTTTAGTTAGTTCCAAAATTTCCTCATCCTTTTCACTCGAGGATGCACACTTCTCCTCTTCCTTAGATCCAAAACCTAGACCTTCCTTAATTCCAGGAGGAACTTGAGAGTCCATGATTTTATCCTTGGTGGATTGAGACTTGAGCCACGAATCAATAATCTTTTGGAGATCGTTGATTTGGGTTACCAAGTCATCATTCCGGAGTTGAAGTGCAGCAACCTTAGTTTCAAGGATGCGGTTACGATCGGCAAGAGGAGTCATACTTCTGATTTGGTCCTTAAGATTTGAAATTTCGGACTTCATCACAGTTTTCTCCATCTTGTACAGATTAAGTTCATCATGAGCTAAGCTTAAGGCTTTCTTAAGATTAGAGAATTGATGGATCACCGTTTGACTTCCTTGAACATCCTTTCATGTTCCATGGGAGAAACCTCTTCCACCACCTTTTTCAAAATTTTCTTCTTTGGAATTGTTTTTGAAGGTGGAGCATTTGTAGGAGGAAAAATGGGACGTGAATACGAGCAATTTCCTATCTTAATGCTAGGAGTAAGTTTGATATTTTCATCCAACGTAAAATTTGGAAGTTTTGTAGAAACCTCGTTTTCTTCCATATCTTGCGACTCGATTGACTCAGAATCTGACTCATCGGAAGCGTACGCAATTAAGCGAGATTAACCTCTTCGATTTCATCATCACTTCCATCATCGAATCTGTTTCAATCCAAGTAGCCAATTCCTTAGAATTCTCTTCCTCCTCGGCAACCATTCCCTTGCGACGAGAAAATTTCGCGGGAGAGGTTTTCTTTTTCATGTATTCATATTTAGGTGTGGACATTCGGATGCAAAGTGACCGGGTTTTCTACAATTGTAGCAAACTAGATCACTCTTTTTCTTTGTATCTCCGGCCTTAGAAAACGTTGCGAGGTTTGCCTTTTGAAAATGATTTTGTGAAAGGTTTTGAGGATTTTCTAAATTTTTGGAATCTTTTCACAAACATGGCAAAATCATCATCATCCATCTCGATGAGTGATGAGGTTGATATGGAAGGATCTGCGGTTTGATTGGATGTAGATGGTTTCTCCTCATGTTCCACGACGGACATGGATAGCGATTTGGTTTTCCCTTCAATCTCTTCAATATGATTTAATTTTAATTCATAGACTCTAAGATTGGCGTACAAGTTACTTAACGACCAAGTACCCAAAACTTTGGAGTCTTCTAAAGAGGTAGCCTTATTTACCCATTTAGAACCTAAAGCGAGATAGGAAAGTCATATTGATTTCTTTATCGGTTAAAGTTTTGCCAAGAGATCTACAAGCATTAACTACCTCAACATATCGGTCGTAGGTTTGGACGCAAGGTTTCGTTGGATTTTTTACATTGAAGTTGTTGTATGATCTTTCAACGACATATAATTTGCTTTCCTTGCATTCGTCATCACCTTCGAGGTAGCTCTCAATGGCATCCCACATACGCTGCGGTTTTGAGGTACATCACTTTACGTAGAGTTGATACGGGGAGGGTTCCGTAAATGATGTGCCTAGCCTTCTTGTCCCAAGGCAACCAATCTCTTCTCTTCATCCGACCACTCATCTTTTGGCTTTTTGACTTCTGGAGTTTCAGCATTGGTGGTTGCATCAGTGTTAGCCTTCATTGGAATTAGAGGGCCATTGATCACGCACTCCACTAGCATTTCATCTATAGTTTCCAAATGAATAAGCATTCGGCACTTCCAGATGTCAAAGTGGTCTTCGTCCAAGATTAGAATGTGTGAATAGTTAACAGTAGTCATTGTCTTTGTATTTGCCATATCGAATCGGCACACAAGCTGTTAAGCTTGAAAAACAGTGGTTTTAAAATGTGTTTGCTCTGATACCACTTGTTGGTCCCAAAGGTGGCAACAAGGGTGAAAATACAGCTAGAGGGGGGGGGTGAATAGCTGTTTCAAAATTTTTGCCCTCAATTTAAAACTAAACCTCTACGCTTACAAAACCTCTTGCAGTGTATAAGAAACTGCAAGTAGAGTTGTAAAATGCACAGCGGAATATACTTAAAATAAATGCGATTTTGAGGAGGCGGTTTTGCAAGGCGGTTTTAGTGCAATTTTCTGAGCAGTTGTAAAAATGAAAGTGTAGTTTGACAATGTTAACTCCAAACACAATTTCACAATAAAGAATAACTATAAAGATCAAACAGAGACAGAGATAAATAATTAGCAAGCACAGAAAATATAAATGCAGTAAAGTATATGAACAAGCTATTTGGAGTGGTTCAATCGATAAACGATCTACGTCCACTACCAAGATGGTTAGTCTTGGATTTCTAAGAGAGATTTTATATTGAGTATTTGAAATTACAAAGTACAATAAAATCTTTTCTATGAAGAACAAAGCCTAGACTATAATCAGTGTATCTCAAATGAATAAACTATGTGTTTAAACAAGTGAGGTGTGTGTGTGTTCAAGATCAAGGCTCTTTAAATCTGAGAGATGTAGAGCTCAATGATTCTTGAATGTGTTAAGGCTTGATTTCTGGGCTGGGGAATATTTCTTGAAGAATGAAGATGAAGATTCAAAGGACTTAGAATTTCTGGGCAGAGCTTCAACTTCTTATGAACACAGTAATTTCTCAAGATTCGAGCAATTTTCAAATGGTGAAGATTAGGGGTATTTATACCCAAGCATCAAGAAACTAGCCATTGGATACAGCAGTCCTTGATGCAATCCCATTGGTCCACAGCAACCACTTTTGTCCTTTGGGCCCGATGTTGCGGGTAAAGGCGATCGGACCTCGGTGAAATCAAGGTGGTTAGGACATCTGTCACCTTTTTAAGATCCTTGCAGATCTTGTCTGAAAAGTAGTCACGTGACAAGATATGGTAGTTGAGTTTTGATATTGCTGACGTGGATTCCAACGGTCAATGAGGTTCTCTTCAAGAAGCCAATCATTGGGGCGGTTCTGGGGTCAAGCGGTTTGACATGAACGCGGTTCCACCAGAAGAAGGATTTCCAAGAGTGCGGTTTGCACTTTGGTAATCAAGCGGTTTCAGATGAAGGGAATCACAAGGCAAAAAGGCGGTTCTGCCAAGCGGTTCTAGAAGGGCGGTTCTGAAACCCTTGAAACTGCAATCCTAAGATCCAATGATTCCTGAGCCAGTCTTCAAGCCTAAGTTTAACCTATTCTATAAAATCGACTTAGCTAAAAAATTGAAGTCTAAGCTTCATTACATAGGGTCCTAAAGTCCTTAAAATAAATAGGAGGTTATGGTATCAATCAAATCTAATACAAAATAGGAGGGTTAAAATATGCATACCCAACAGTTTTGCAAAAGGAATTTTTTGGAAATAAAAGTTTTGACTGGACTGGACTGAAATTTATCAAAACATTGTGCTTCTGTGAGTGAAAAAGGACTGAAAACAAAATGTCTGTCCATTGCATTCATGTCCGCGCGAATCAGGCTGATGCTCAATCCTGTCCGCACGGATGGGACAGTAATATTCCTTTTTTGCAGCTTTTCAGTCTGATTCTGTAAATTTCAGAATGTCAACTGGAGTTACAGAATCAGAACTGGAGTTTGCAACTGAAAGTGTTAAATAAAAATATTTTTGGATTTTGCATCCATGCTTGTCCCCACTTTCCTTAGGCTTTGATTAGTGATCACTAAACATGATTAGTGGTGATCTACTATATCAAGCCATCCTTAGGGTACATTAGGACTTAAAAGCACTTCATTTGCTTGGGATGGGGGAGATTTGACATAAAATAAAGATTAATGCATGAAAACTAAATTTAGGTTAAGGGTGTATCAACTTTAGAGTGGATTTCTAAGGTGGTCATTAAGATGACCATCCTTGAGATCTTTGAACTCAATGTATCAACTTCACCCTTTTTGTAACCTAGGAACCTTAATGATCTTCATCCATGGAAATTGTTCCAAGGTGGAGATCTTAGGCTAGGGAAAGACATTTACAAGGAAATGAACAATTTGGACCACTTAAAATGGTCATCCATGGAAATTTATTCCAAGATGACCACATTTTAGGTCAAGTAAGAACTAATAACATAAAAGAAGATGAAAATAAGAATATGGACCATTTAGTGTGATCATCCATGGAGATGAACTCCAAGGTGACCACACTTTAGGCCAAGAGATCAAATAACAACTAGTTGATGTAAAAGAGGAGCAACAAGTTAAAAGGATGTGGATCCTTGTAGAGAATCATCCATGGAGATGGACTCCATGGAGATCCTCTTGGATCTAGGACAAGAGATGAACAACAAGTAAATGAACAAGTTACATCTTTTTTAAATGTGAGATGTATGCATGGATGAGGGAGATTAAGGTAAGGAGAAGGAGGGTTTACCAATGGTTGCACCCTATCTTCCTTGGATTTGTGTTTGGGGCTTGAATATGATCAAGATTTGTGTTTGGATTTTGTGTTTAGATGAGTGTTTTTGGGTGAGTGTTAGGCTGTTTTCTGGGATTTTCGTTAATATAACAGTAGGGTTCGAAAAAAAGGATCCTTAAACTGAGAGAGAATGATTTTATTTATAGGCTGGATTTAGGTTTCAATGATGTCCGTGCGGACGAGACTGAGTCTCATTCCTGTCCGCGCGGATGGGGATGTTGGCGTGCCTGATTTTGCAGAAAGCAGTTTTGGCTGCTTGCATTTAATGAAAAGTTGGTCAATTTCTTGGAAATGACTCTTCCCAGCGAGATCGAACCTATTTTTGTTGTTCCTTTAAGGTCCTTCCTTGTTTAAATTACCTTAGGAAGTGACCAAAATGCCCTTAAATGTTTACTTGACGTGAAAAACGTTAAATTGGGCTGAAGGAACATTGGCGGCTCAGATTGGGACACTTACAGTACTATAAATACAATTCAATATGCGGTTGGATGTAAGTGAAGATCAAACACAAGGAACAATAATAAAACTTATGAACTTGAAATATGAAGTGCAGAAAATAAATGGCACGATATTTGGAGAGGTTCAATCGTTAATGATTTACGTCCTCTACCAAGATGGTTAGTCTTGGATTTTCTAAGGGAGATAGTATATTTGATTTGAGTAGTTGTTACAAAGGAATACAAATTGAGAATCAATCAATCTCAAATCTAACTATCCTTTTCTATGAAGCTAATCCTAGACAATAACCAGTGTGTGTATGTGCAAGATTCAAGAGCTCTTTATAATATAAATGATAGAGCTTGATGAATCTGGAGTGGTTACAAGGCTTGAGAGATTTCTGGGTAAATGATATTCTTGAAGGCTTGAAATAAGTGTTTGAAGATTCAAAGGATTCTGGAGATGATGAGCTTCAACACCTTGAGGATTATAACAATGTCTCTTTGAACTCAAGCTTTTTCTAGATGTGTGTTTTGCATGATTGATCACAAGGTCTATTTATAGCCTTGGAATGAAAATAGCCGTTGGAATTTCGTGTTGAGCAAGCTTCAAGGACAGTGTGTTGTTGATGTCTAATTGGAGCACGTGTCCTTTTTGTTTCTATGTTACAGAGTTAGTGGCAAGGTGGTATACTGGAGTGTCCTTTGTACGAGATACCCCAGCTGTCACCAATTCGAATTTTGAGCAAATTCTGCAACGGTAAAATTTTTGATTTAATCTTTGATCTTCAGTTTGGCCAAGGACAATGCGGTCAGACAAGGTATGCGGTCAAGAATGAATTGCGGTCAGCATGCTGAGGCGGTTGGCATGTTGATGCGGTCCTTATGATGTGGTCTGGCCATGCTCTATGCGGTCAATGGAGTGACTTTGTGGTCAGCCTTTGAATGCGGTCGAAGTAGTACTGCGGTCCTCATGGTGCGGTCGACCGCATGGATTCATTCTTTCTTAAGCCAAAACACTTGGATAATTTTAACCTAGATTTACATACTCACGCCTAAGTAACTTATACTATAAAATGGACTTAACTAAAATTTGAAGTTATAAAACTTCATAGATAATATCCTATAGTCCATATAAATAAAAATAGGTGATGGTATCAATCAAATCAAGTAATAGGAGGGGTTTATAATAAGAATACCCTACATGGAGAGCCATGTTGGGTACTCAATTACTCTGATGAAGCCGACGCGGAGCATTTTCTCAATTTCTTATTTTACTTGCAGGGACCATTCTGGCTTGATCTTGCGCAGTTTCTGTTTGACGAGCTTGGACTCAGGATCCAGATGGATTCAGTGTTCCACGATAGAGGGGTCAAGCCCCGGCATGTCTTGGTATGACCAGGCGGAAAATTCAACATACTCTTTGAAGAGATTTATCAGGGATTCTTTTTCTGCACCTGCGAAGAAACTACCCTTCTGTGTCTCTTTAGGCTCTTGCACTGACCTCAGATTCACTTTAGTCATAACCTCTTCGGCAGCTTGGGCCCGATTTTCCTCTCGGTCAACTACACGCTTGAGAACGTCTTTAATGTATTGTTCATTTAGTGTGTGTACTTCTTTATCAAGTGAATCATTATTAACTTCTCTTAAGTTGTTAGTTAACTTATCAGTAGTTAAAGTGGCAATGAGGGGATAATCCAAAAGGTCGAATTTTTCATTTAAGACGAAGGGAAATACATTGTTGGCTACATAATCATAGTCTTCTAGCGTGAGGCCGTCAGACGACTCAGAGGACTTGAATTTGACAACGAGAGACTCGAAGGGTTCGATATTAGGTTTAGGGAGATAGGGGAGTGGCCCCAATTTGTCTACCATCTCGTTCTTGCTTGCCCTGGTCCAGTGAAAGTCAACCAATTCTTCAGTGGACTTGAAGGATGTTTGGTGAGGGTTCGGGGGTCGAAAGGCTTGGCTTCTGCTGTCCCGATCATGGCGATCATGCTATCCTCGAAGCCCGGATCAATCAGGTTTGGAACATCCATAACTTCTTCGAAAAGGTTCTATAGAGCAGGTCCACTTAGAGCATTTTCCACGAATTTCGATTCTTTTTGCCTTGGGATTGACATTTCGAATGGGGCCTTGTAGGCTGGACCAAAGAGCCTGTCTCCCAAGAAGAGTGTCTCGAGTTGTTCTTCTATATCGAGGATCCCTTTGAATGAGTACTCATGCTGAACTGTGATGGCACTGGGTCCAGGTACTGTAGTGATGTCGAGGAGCGCTCCCCTTATCGGATTAGCCTTGTGTCCTCTTAAATACTTGAGGTTTTGTGCAATCTTTCCCATCTTTTTTGTAGTCTCTGTGCTGACTTTTCCTGTTCCTTTCTCATCTACATCGGTTCCACTATCGGTTCCCTTAGTTCCGCTGTCAGTTCCCTCAATTCCTCTCTCATCTTCATCAGTTCCACTGTCGGTTCTCTTAGTTCCTTTCTCATCTTCATCAGTTCCACTGTAGGTTCCTTTGATGAAGTAGCGAGCGAGGTCTAAGCTGTAAGGTCGGAGGTTGGGTTCCGTAGGAGGTTCCCCTTTTGTTGGTTGCTGCTTTGGTGCTTGCCAGCTTCTTGTCTTCCCTGATGTCAGCTGGTGTAGGCAAATAACCGAGCCCCTGGACTGTATTGTGGTCCTTGACTTCGATGACTTGGTGTTGGCCTTGTAACCTTTTGCCGAGCCCCAATCCTGGGATGAAGTTCATGAGCTTCATCATCTTCATGGCAGGAGGGATCATATCCCAGAATAGTGGAAGGTCCGCTGCATATTTGGATTTTGGAAGTTTCCATTGTGAATCCAGTTAATGCCATATCGTCGTCATGCTTGATTTCTAATACTGGAATGCTGTTGGTGCAGGTCCCTTCGGTGGTGACGCTTTCCCCGTAGACAGTTGTCAGTTCATTTCCTTGCATGAATTTAATACATTGGTGAAGAGTGGATGCCATGCCATTTATTTGATGCATCCATGGTCTTCTCAGAATAGGTGTGAAAGTGATAGGAATGTCCAACACTTGAAATTCGGTAGGCATCATCCGTTTGCCGAACCAAATGTTTAATGTAGCAACCCCGAGAACTGTGCGGGAAGTAGAATCATAAGCTTTGATAGTGTGGACTGAAGGCTTCAAGTATGTGAACTTGATATCGAGCAGGTCCATCATCTTGGCAGGCAAGACATTCATTCAGGAGCCTCTGTCTACCAGTATGCGGGGAAGACAACAATCATCTAACTGAACAGTGACGTAGAACGACTCATTGTGATCAGCCCCAAATTTTGGCAGGTCCAAATCTGTGAAGGTGATGATGTTTCCATAGTGGATATTGCCGATCATCTGGATTACTTCTTCTGGAGTTACGTTCACGGGGACCATGGTACGGGCCAAACTTTCCTCCAGCTTGAGCTTATGAGGGTATGAATATGTGAGCAGAGACCAAAGGGAAATGTTCACCTGGGTCTGCTTGAGCTGAGTGAGGATTGGGTCCTCCTTTCCTGAATTTGTTTCTTCAAGTATGGGCCGACCGGGTTGCGGCTCTGGCTCTGTTGGCTTTTTGTTGGCCTTGGGCGGTAGCACATGGATTTGACCAGATCGGGTCAGAACATTGATGTCAGGCTTGGTCTCCTTCGAACATGTTTCTTTGAGTTGAGCCATGGTTAGTGGAGGATTTTTCAAAGCACAGGGCCATACGTCCTCTCTCAATTCGTTGACTGTTGATGTCTTCCCGGGGGCCTCAGCAGCTCTTCGGATTCTGTCCCAGGATACGAGTTTAGGTGCCTCGGCGAGGAGGGAGCCTATGGTTCGACGCAGTTGTTAGAATGTCAATGCGCAGCAGTGGTTGCTAGGACTAAGCTTTGTCTCGTTCACCCTCTGTGGGAGGCTAGAGGATTCTTGATTCATGCGAACTGTTTCTCTGATATCTTCGCGATATACTGCATTTTTCTCTTTCTTGCTGAGCAGGCTCATGGCGTTCTTGAGTTGAGACAAGCAGTAATCATGGTTTGCTAAATTTCCTCCGCTCTTAGCCCAAATCTGCTCTCTTGTAGTCGAGCCTTCGTCGAGAGTTAGCGCTTGCATTTCTTCCCAGGTCAGAATAGCCAATGCCTCTTTGAACCGTATGCGGAAGTCTAGGTAAACTTCCATTTGGGAGAGATTTCTTTATTGCTTTAACTGAGTGGCAGGTATGCTGGAAGGTGAGTATACGGCTTCCCGGACGTCTGCCCATGTGACTGGCTTTTGTCCCAGTTGATCATTTCTGCAAACGAACGTTGTAGTCTGTGGAATATCCTTTAGCATTCGTTGGAGGTGTATTTCTATCTTTCTCTTCTTTTTGAATAGACCTTCCTTCTTTAGTTGGCCTTTTAGCTTGAGAACGAAATGACCCGTTCCCATCCTCCCAGGACCCTTGGGATTCCGATTTTGTTGATGTTGTGATTGGCCTGGAAGAGTATGACTTCATTGTCTTCGTCGTTGTTGGTCCCAAAGGTGGCAACAAGGGTGAAAAACAGCTAGAGGGGGGGTGAATAGCTGTTACAAATTTTTTGCCCTCTTTTAAAACTAAACCTCTTGGCTTACAAAACCGCTTGCAGTGAATAAGAAATTGCAAGTAGAGTTGCAAAATGCACAGTGGAATATTAAAGTTATAAAGCGGTTTTAGAGGTGCGGTTTTGCAATGCGGTTTCAGTGAGGTTTATAAAACTGAAAAGTGAGGTTTTGACAATAGGTAACTGCAAACACAATTTCACAGTAAAGGATAACTGAGAGTAAGATTAAGCAGATAAGACAAAATAATTAGTAAGCACAGTAAATAAAAATGCAAAAATAAAGAACACAATATTTGGAGTGGTTCAATCGTAAACGATCTACGTCCACTACCAAGATGGTTAGTCTTGGATTTTCTAAGAGTTAGATTTTATATTAGAGTACGAGAGATTACAAAGTACAAAGATCAATATTCAGATCTAAAATCTATTCTATGAAGATCAATCCTAGACTATAACCAGTTTATCTCAAATGAATAATCTATGTGATTAAACAAGTGAGGTGTGTGTGTGTATACAAGATCAAGGCTCTTTAGATCTATGAGATGTAGAGCACAATAATTCTTGATGGTGTTTAAGGCTTGATTTCTGGGCTGGGAATATTTCTTGAAGTATGAAGATGAAGATTCAAAGGGCTGAATATTTTCTGGGCAGAGCTTCAACTTCGTATGAACTCACAACAATTTCAATTTTTCAAGCAATCTTCAAGTGTTGAAGATTAGGGGTATTTATACCCAAGCACTAAGGATATAGCCGTTGGACACAGCTGTAGCAAGTACTGTACTGGTGCTTTCCTATTGGTCCACAAATCCACTTTTGTCCTTAGGTACGCGATTCTGAGATAAAGGCGATCGAGACCTCGCCCGCAATTAAGGTAGTTAGGACACCTGTCACCTTTTCAAGATCCTTGCAGATCTTCTCTGACATTGAATCACGTGACAAGATTTGGTGGTTGACTTTTGTTATTGCTGACGTGGATTCCAATAGTCATAAAGTGGCTCACTTCAAGTCTTAAATCATTGGAGCGATCTGGTGTGAAGCGGTAGACAAGTGCGGTTTCACCAGAGAGGATTTCTCAGTGCGGTCTCAATATTGGAACTGCAATGCGGTTTGCTTAGAGCGGTTCACTACTGTGATTTGCACTGGTGTTCAAGAGTGGTTTCAGATAGAAAATTTCCACAAAACAGTTTGCTTGGAGCGGTTTGATAGTGCGGTTTGATGGAGCGGTCTGAAACCTTTGAACTGCAACCTCATATCCAATGAGTCTTGTGTCAGTCTTCAAGCCTAATTTAACCTATTCTATAAAATGGACTTAGCTAAAAAATTGAAGTCTAAGCTTCATTACATATGGGCTTAAAGTCCTTAAAATAGAGAAGAGGTTATGGTATCAACCAAATCTAAGCTAAAGCTAGGAGGGTGGGTGCATACCCAAGAATCCCCCCTATTTGATTGATGCCATTACCTACTATAACAAAAGCAAACATTGTACTTGATAAAAACATGTCCATAAGAATTAACATGGTAAGTCATGTCCCAAGTCAATGCACACACTAGCTTAAGTTATAGATTTCTATACTATTTGAAAGATTGAAAAACTTACAACTTGAAAGTATAGAAATACATTCTGTGCACTTAGAAAATATGAGTTTAAGTTTAAAGTGCGGTTTAAACTGAATGTTTAAACTTCATTTCAAAAATATGATTTTAAGTTGAAAAATATTTGAATGAGGTTTAAAACCACTGCGATTTCATTGTTCTACAAACAAGCAGTTTGATATGAACAAGGTTTTGGAACCAGTGATGCATTTTTCATTACTACCTTTGCAGTTACATGTTACAATTGTAGGAAAGCAAAATACATGGTTACAAAAATAAAATAAGTTGGACAAAATAAATACAATGAGAGCGGTCCAACTTAAACAAAAAAGGAGTTCAGCAAAAGAAAATTACAAGGAAAAAGCGGTTCATTGCTGAGGCGGTTGCTGGTGCGGTTGATCAACTTCAGGTTCATGAGCTTGAGAAGGATTTGAAGCAGATGTCTCTGACCTTAAGGATCTTCTAATTCTTCTGACCTCATCAGCGGTTCTTCCTTGAGCGGTCACTAATCTTCCAAGAGTATTCTCTTGAGTTGCAAGCCTGAGATTAGCATCGCTGACCGCCCTAGAATTTCCTCTGACTTGTTCAGTCAGGTCATTGATTTGAGTATGGAAGGAGGTATTCAAAGAATTGAAGAGAACATGAATCTCCCCCTGAACTGCTGCGGTTTGGTTGGAGATGGCTTGTTGAATAGGATCAAGATCTATGTCTACCTTCAAGGAAGTTTTTAGTTCTTGAATTTTGGAACTGAGTTTGTAGTTGAAACCTTCCTTGAGGTTTTCCAATCAATCATTAACCTCATCCTTGATCTCATTTAGCTTAGCCTTCAGGGAATCTCCTAAAATGTTTGTCTTAACATTTATTTCTCCTTTAACTGCATCAATCTCTGATGAGAGATTTGATTCTAAAGATTCCAGAGCGGTTTGGAAATCTTGAGCAGGCTGTTGCGGTCTGGAATTAACTGCATTGAGCATTTCACCTTGAAAAGATTCAAGAGCAGTTTTGGAGGAGTTGGAGAATTGGTTAAGCATTTCTTTCAGTTGAGCAGTTGATACTTTTTCTCCCAAAGTTTGGAGAATTCCATCAGCTAAATCTTTTCGAAATCCCTCAAAACATGCTTCAGCAGAGGATTTTACAATGTTTGCTATATCTCTCTCCCCCTTAATGGCATCAAGCCTTATGGAAAAGTGTTTCAAGGAATCCTTGTGATCAGCCATTTGAAGGGTTTGAGAGGCAATCAGATGGGCCTGGGCTTCAATAGTTTATAGAAGGGACTGGTTGGAGGCTTCAAGAAAGGCATTGGAGGCGGTTAATTTTATGATGTGGCCCTGGTTGATCAGAAGTTGATATTGAATAAGGTTAAGTGTGGAGAGTATTTGGGAGTAGTCAGTTGGAGGAGGGGCAGTCGAAGTGGAAGGAATATGAGTGAATGAGGGAGGTAGTTGAGAAAAAGTAGAAGGAGTGGTTCGGGTTAGCTGGGTATGAAGGGTCTGGAATATATGAGTGGTTGGAATTATGTGAGGTTGGGCGGTTGAGGGTGGAATGGGTAGTGTTTGGTGTAGGGTAGCAGGGGCAGTTGGAATGGGAGCGGTTAGTAGAGGAGGAATTGAGAAAGTTGGAAGATTTGAGGTGTTAGGAGTTGAATCTGAGGAGGAGGAGGTGGTTTGAGTAGTATGAACAAAAAGAGAAGGGGTTTTCTGTTGCTGAGGAAAGATAGGAGGGGTAGGAGTTTTAAGTGGAAGTGTTTGGGCGCGGTTTGAAGGAGAAAGGGTGGTTTGATGTATTGGAGAATGAGGTGGAGTTGAATCCCTAAATTGTGAAGTGGAATGAGCTTGGGCTACTGGTGGTTTAGTGGTCCATTCAGTAAAGGCATGAGGTAAAGGGGAATCTTTGTTTATAGGGGTGTGGAAGTCAGATTGGGAGGAGGGATGTGAGGTAGAGTGAGAAGAGGACTCCCTATCAAAATAAGTGGCAGTCTCACCAGAAATGGGTAGATTGGCTTAGGCAACACGTTGAAAGAAACATTTTGGTCCTTTGGTAGGAGTTGTCTTCTTGGCCATCATTTTAATCCTCCTCTTTTTAGGATTCTCCCCCTGAGCGGTTTTAGCTCTTTACGATTGAAGAGCGGTTTGGGAGATGGAATAGTTGAAGGGGGTTGGTTCTGAATAGGTGATGGAGGTGGAGTTTGAATAGGGGTTTGAGTTAGAGGTGGAGGCGGTTGGGTTTGGGAAGGTGGTTGCGGTTGAGGTTGGGGGTCAGGCTGCAGTTGGGGAATAGGATCAGTTGACTTACCCTTGGCAGCTCTTTGTTCTGTAGCCTTCTTCTCAAACTTGTCCAGCTCAGCCCTGAAATATGCAGCCAAATCTTCTTCAGATAAATTGGTCGTTGCCTTTTTAGCTTTCCTAGCTCTTGCAATTAAACATTAATTCCTTCATCTTCTTCTTCCTATTCATTTTCTTCATCAGGTTCATCAGCCAGATTCAATTTTTTCTTGCCCTTCTGGCTAGGACCAGCACCAACAGCAGTAGCACGCGGTTTGGAGGATGCGATTCTAGCTTTCTTCAAGGGCGGTTTAGCAGCTGGTTTTCTTGACTTCCTTGCCTTCTTGACCGCAAGGCAACTAAAGAGTCAGCTGTCTCAGGGTACATATTGACATACTCTTCCCTGGTAGGAATTGTATCTGCATCAAAGAAGCCTTTGTACTCAGCATTGCCATAACTGAATCTGAAGCTGTGGCAAGCAGCTAATCCAAGGGTTTCCTCATTTCCCCAAGGCACAGACAGCTCTGGAGTAGAGATTCGAAGATCTTCCAGATGCTGGTAGTTAGCAAATATGGTGGTCAGGAGCCTACAAAAAGGTCTCCATCTTTGATGCTCGTTCTTCTTCTTTGACTGATAAATGTCAATGCTTTTAGCAAGTTCTCTGAGAAGAATTTTGGGCCAATGGAGAGGGATTCCAATATAAATGGCACTGCAGTGCATCCACTGCTGAGAGGTGAAGTTGTTGTGGTTTCCTATTTTCCCACACACAGACTTCCCTACTAAGAAGAAAAGGTGGCTCATTAGCTCACCAAATGCCTTCCTAGGCACCTTCTTGTAATAGCCAGTCAAGGTGGAGAGGTCACCAGTTGTTGTAGAAGCAGTTGCATCCATAACCTCCTGGCCAACAAATAGAGGAGAACCTGGAACATTGAACTTGAAAGTGCTTCGGATGTCCAGATAATCGATGGTGACATCAAAGCCTTCAACAGTGGCAGTCAGACAGTTGATCTTACGTCCATCTTCAAGGTCTCTTTGACCTGGCTTGGCAGTTGCGTATAACTGGTCCACGAACGCAGGAATAGTATATGATTGCTGTTTGGTGAAGAGGGGAAGTATTCCAGAAGCATCCATCCTTCTGATCAGTTCTCTGCCTAAGGCATCATTCTTCAACTCAGTCTCATTTATCTCCCAACCTGGCAAGAAAAATTGTGGTTCCTACAAAGTAGAGTATAAAAGTTAGATCCATTTAACAGATTCACAGTTCTCAAGCGGTTTGAACACTCTTGCGGTTAGCAATGGTGTGGTTTGAAATATGAAGAACTTCAAACCCCAAGTGAATTGTGAATACAACTGTAGGAAATAAGAAAATACCAGAGAGAAATTATTAGTACGTGGCATTGTAATCTAAAGTTATCCCACACTTCCAAGAAGCGTCTGTGGGGAAGGTCTTGGTTTCCAGCCTATATACTAAGTAATACTCAAAAATATTTAGCATGCGGTTTCAAAAGATGAATATGTGCGGTTTATCAACATGCGGTTTACAACTAAAGTAAACATGCGGTTTGAAACGAGTAGATATGCGGTTGTAAGCATGTGGTTTCAAAGTAAGGGAGCATGCAGTTGAGAAATGAGAGGCGGTTCAAATGCAAGGATGAAATCCAAAGTTTTCAAAAAAATTCTAAGTATGAAAAACATGATTGAAAATCAAAGAATCCAAAACATGAGAAATTTTTCAAAAATCATATGAACAGTCGTTTGAAGGCACGAAGAACATGAAGAACAGAGATTTATCAAAAGTGAACCAAAATCAGCAAATAACATATCAAAATGATCACATTGGGCAGTAGATTAACAATATAACAGTAAAAATTCATACTTTGCCCAGAATCATCAAGAAATAGCAAAAACATGAAAGTGGGTTTTCAAAAGCATATATTAAAAAATTCGAAATAAGTGGCCAAAACATGAATTGATCATGAAATAGACTACATAATCAGAATCTAAAGCATAATCTGAGCAAAACCCAACTAATTTTACACAAAATGAGCAACTAATGAAGAATCCATGAACCAAAGAAGAAAATAGTATACGAAGGGTTTTCTGGTTCATCCATGGCAGTTTTAAAAAAGAAGATTTGCAGAAGATTAAAGAGTTAAGATTCAGAAAACATACCATATCTGTGAAGGGTTTCTTGGGAGCCATTGAAAGTTTGAAAATTTTTAAGGTTTATGAAGAAGGGTTTGAGAGAGAGAGAGAAGGTGAGTTGGTAAAAACTGACAAGGAGAGTACGATATGATAGAGAGAGTAGGTAAAGAAGTAGGCAGTTGCACTGAAGTGGTATATATAGGTGGTTATAGGGTGGAGTGTAAGTAGCATATGATGGTTCCACTTCTCACTAAGTGTACCATCAGCACACATTCCTACCAATATAGCACCCTTTCAGCTTCTGCTCAGAACATCATGAGTAGGAACTTCAGGTGCGGTTTGATAATTTTGGTCTGAGGGAATTTCAGTTGAGGGTGCTGGATTTTGCGGTTGAGGTTCAGGTGCGGTTTTAGAACTTTCACCTGTTTCATTATGCTCAGCAAAATCATCAGCAACATTTGGAGCCATATGTGGCTCAAGGAGAGAATGTTCATCAAAAGTAACATGGAAAGACTCAACTATTTTTAAACTAGTTTTATTGAAAACACGAAAAGCTTTTGAATGTTTAGCATACCCAACAAAGATACCTTCATCAACCTTGGCTCCGAATTTACCTCTATTTTCTCTTCCGTTGTAGAGGATAAAACATTTGCAGCCAAATATCTTGAAGAAAGCAATGTTGGGGGTTCTTCCTCTCCAAAGCTCATATGGAGTCTTGTTGTAGGTCTTGTTGATGAGGGAGCGGTTCTGAGTGAAGCATGCTATATTGATTGCTTCAGCCCAAAAATACTGAGGTAGCTTGGCTTCAGATATCATTGTCTTTCCAGCCTCAATCAACGTCCTGTTTTTTCTTTCCACAACCCCATTTTGTTGTGGAACACCAGCAGTCGAAAAATTGTGATCAATCCCGTGGTCATCACAATACTGAGCAACACCATTATTCTTAAATTTTGTTCCATTATTTGATCTCACACTAACGATGTCGTCTTCTTTTTTAATCTGGAGCCGTCTAAAGAGTGAGGTTAAGATTTCATAACAATCGTCCTTAGTGATCATCATCTCAATCCACGTATATCTTGAATAATCATCCACCACCACTATAGTATATCTATTTCCTCCAATGTTGGCAGTGGTGACAGGTCCAAACAAATCTATGTAAAGCAGTTGTAAACATCTTGCAGTTGAGGGCGCGGTCTTGCTGGTGAAAGATGACGCGGTTTGTTTACCAAGTTGACATGCACTGCATTTCTCTGGATGGTGGTCAGCTACTTTGGGTAAACCATGAACTAGGTTTTCCCTTCCAATCTTTGCTAGATACTTGAAGTTCAAGTGACTCAACCGCTTGTGCCATAGCCAACTATTCTCGCTCACATTTTTAGCTACAAAACAGAGACTAGTAATACTACATGCATAATTTAGATCGATAATGTAAATATTACTCTTACGAATCCCTGTGAGTAGGATGACTCCGAAAATGCTATCTTTGATAAAGCAATTTGAAGAAGTGAAGTTGCAAAGCATTCCTTTGTCGCAGAATTGAGAAATTGAAAGAGGTTGTGCTTGAGTCTTTCAACAAGAAAAACCTTCTCAATGGTTAGGTTTCCTCTCCTTATTACACCATACCCAATGGTCTTGCCTTTGTTATTGTCACCAAAGGTTACAGACGGACCACTTGCTTTAATGACATCTTCGAGTAATGATCTATCTCCAGTCATATGTCTTGAGCAGCCACTATCAAGATACCATTTATTATCCTTGGAGTGACCAGCCATTAAGTAGAGGGCCTGAAAGATAAACATTTAAAACGAGGTCCCATTATTCTTTGGGTCCTGAGGTTAGCAACCTTTAACGACCCACACCTGTTTGACAGATGGAGGTTCTCTTCCTGGCATTGGATATGAACCGCAAAAGGCATTCTGCAGCCTTGTGACCTAAATCATCACACAGAACATTTATGATAGTTATGAGCTATATGAGGTTTTACTAAATCCTTACTTTTCTTAGGATTAGCACACGGTTTGGGAACTGCGGTTTCAGCCTTGACAAAGGTAGGTATCTTTTATTTGACCGCATTTTTTCTAGGAACGCTTCCCTTGCTTTTGAAGGTAGGAGGTGCAGTCGAAGAAGAAGGGCGGTCAGCCTTACGATTGGCTGCACCACCTACTCCACCAGGTGCAGTTGAAGTAGAGGTGCGGTCAGCTGCGTAAGAAACCTCCTCTGCAGTTTCACTCTCAGAATCTTTTCCTTTCATCTAAGAGTTTTTCCCAAACTGTTTCTTGGGGTAGACATAATGGAAGTTAAGTGGAGCCTTTTGTTCCTGTCCTTTACCCTTAGAAACAGCATGCTTCTCCATAGAAATTTCCTCATCCTTTTCACAACAGGATGCACACTTCTCCTTTTAACCTGTTTGAAATCCCAGACCTTCTTTAACACTAGTCGTTTGGAAATCTATAATTTGATCCAAGGTGACTTGTGACTTGGTCCACCCATCAATGACCTTTTAGAGGTCGAGATTCTTGGCAACCAAATCATCATTCCTAAGTTGAAGTGCAGCAACCTTAGTTTATAGGATGCGGTTTTGATCAGCAATAGGACACATACTTTTAATTCGATCTTTAAGATTAGAAATTTCAAATCTCATTACAGTTTTCACCGTATTAGACTGAGAAATTTCCTCATGAGCTAAAGCTAAGGCCTTTTTAACATTATGGAATTTTTGGATCATCATTTCAGCTTTCTTGAACATCCTTTCATGTTCCATGGGAGAAACTTCTTCCACCACCTTTCTCAAAATTTTCTTCTTTGGAATTACTTTTGAAGGTGATGCATTTGTAGGAGGAAAAATAAGACGTGAATATGAACAATTTCCTATCTTAACGCTAGGAGTAAGTTTGACATCATCATCTAATTTAAATTTGGAAATCTTTATAGGAACCTCTTCATCGTCCATATCTAGTGACTCGATTGACTCAGTATCTGAATCATCGAAAGCATCTGCAACTAAGCAGAGATTAACCTCTTCGGTTTCATCTTCACTTCCATCATCAGAATCTGTTTCAATCCAGGTAGCTAACTTATTTGAGTTCTCTTCCTCTTCAGCAACCATTCCCTTGCGACGAGAGAATTTCGCAGGAGAGGTTTTCTTTTTCATATATTCAAATCTTGGTTGTGGACACTCAGATGCAAAGTGACCAGGTTTTCTACAGTTGTAGCAAAGTAGATTACCCTTTTTCT
Source organism: Adenophora triphylla var. japonica (assembly GCA_022495995.1). NCBI lineage: Eukaryota > Viridiplantae > Streptophyta > Magnoliopsida > Asterales > Campanulaceae > Adenophora > Adenophora triphylla. Next base: position 70,589 of record JAFEMH010004792.1, read on the forward strand.
TAGTATCAGCAGCCTTGGAAAAAGTTGCTGGAGGTTTGCCTTTAGAAAATGATTTTGTGAAAGGTTTTGAAGATTTTCTAAATTTTTTAAATCTTTTCACAAACATGGAAAAATCATCATCATCCATTTCGATGAGTGATGCGGTTGATATGGAATATTCAGCGGTTTGATTGGATGTGGTTGGTTTCTCCTCATGTTCCACGACGGACATGGACAGCTATTTGGTTTTCCCTTCAACCTCTTCAATGTGATTTAATTTAAGTTCATAGACTCTAAGGTTTGCATACAAGTTACTTAACGACCAAGGATTCAAAACTTTGGAGTCTTCTAGAGATGTGGCTTTATTGACCCATCTCGAACCTAAAGCATCTAGAAAAGTCATATTGACTTCTTTATCAGTTAAAGTTTTGCCAAGAGATCTACATGCATTAACTACCTCAACATAGTAATCGTAGGTCTGGCGCAAGGTTTCGTTGGATTTTCTATTGAAGTTGTTGTAGGATCTTTCAACAGTATATAATTTGTTATCCTTGCCAATATCGTCACCTTCGAGGTAGCTCTTTATGGCATCCCACATCTGCTTTGCGGTTTTTGAATACATCACCTTTTGAAGGGTTGATACGGGTAGGGTTCCAGTAATGATGTTCCTTGCTTTACTGTCTAAAGCAGCTAATCTTTTCTCTTCATCAGACCACTCACCTTTTGGATTTTGGATTTTGGACTTCTGGAATTTCTGCACTGGTGGTTGGATTGGTGTTGGCCTTCATGGGAATGAACGGGCCATTGGTCACGCATTCCACCAGCATCTCATCAATAGTCTCCAAATGGATCAGCATTCGGACTTTCCAGATGTCGAAGTGTTCTTCGTCCAAAACAGGAATGTGTGAATAGTTAACCGTTGTCATGGTTTTAGTGTTTGCCATAGTGAATCGGCACACAAGTTGTTAAGATCGAAAAACAGTGGTTTTAAAAATGTGTTTGCTCTGATACCACTTGTTGGTCCCAAAGGTGGCAACAAGGGTGAAAAATAGCTAGAGGGGGGGTGAATAGCTGTTACAAATTTTTTGCCCTCTTTTAAAACTAAACCTCTTGGCTTACAAAACCGCTTGCAGTGAATAAGAAACTGCAAGTAGAGTTGCAAAATGCACAGCGGAATATTAAAGTTATAAAGCGGTTTTAGAGGTACAGTTTCGCAATGCGGTTTTAGTGCGGTTTATAAAATTGAAAAGTGAGGTTTTGACAATAGTTAACTGCAAACACAATTTCACAGTAAAGGATAACTGAGAGTAAGATTAAGCAGATAAGACAAAATAATTAGTAAGCACAGTAAATAAAAATGCAGAAATAAAGAACACAATATTTGGAGTAGTTCAATCGTAAACGATCTACGTCCACTACCAAGATGGTTAGTCTTGGATTTTCTAAGAGTTAGATTTTATATTAGAGTATGAGAGATTACAAATTACAAAGATTAATACTCAGATCTAAAATCTATTCTATGAAGATCAATCCTAGACTATAACCAGTGTATTTCAAATGAATAATCTATGTGATTAAACAAGTGAGGTATGTGTGTGTATACAAGATCAAGGCTCTTTAGATCTATGAGATGTAGAGCACAATGATTCTTGATGGTGTTTAAGGCTTAATTTCTGGGCTGTGAATTTTTCTTGAAGTAGGAAGATGAAGATTCAAAGGGCTGAATATTTTTTGGGCAGAGCTTCAACTTCGTATGAACTCACAACAATTTCAATTTTTCAAGCAATCTTCAAGTGTTGAAGATTAGGGGTATTTATACCCAAGCAACAAGGATATAGCCGTTGGACACAGCTGTAGCAAGTACTGTACTGGTGCTTTCCCATTGGTCCACAAATCCACTTTTGTCCTTAGGTACAACAGTTGCAGATAAAGCTGATCAGACCTCAGCTGCAATTAAGGTAGTTAGGACACCTGTCACCTTTTCAAGATCCTTGCAGATCTTCTCTGACATTGAATCACATGACAAGATTTGGTGGTTGACTTTTGTTATTGCAGACGTGGATTCTAACTGTCATAAAGTGGTTCACTTTAAGTCTTCAATCATTGGAGCGGTCTGGTGTGAAGCGGTTTAGACAAGTGCAGTTTCACCAGAGTGGATTTCTCAGTGCGGTCTCAATATTGGAACTACAATGCGGTTTGCTTAGAGCGGTTCACTACTGTGATTTGCACTAGTGTTCAAGAGTGGTTTCAGATAGAGAATTTCTACAAAGCAGTTTCCTTGGAGCGGTTTGCTAGTGCAGTTTGATGGAGCGGTCTGAAACCTTTGAACTGCAACCTCATATCCAATGATTCTTGTGCCAGTCTTCAAGCCTAATTTAACCTATTCTATAAAATGGACTTAGCTAAAAAATTGAAGTCTAAGCTTCATTACATATGGGCTTAAAGTCCTTAAAATAGAGAAGAGGTTATGGTATCAATCAAATCTAAGCTAAAGCTAGGAGGGTTAAAGTATGCATACCCAACAGTCGTCACTTTCACAAAGGGCTTGCTTCTCTCGAGGAGATAAGAGCTTGTAATCTTCATGCTGCTGGACCAGGTATTCCTTGTGTTGTTCCATTCCATCTCCAAGGTCGTTTTGATCGTTGACCGCCCTCCCTTGCCAGAGGGGGTTTGCTGAGAAGTGATGGTATCTAGGAAATTGTCGTGGGCAAAGCCTTTGAGGTCGAATTGATCCAAGAGTAGCCTCTAGTTGTCTTTCTGAAGTGGCTTGTGAAGCTTTAAGGGCTTGGTCTCTGGGAGTCTTCCGAGCTTTTTCTTCGTCCCAAAGGTGAGTTTCTTGCACAGGAAGGCTTTCCTTGCGAGAGTCAAGCAGTCTCCATATGTGTGCGTTGTCTGGCTGGTGTCTAGAACTATTATCACATCCTAATCTCCGAATGGCAGAAATACTTGGATTATGCTCACGAAGGAAGTCATATTCGAACATTCCATGCATCCTTCTTTGATCTCGACCACCAGGAAGTCTGCCCACATCTATTTGATCAAACTGACGGACGTGTTGAATTCTACGATGCTGATGGTCTCGTGATCTTGGTCAAGAGCCAAATCTATCAGTGCTAGTAGCTCGGCGGCGGGCTGCCCGGATCTGTTGCCGTGATGGCTGGGAATAGGATCAAATTTGAGCATACTGATATTGAGGTGGTCATTCCTTTCTTCGGAAGTTCGAATTGTCTCATCAGAAGCACTTTTGTAGATGTTCTCAGGGTTGCTGCTGGATGGGTTCCTGAGGTTGATCTGGCTTATAGTCACATGAGGAGCTTTGTCTCCTTTGTCGATGCCTTCAGCCTTGGCGGTGTTCTTAGCTGTGATTTTGACTCACAGCACGGGCCGGTTGCCACCGGGGCAGATACTTGGTGATGAGGATGAGCCTTGAGATCTTTTGGCAAGGACCTCATTTACCATGATCAGGCAGTCAGAGGGTAACTTTCTCATTGCAGAATCTGTTAATAAGCACCGGATCCTTGGTTTTGTCAGGATATCTGGAGAAGATGATGTTGACGAAGTCGTCGTCAGTTACGTGATCAGAAGGGTTCTTTGTCATGTCCACCATTTATTTCCACTCGCCGAATAACTGTCTGTACTGGACATTAAGTTTGACGACTACCATGGTATTTGAGCCTTCATCATAGGTGACCTCATCTGAACTAGTGCCATCCTCGAATCTGAGCATGCTCACACAAGAGAACCGAATAGCGTCGATTGAAAGTTCAAAGAGAGGCTCGTCTTCGTCGATTGATAGTTGAGACTGAGAGAAACAAGAGAGGCAGAGACGACGAGTAGAGAGGAAGAGACGACGAGTCACGGCATCGACATTGAGAGAGAAACGGGAAGAGAGAGAAATGGGAAAAAAGAGAAAATTTTGGGAATATGAAATAGAAGAGAGAGGCGCTGAGTAGTTTAAGATGATATTTAGGGGTTTGTTTAAATCAAAGGCTGAGATTAATTAGGTTTTTGAAGGACGGTCAGGATCGCGGTTTGATGGTTCGGCTCATGGCTCGGTTTGACGGTTCGGCTTGACGGTTCGGCTTGACGGTTCCAAACCGCGGTTAGGGGTGTTAAACCTCAAGCTGAGCTGAACCACATGGTTTGTCAATTTTTCAAACCGAGCTAAACCCCTTATGTCTAAAAACCGAGCCAAATCGCACAGTTTGGCTCGGTTCGACTTCAAACCGCGGTTTGAGCCGAACCGCTTCCACCCCTAGCGATAACCCTCGGGAATATGGTCCATGATCGGGATGGAGCCCATCATCTGCATACCTCCCATCATATATGAATATCTCGGAGGACCATAATCCGGCATAAAGGGCACAGGACCCGCGTACTGGGAAGAAGAACTTGGGGCTGACAAGCCAGAAGTAGAAGCAGACGCATGAGCACGTGGCTGCCTACCACCCACCATAAGGGGACCCGTCAGATGTGGCATGAACTCCTTATATGAAGCCTCTCGGACCGCACAGTCCTCTGCCTCATAGACATTCACGTAATTGGCATATACCTGGGAAGAAACAGGAAAAGTAGGGTGCATCTCCCTGGGCGGATCCTCTTGCACTCTTCGAATGAGTGAACCCCTGCCATGTTGAGGGAAGACTCTCTCACCCAAGTACATGGTATCTCCCTCAAGCGATGCCAAGATCCTCTGTGTATCAGTGACGGACCACGTGCCATGAACCTCGTTCTCCAATAGGGTCCACGGATACACGCCCTGCTGCTCAAAACTGAAACTATTCAGCAAGGCCCACGCCTCCTCAATAGTAAGGGTCCAATCTTCCCCCTCCTCCTCATCCACAGTGTGGTTGGAGTGGCTCCATCTCCTGATATCTAGAAACTGAGCCCTACGCTCATTCAGCTCGAACTTGTGTAAAGAAAAGAAAGCATACCCCCAGATCTGTACAAGAAACACAGAGCAGGATTCAGTACAAAGCATGAAAAAAAAAAGAGTGCAAATAAACGACAAGGCAAAGTCAGAAATGTACCTCCCAAGCATAAGAATACCCATGCATGGTATCCTTGGTGTGCCTACATGCCTCATCCATGGCATGGTAGCAGAAAGCTAGACCGGTTGAGCCCCAGTCGTACGTGCTCACCAAGTCAAGATCCTCAAAAATCCCCAAAAGTATGATGCGAGCCGTGGAGGAATGGTTGGCAAAAATGGTCTCTGACAGGATGTACCAGAGAGCGCCCCTCACAACTCGGTCTGTGACCGCATTGGCTCTATCAACATAGGCCTCAATCTGGCCACGAAGAGGCGCGAGCTCAATAGCAAATCCCTTGACCTTGCTAGGGACATAACCAATCAGCTACCTCCACTCAGCTGGGCTCGCCGGCTTGTAACCCCCAGTCGCCGTAAGAGGATCACCGGCACATTCCAACCCGGTAATGGCCAAAAAGTCGGTCGGGGTCATAGTAGCTTTCCCGAAGTGCAGATGACCCATGTGGGTGGTATCCCACCACCTTTCCCTAATGTCCTGGAGGACTTGAGGAGTCCGCCTCATCCAGCAGATATTATCCACAAAAGTGTGAAGCCCCGTCTGCTCCACCCTAGCTTCAACCTCGTCCAAGACCTTGACTTTATCCCATAAAGTCTTGGCAAACTTTGCACTACCGCAGAAATTTTTGGTTGGCTTATACGGCTGTAAAACAAGGAAAGACAAAGAAACAGTGTCAGAAATCATCCATTTCAAAAATTCCAAGAAAATAAGAGAAATTTTTCATTGGGGCATTTCATCGAACACTTGGCGTGCATACTAGAAAATCATGCTCAAAATTGTGTTTGGATACCCAAATCAATCCCTCCTACAATCCAAATTGTGTAGGGCACTCATACATACACAAGGGCATCATCAAAACTCAACAAATGCCTAAGAAATCTAGCATGCATCGACATTGAACCTAGTTCTTGACAAAAGAAGGAAATATCCAATTTTGATGAATCAATAGATTTAAAGCATGTAATGGATGCAATACAATCATTGAATAAATTCGAGAAGGAGATTCTTACCAAGCCTTCACGAATGGCATGCGAGATATGCCTTTGGCGATCGAAAGTGAGGTCGTCGCGAGGGTAGTCCTTCCCAAGCAAATAACTATCCAAGGTTGGGTTCCTCCGTTCTTGAGCCATTGATTATGAAATTGGGGAAAGATGAAAAGTTGATTAGGAAGAGAAATCAACAAAGAAATCGAATGAATATCAGAGGAAAAGACCCTAGGCTCGAACTTGAAGAGAGAGTTTGAAAATGGGATTGTTTGAAATGAACAAGCTGCTGTTGATTTTAATGCCTCGACAGACCTTGTCCCGCGCGATACAAGTTGTCCCACGCGAGACAACCCCACTGGACAAGGACAAAATTGTCCCTGACAATAAGCATCTACGCAATATCAAAATTCAAAATTTTGACACATTTACCCTTGAAAGTGATACCATAGCAAGGAAACATGAAAAAATCGGTACCACAAGTCACGGAACGAGCCGAACGTGGCATACGCAGAATTGCCCGATACAACGTCAAGTCGCCTAAAGTGAATGGTCCTAAGATCAATTCATCCCGCATAATTCGGAACCCAAATAGGCGAATTATCTCTTGGTTGGTCGAAAACAGTAAACCACTCCATAAAAAGCCCGGTTCAGCGTACTGACAGGTGAATCGTCATCAAAAAGCCTGGTTCAGTGCCCTGACAGGTGGATCGTCATAAAAAGCCCAATTCACCGCCCTGACAGGTGAATCGTCATCAATAAGCCCGGTTCAGCGCCCTGACAGGAGGATCGTCATCAAAAGCCCAGTTCAGCGCCCTGACAGGTGAATCGTCATCAAAAGCCCGATTCAGCGCCTCGACAGGTGAATCGTCATAAAAAAACCCGATCCCATACCATATGGACCGTCATCTCATCAAAAGTCCGATTCGGAGCCCTTACAGGCAAAACGTCACAAAACCAACAGAATGCGAAGGACCAGACAGGTAAACCTTTGTTTTCTAACATCTCTCCCCACAGGTTCAGAGTCAAAATAGGCGAATCTTCAGACAAACAGGTATATTCAGAATTGGGTCATGATTTGATTCCTCAGTATGAGTTTACCTTTTCAAAAAAAAATCTCTTCGATTTTCAAAATACCTAAAGCATCATTTTTGTGTTTTGGAGTCGAACTACATTTTGGTCTGATTCTCCGATAGAGATAAGTAGGCAGTCGTGCGGCATGACCATCCCGATGTTCAGAATGATGTCTCTTCTATCGTCGACATGACTTCTTCCATAAGACTTGTCGCCGAGGGCTCTGTAGACACCCCATTCTGAACCTATCGCAGCAGAGTTATACCACTCTATGTCTCGCCTTTGGTTTTAGAGTAGAAATCCACCATTTCGTCATGTTTCGTTAAGTTTTGACTAACGGTCGTTAGTTTGGACTAAACTGCATACGAGATAACAAGGGGAGGACAAAAATGACCTTTGTGAAGCCTTGTCCCGCGCGAGACATGGCGTGTCTCGCGTGAGACTACCTCTCTGCAGGAGAGTTCCCTTGTCGATTTCAACCTCTTTTCTTGATAAATCTCATCCAATCCGGGTATCTACTGATCTTAGAATTCTGGAACCTTCCCTAGGAGGAATCCTAGTCCACTTGAGTCTCCTAATCTTGGTGACCAAGTCATTCATCCCCTATAAATACTTGATGGATTTTAGCATTTCAGAGGACGGTCGACAGATAAACACAGGTCCCCGATCAATAATACAACACACACAATTTGTTGGTTTCTCTCCTTGAAAGATTCATGCAAATCACTCATAAACAACATCCAAATTTGTCCATCAAGCCTGTTGATCGACGAACATCGAGATCCAAGCCTAGGATCGAGGTGAAACTCTGTCCGAATCACTTCTCGACTTAAAGGTAATCTTCCTTTCCTTTTTACTTCTTCTAATTGATTGTTAGAGTGGTATAAACGTATCGAATCTAGGATCGGCCTAGAGCCTCTTCAAATCATGGAGATGGTCTCGAAGCAATCGATCCCACATTCCGTTTAATCTAATTAAATGATTTCTTCGTTTCTTTTGAAAAAGTATTATTATTGAAAACCCCCCTTAAGCAAGACCGATCTTCGAATTGGGTGGATGCGGTGCTCCTTGACCTTCCAAATCCATCACTTAAGCCCTGAATCCAAATCTCTTTTAAAAAGGTTTTTCTATATTTCCATATAATAATATAGGTGGCGACTCAAACAAATAAAACAAAAAGAGGAGGAAAATTCCGCAATCACCACACCTATGCTAGTGCAGTTGGTAGTTTGATGTATATTATGGTTTGCACTAGGCCAGATCTTGCTCGTGATGTTAGTGTTGTTAGTAGGTTCATGGGGAATCCTGGTAAGGAAGATTGACAAGTAGTGAAGAGGATCTTCAGGTACCTTAAGGGTACATCAGATGTTGGGCTCATTTATGGAGGTGGTATAAAATGTGCAGTTGAGGGTTATTGTGATTCAGACTACTCTAGGGATGTTGTCACGAGGAGATCTATGACCGGGTATGTGTTCACTCTTGGTGGGTCAGTTGTCAGTTGGAAGGCTACTCTACAATCTAGGGTAACATTGTCTACTACGGAGGCGGAGTACATGGCATTGACAGAAGCTGCTAAAGAGGGGATATCCCTAAAGGGTTTGATCAGCGACCTTGGGTTACATTAGGATCAGGCTACAATATTTTGTGACATTTTGAATGCAATCTGGTTGGCCAAGGATCAAGTTCATCATGAGATGACCAAGCGCATAGATGTGAGGTATCATTTTCTGAGAAGTGAGAAGCGGATCAAAGTGAAAAAAGTGGGTACTGCGGACAACTCTGTTGACATGTTCACGAAGTCCATTCCAACTAGCAAGTTCCAACTTTGCTTGGACTTGCTGAATGTTCGCAGTTATTAGATAGCATCTGAGGCAGAGGGGGAGTTCTGATTATGATTTGGAGTTTAGGTCTCAAGGTGGAGATTTGTTGGGTTTGCTGTCATCTATGTTGGGGATGCCTAAATTAGGGGATTAAACAAGCAATTTCGGAATTCCTGACACAGCCAGAGGGAGAGACTGCGCGATTCAAGGCGCACGAACGTGCCAAGTTTCTGTAGAAAGGGAGCGATCGTGCCCAGGATTGGGGCGATAGCGCCCAGGATTGGGGCGATCACGCCCCAGTCCGAAAAAGGCCTATCAACGGCAGAATTTCGCTCAGGGTGTAAAACCATGCAGGGTTAGGAGTAGGGCATATAAATAAGCCTACCTCCAACCATGTTTGTAGCTCCTTTTGCTTATAAAGAAATGTTTTGACAATAATTCGTGTATTAGATTAAAGATTGTAATATATTGATTTTCAAAAGATAATAATATTCTCTCACTCTGCCATGCACGTAGCCAAGTTGGTGAGCCACGTATATTTGTGTGTTGTTTAATTGTTGCTTGTTTTATATCTTTTACATAGACTCTGTTCTAACAGTTAGTTAGTGTTATAATACAAAGTGGGTTAATTTTGAAGTTTAGATAACAAATAGATTGATTTTTCAAAAGAGGGATTTACAAAAAACTCATTTTAAAAGATGGAAATTACAAAAAAATACACACAAGATGGAAATTACAAAAAACTTCTATAAAAATTACAAAAAACTACTTTTATAAATTGAAAGCACTATTTTCTTAAGAAAAAAAAAACATAAATAAACATAAAATGTAAAACAATCATTCTTAAAGTTCTATAAATGGTGAAATGGAAATGAAGAATGTTAGTGGGACGGCAGAAGACATTGACAAGTTCAAACGTGAAAGGTGCCCACTAGCATAATGCACTTCTCTTGAGCAACTACAATCCCATGCTGTACAAACTCAATTTTTGTTCATCCTAAATGCAGTACCACTGGCATAAGGGAAGCAAAAAGGCATTGAAATTACTCATCTTGTGGCAAACATGTTGCCAAATAGTCTAGTTATACATGTTCAAGCTTAGGCTCTTAGCACAACAACATTTAAATGACAATGCAGCATACAAGATCTCAAGATTTCTAACATGATAAACAACTGATAAACAACTGATAAATAATCGATAAACAACTGATAAACATGATAAACAACTGATAAACATGATAAACAACTGATAAACAAATGATAAACATGATAAACAAGTGATAAACAACTGATAAATAACTGATAAACAACCGATAAACAACCGATAAACAACTGATAAACATGATAAACAACTGATAAACATGATAAACAACTGATAAACAAATGATAAACAAATGATAAACTGTGAAAACCAGTTTATTTTTTTATATATATATATTTATTTAAGCTCTTTATTTATTCTTGGACAAAAATAAATAAATGAGCAATTGGGTTTAAGTATTGGGCTTAAGGGTTGGGCCTAAGTAAATTTAATCCATTGGAAGTAGATATGGTAAATCAAATGGGTTAGGGTTATGGAAAATAACCCATGGATATATATACTCTCTAAACCTAGTACCTCTCATTATTTACACGGTAAAATTTGTGCAACGCAAAGAGAAAGAGAGAGAGCGGCGCCGTGAGAGAGGAGAGAGAGCGGAGAAGAGAGAAAGTAAGAGAAAGAGGAAGAGAAGAAGGAAGGGGAAGAAGAACCCTCGTGGAATTAAGGTAAACACATTCAACTTTTTCTAGTTTTGTTTTCTAAAATAGATCATCTTAGAAAACATAGAACCCTAACAATCAAAGTACGCTGAGGGTTTAAATCATTATGATTATTGATATTGAGATTATGAGATTAGATAAATCTTTGATGAAGTTTTAAATTGATATTGGGCATGATAATCTTAAAGTTGAACCTAGAGTTTCATGCTAGAAAGATGAAGAAGTGGTTAAGGTTTTATGTGTGTATGGGTGTTTGTGCGTGTGTTTGTGGGTGTGTTTGTGGGTGTGTGTACATTGTGTGTGTGTATTGCCGTGTGTTTTGTATGTGTTTTAATTTCCATGAATAGTGTTCTGTGAATAGTGTTAGGTTCAAGTGTGTGTGTATGTGTGTATGTGTGCAATTAGAGTTTAGTGTGTGTTAGTGTGTGCTGTGAATAGTGACAGTGAATAGTAAGCTGTGAATAGTAACTTAGTGAATGAAAAATGATTATGAAGGATTAAGATGGGAATTGATTCTAGAAACCCTAGGGATGTTTTGGTAACATTGTTAGGGTATTAGTTAACCATAAAAGGAGTTAAGTAGAATAACTCATAGGTTAACCAAGTGGAGTAAAATGATTAAAGGTACTAAGTAGATAGAAGTAAATTGTACCTAAAGTTGAGATTTCGCTTGTGCATGATTGTAGATTCGTGCAAGAAGGATTTGCAAGGAAACGCAAGTAACCCAAGGTAAGGGATTACGTTTCTTAAGTATTTGAATGTATCTTTCCTTTGTGATAGGATTCCCTATTTGATGATTTGTATACTACCAAGTGGCCGGTAGTTATTCATTTGTATTCCTTTAATATGTGCGTTCTTTGGAATATCCTACCATTGATATTGTGATTGTTCAATGTGTATCCGTGATGATTGGATTTTGATTAATGTGTTCTCGTACTTTGAACACTATATATGATATTATTCTATCCATTTGATGAGGACTTTGTATGATTTGGTCTAGACAGATTGAAATGACCTTATTGTTGAATGAATTGGTCTAAACAGATTGAAATGACCTTAATTTATGATATATCAGAATAAGGGAGCGCCCCAGATAAAAGGCGTAGATTCTCTTATTCAGAATAAGGGGGCGCCCTAGATTAAAGGCGTAGATCTTCTTATTCAACGATCACCGAATGTGTGTATCGGAGTCACCCTAGATTAAAGGTGCACAATTACTTGGAATTGACGGACAAATGTGTGTAAAGTTCTATCTGTTATTACAAAAGTGCCACTACTTGTTAATTGAAAAAGTATCCTTCTTTGGCATTCTCAGTACCAAAACTATTTATTGTACATGTTATCCTTTCATTGATATTTTGTTAACCTCCGTTCGTTCTGGTCGTCTCTTCGTAGAAACCAAAGAGACCCCGTATGAACTTACTGAGCTTTGTTCGCTCACCCTTTCATATTCTTTCCCCTCCCAGGTAATAAATGATTGGAGAGAATTGGCTGCGTGTTTGATGGATTAGCGGCTTTTGGAGTTCAAATAATTATTTTAGAATAGTAAGTATTTCGAGCTAGTGGTTTGTACTAGCCGTAGAGATTATTACCGTTTTCCGCATTTAAGTTTATTTCAAATAGTGGTTAGTACTTTTGAATTATGGTTTTAGTAGCCGTTGGAGGCTATTCTATTATTAAATTAAGTATTATTATTATGTATGGATTTTGGGGTCGTTACAGTTGGTATCAGAGCTTTGGCTTTAGGTCACATGGGAGACTGTTAGAGCATTAAGCATACTAGAAGAAGTAGTACTTGAATATAATTGGGCCTACCTAGAAAATATTTGGGACGGAGGATTTTAGGGTAAAATTTCTCAAGAGTCTAACTATGAAATTGTGGAAATTAAGAGATTGTAATTGGGAAGTTAGCACTTTTGGAAAGTGACTCTTTTAGGAAACTTTCTATAGTCGGAAACCTTCTATATCTGGGAAGATACTATTTAGGAACCTACTATTTTGGGAACCTTCCAATTTTGGGAACCTACTATTTGTGGAAACCTTCTATTTCAGGAAACTTTTTAAGTTTGGAAACTTTTTAAGTTTGAAAAGTTTCTATATTAAGGAAATTATTATTTTTGGAAACTTGTTGATTACGGAAACGTGCTATTTTGAGAAACTTTCTATTTATAGAAACTTTCTATTTTGGGAAACTTACTATTTTAGGGAAGAGCCTAGAATAAGTTTTCTCTGGAAGTATAACAAGATCCTTCGAGTAATCTGAAGGACTACTCTTAAGTTGAATATGATTTGTGATGATGTTATTTGTATATGATGGACTTGTATAAATACAAATAGTGGTCTAGCGAGAGAACAAGCTTATCGATGGTATCACGAGCTTGAGGATTTAAAGACTTAAGATGCTGGCAGTTGAGGTACCAAATAAAGGTAACCTAGTGAATGAGAATGCTATAGAAGAAGTAGCTGAGGAAATAATAGTTAGTGGAGCCACTCCGATTTTAATGAGGATGAGAAACTAGTGGCACTAATGCATAGGACTCGAGGAAGACCAAAGGGATCCAAGAACAAAGTGAGAGTGTAAAGTGGAAGACCTAAGGAAAGATCTAGGAAGAATGTAACTCCATGAATGAAAAGTGGGGTATTATTTTACTATTATTTCCTAGAAGAGATAGTGAGTTAGCAGTTTTCGTTCTAGTAGCAAGGATTTTGGTTTTGGATGTTTTTATTGGTTTTTCATTTTAGTTAGGAAATAAAGTTTAGTTGCAATTAAATTATATTTGCATAATTGTGTTCCTAAATGTTAATTATGTGAATTGAATTGGAACATGAAAGAGTGGTCTAGTGAATTGACCAAAAGTATATGTTAACTGGCTAAATGAATAGCCAAGTATGATTAATTTTGGGTCAAGTGAAACGACCTATGAAAGTAATTACCAATCTAGTGAAACGATTGGTGGTCTGATGAAATGACCTATGATTGAATGTGTTAATATGTATTAAAATTGTATATGTGTATAAGTATAAAGTAATTAGCATGAATATTGCTAGTATTGGTGTGAGTGAAAACACCTTGTATTCGTATAATAATGAGAATGTTATGTATCGTCCTCAGATGTCGAGGAACACCAGGAGTGGAAATGGCGACCATGGACAGACAGACCTCGACATGGCAACTGCTACGTACTTTAACTCAGCAAATGACCGGAATTGGTCAAGTTGTGCAGGGGTTGGCGCAGCAGCAGCCGCCACCTCAACAAGTACCGCTCAGGGACCCTCTGGAGCAGTTTCAGAGGAGAAAACCTGACTCGTTTTCCGGAGATCCGAAGGAGAAACCTGCGGACTGGATTAAAAATATGGAAAAGATCTTTGAGACTATTACTTGCACCGCAGAGCAGAAAGTGGTGTTCGCAACTTTTGTGTTGAAAGGTAGTGCGCAAACTTGGTGGGAAGCCGAGCGCAGAGCAGCGACTGCACGTGGAACCGGAAACTACACGTGGGACATGTTCAAGACCGCGTTCAATGATAAGTATTATCCAGCAAGTGTAAGAAATGCAAAAGTAGCAGAGTTCCTGACCCTGGAACAAGGAGGAAAAACCGTGGATGAGTATTGTGCCAAATTCACGGAATTGTTGGAGTTTGCACCACCTTCTTCGAGAACGAAGATCGAAGCGAGAAAATTCGAGGCAGGCTTAAGTGATAGGATCAGATTCAGGATCACCCCTCTACTGTTACCGACTTATGGCCAAGTGTTGGACCGGGCCAGAATAGTGGAGAAGGAATCAGACAACTATCGCAACAAGAAAGAGGAAAAGAGGAAGTCCAATGAAAAGGAATCGACCGAGTCCAATGGATTCACAGGGAAATGGAATCGGGAGGGGGCCGGTAATAAGCGGAAGGCTACAGATGAAGACCGGGGGAAAGGCGTGGCAGGTAACAATTATCCGAACAAGAACTACGGGAACCGCAGAGACGGGAACCAAAGTGACACTCGAGGAAGGGGAACCGATGAAAAATGTAAGACGTGCGATGGGGGACACAAAACTGAGGATTGTTGGCATAAGGACAGGCAGTGCTTCAACTGTAATAAAGTGGGACATCCGAAATGGAAATTTCCGGAACCCAAGAAGGACGCTAATGCTCAAGGAACTAAGGACGACAACAAAGGGAGTGGAGGAGGTCGTGGCCGTGTATTCACCATGACAGCCAGGGATGCTAGAGCCACAAATGACGTCGTGGCAGGTACTCTTCATTTTTTTTCCTCTCGTAGTGTTATGCATTGATTGATACTGACGCTACCATTCTGTTATTAGTACCCGTTTAGAGGAATGCTTGAAATGGAAACTTGAGGCATTAGAAATACCTTTGGTGATAGATACCCCGACTAATGAGTCGATCCCTATACCGTCTGTATATAAGAATTGTCCCTTGAAACATAAGTGGTAGAGAACTCGAAGTTGATCTAATAGAATTAGAAATGAATGAATTTGATATCATTTTGGGAATGGATTGGTTATCTGCGTACCATGCCAAAGTAGATTGTTTTAAGAAGGAAGTACATTTTGGGTTACCTTCTGGAGAGGAGTTTTATTTTAAAGGATCGGAGCCGAGAAGTCGATTGGGTCTTATATCAGTGATGAAGGCTCGGAAGATGCTACGAAAAGGATGTAAGGGACCAGCGGTTGTACGCTAAATTCAAGAAGTGCAAATTTTGGCTTGAGGAAGTAGTATTCTTAGGTCATGTGGTATCTAGGGATGGGATTGCCGTAGATCCTACAAAGATAGAAGCTATAGTAAACTGGGAGAGACCACCTATAGTCCGTGAAATAAGAAGTTTCTTGAGGTTAACAGAGGATACTATAGGAGATTCATTGAATGACTTTCGAAGTGGTCAGTACAGCTAACAAGGTTAACGCAGAAAGGAACAAGGTTTGTTTAGTTATAAGAATGTGAAAAGAAATTTGAAGGACTGAAGAGTCAAATTGTGTCCGCACCGGTTCTTACTATACCAAGGATCGGACGGATTTGTGATATATAGTGATACTCCACTGAAGGTATTAGGTTGTGTGTTGATAACAAAATGATAATGTTATAGCGTATGCGTCAAGACTTTTGAAGAACCATGAGAAAAATTACCTGACCTATGATTTGGAGCTAGCAACTGTTTTGCTTTGAAGATTTAGAGACTTTACTTGTATGGAATAACTTGTCAGACCTCTATGGACCATTAGAGTCTTAAGTATATTTTCACCTAGAAGGAGCTTAACGTAAGACAAAGGAGATGGCTTGAATTATTGCAGGATTATGATTGTATGATATCAAACCATCCAGGGAAGGCCAATAAGGTGGCCGATGCATTGAGTAGGAAGAATCAAGGAACCTTAGCGGCATTGATTTCTAAGGGGGTAAGTGTGTGGAATAACATTGAGGTTTCAAACTTAGAAGTGCGAGTTAAAAGGTATGTGGTTCACCAAGGTTCAAATTCGACACTTTTGAACGTAATTAAGAAAGCCCAAGAAATTGACGAAGAAGCAAAGAAAGATGCAAGAAAGTATAGCCAAGGGAAAGTTAAGTCCATAATATGTGTAACCATTAGAGATCCTTGGCAAGATTGGGGAAGTGGCCTATAGATTGGCACTACCGCCGGTATTAGTTGGAGTGCATAATGTGTTCCATGTCTCCATGCTAAGGAAGTATATTCACGATCCGAGCCACGTGATCGAGTACAAGCAACTAAGAGTCCGTGCCGATTTGAGTTATGATGAAAGACTGATCAAGATCGTCCAGAAAGGATGAGAATGTAAGAAAGCGGTTGGTTCCGTATGTGAAGATGCAATGGAGCAACCACAAAGAGCGAAAAGCAACATGGGAACTCGGAAGCGAGATACGCAAAATGTATCCCGATGTCTTCGGAAATTAATGTACGTTTAGTTTGGAGGACCAAACACTTTTAAGGGGGTAAGAATGTGAAGACCCGTTTATTTTTTTATATATATATATTTATTTAAGCTCTTTATTTATTCTTAGACAAAAATAAAGAAATGAGCAATTGGGTTTAAGTATTGGGCTCAAGGGTTGGGCCTAAGTAAATTTAATCCATTGGAAGTAGATATGGTAAATCAAATGGGTTAGGGTTATGGAAAATAACCCATGGATATATATACTCTCTAAACCTAGTACCTCTCATTATTTACACGGTAAAATTTGTGCAACGCAAAGAGAAAGAGAGAGAGCGGCGTCGTGAGAGAGGAGAGAGAGCGGAGAAGAGAGAAAGTAAGAGAAAGAGGAAGAGAAGAAGGAAGGGGAAGAAGAACCCTCGTGGAATTAAGGTAAACACATTCAACTTTTTCTAGTTTTGTTTTCTAAAATAGATCATCTTAGAAAACATAGAACCCTAACAATTAAAGTACGCTGAGGGTTTAAATCATTATGATTATTGATATTGAGATTATGAGATTAGATAAATCTTTGATGAAGTTTTAAATTGAGATTGGGCATGATAATCTTAAAGTTGATTCTAGGGTTTCATGCTAGAAAGATGAAGAAGTGGTTAAGGTTTTGTGTGTGTATGGGTGTTTGTGCGTGTGTTTGTGGGTGTGTTTGTGGGTGTGTGTACATTGTGTGTGTGTATTGCCGTGTGTTTTGTATGTGTTTTAATTTCCGTGAATAGTGTTCTGTGAATAGTGTTAGGTTCACGTGTGTGTGTGTATGTGTGTATGTGTGCAATTAGAGTTTAGTGTGTGTTAGTGTGTGCTGTGAATAGTGACAGTGAATAGTAAGCTGTGAATAGTAACTTAGTGAATGAAAAATGATTATGAAGGATTAAGATGGGAATTGATTCTAGAAACCCTAGGGATGTTTTGGTAACATTGTTAGGGTATTAGTTAACCATAAAAGGAGTTAAGTAGAATAACTCATAGGTTAACCAAGTGGAGTAAAATGATTAAAGGTACTAAGTAGATAGAAGTAAATTGTACCTAAAGTTGAGATTTCGCTTGTGCATGATTGTAGATTCGTGCAAGAAGGATTTGCAAGGAAACGCAAGTAACCCAAGGTAAGGGATTACGTTTCTTAAGTATTTGAATGTATCTTTCCTTTGTGATAGGATTCCCTATTTGATGATTTGTATACTACCAAGTGGCCGGTAGTTATTCATTTGTATTCCTTTAATATGTGCATTCTTTGGAATATCCTACCATTGATATTGTGATTGTTCAATGTGTATCCGTGATGATTGGATTTTGATTAATGTGTTCTCGTACTTTGAACACTATATATGATATTATTCTATCCATTTGATGAGGACTTTGTATGATTTGGTCTAGACAGATTGAAATGACCTTATTGTTGAATGAATTGGTCTAAACAGATTGAAATGACCTTAATTTATGATATATCAGAATAAGGGAGCGCCCCAGATAAAAGGCGTAGATTCTCTTATTCAGAATAAGGGGGCGCCCTAGATTAAAGGCGTAGATCTTCTTATTCAACGATCACCGAATGTGTGTATCGGAGTCACCCTAGATTAAAGGTGCACAATTACTTGGAATTGACGGACAAGTGTGTGTAAAGTTCTATCTGTTATTACAAAAGCGCCACTACTTGTTAATTGAAAAAGTATCCTTCTTTGGCATTCTCAGTACCAAAACTATTTATTGTACATGTTATCCTTTCATTGATATTTTGTTAACCTCCGTTCGTTCTGGTCGTCTCTTCTTAGAAACCGAAGAGACCCCGTATGAACTTACTGAGCTTTGTTCGCTCACCCTTTCATATTCTTTCCCCTCCCAGGTAATAAATGATTGGAGAGAATTGGCTGCGTGTTTGATGGATTAGCGGCTTTTGGAGTTCAAATAATTATTTTAGAATATTAAGTATTTCGAGCTAGTGGTTTGTACTAGCCGTAGAGATTATTACCGTTTTCCGCATTTAAGTTTATTTCAAATAGTGGTTAGTACTTTTGAATTATGGTTTTAGTAGTCGTTGGAGGCTATTCTATTATTAAATTAAGTATTATTATTATGTATGAATTTTGGGGTCGTTACATAAACAAATGATAAACATGATAAACAACTGATAAACATGATAAAACAATGCCTGCATCTCTATATATGCCAAAGGAAGCAAGTAATTAATTTTGCAGCAGCAACGAAGAGCAAATTCGTCTTTAAACTTAGGCCTGTCAATATTTACCCATTACCCAAGAACCCGCTCAACTTAACTCGCTAATTACCCGACCCGACCCAACTCATTAACAATTTTGGGTTGAAACGAGTTATCCGCTTTAACCCGTTAAATTTAGCGGGTTAAAGCGGGTCAACTCGTCAACCCGTCTCAACCCGTTATATTTATATTGATAGGGAGATGAACCAAAATAAACTTAGTTTTAACCCCCTACCCCCACCCACCCCACCCCTCACCCCCTACCCCACTCACCTACCCCACCCCACCCACCCCCCGGTCAAAAAAAAAATTAAACATTTTAAATTTATTTTTAAGCACCCCAACCCCCCCCCCAACCCCGGGTCAAAAAAAAATTAAACATTTTAAATTTATTTTTAACCACCCTAGCCCCACCCCAACCCCACCCCCCGCCCCCTACCCACTCCCCCAACCCCCCAACCCACTGAAACCCTGAAATCAAGAGTTGCCATCTGGGATGAATGATTTTGGAACTGCCTCAATTCGTCATGATCTAGCAATGTTTCCTTTTTTACCTGAAAAGTATCTAAAGATTTAATTCCTGAACAAATAAGAGAGAGAGAGAGAGAGAGAGAGAGAGAGAGAGAGAGTAATCACTCACAATTCGTGGAAACACAAACTCTCTTAAGGCCGCAAGTCTTTTGCTGCCATAAATCTTCCCCCACCCCGGGGTCAAAAAAAATTTAAACATTTTAAATTATTTTTAACCACCCAGCCCCCCCCCCCCCTTCGGGTCAAAAAAATTAATTTATTTTTAAAAATTATTTTTTCTAGCCGATTAATTCAAAAGAAAAAAAAAGAGTTGAGCTTATCGGGTTATTCGAGTTGACCCGCCTCATTCGCCCCGTATGTTAAACGGGTTGTAACAGGTATTACTCGTCTCAACCCGTTATCCGCTTCAACCCATTACCCGCTTTAACCTGACTCAATCCGATCTGACCGACCCGACCCGACCCGTTTGCCAGGTCTACTTAAACTTTCGAGCTTACTTCACAAGATTTGTTTTAGTTCTTAACAAAAACAAGAGCATATATGTGAATAGACTAGTAAAAGCCTGTGTTCGAGGACACGTGTTTTTTTTTTAAATTTTAAAAAAAAAATTTAAAGGACAAAATGAAAAAGGGACAACTTAGTGAAGAACAAAATGAAAATTATTTCCATTAAAACTGTTCATTTCACTGTTCGAAATACAGGCCTCATTTATATTATATACTCCCTCCGTTTCGGTCGACTTAGGACTTTTTGCCATTTTGGGCGTCCCACCCGACTTAGGACGGCCCAAAATGGAAACCTTAAATCACTATTCTCTCCACTCATTCTCTCTCCTACATTATTTTAATACTCACAACACCATTATAATTTACTATTCCCTCCACTCATTCTCTCTCCTATTTTTAAATTACACTCACAACATTTACCTTTTCCTTAATCTCCGTGCCATTTTAAAAAATCTTAAGTTGGCCGGGACGGAGTAAGTATATTAATATAGATATATCACACTGGTCAACATTGAAATTGATTTTATTGGCTAGGGCAGGGGTGCACATTACACTATGCTATACTCTCTTCGTCCCGGTAGAAGCGTCGCCATTTTAGGGGTGGCACGCAAATTAAGAAAAAGTGTGAAAAGAAAAAATGTTGTGAGTGTAATTTGAAAATAAGAGAGAGAATTAGTGGAGAAAATAGTAAATTTAAAAAGTGTTGTGATTGTAGAGGAGAGAGAATTAGTGAAGGGAATAGTGGATGAGTAATAGAATATTAATAAAATATTTTTTTTTAGGAAAAGGTGACGATTTAAACGGAACACCCTTTTGAATAAAAAGTGACGCTTTGAATGGGACAGAGGGAGGGAGTATTTTGAATTAAAGATAGGAGAGTACTACTCTCTCTTCTTCATCTCAAAAGTCAAAACCCTCTCGCCATTTCCAAACCACACAAAAACACACACACACACACCCACTGCCACACTCATACTGTAACGAACAAACACATACATGGGCACATAGTGCGAACCTCAGAAACACACCCAAAATCGTAAATAATCTAATTGTATTTTCCTTGCTCTGCAAAACAGATTGATTGTGAAAACGAGATTGGGAGGAGAGTGGCTTCAATGGTATGATGGAGTCCGAATTCAATGTTACTTGATCTTTCAAGGTAAATTCTTTAAACTTCTTTGAAGGTTATTTGGGATTGTTAATTTTTTGTTATTTTGGATTAGTTGGTTTTTGGGGTATAATCGGTGTGGTGGGTTTGAATGGTGGAAATTGTGGCTCGAAAATCTTGATGAATGCCGACGGAGTAGGAATTAGGGAGGATTGGCGATGTGTAGTAGGATGAGGGGAATATCTTTTGAGTATTTTGGCGATGGCTTCGTGTTCAGTCTTGTTGTGGTTGAGCGGACGGATGTGGTTGATGTGGTGGTGTTGCGTGTCATCCATGGTGGTTGTTTTGTCGTGTGTTTCAAATTTCAGTCCTTTGTATTTGTCGTGTCAATAAAACTCATCGGTCAACAACATTAATGTACTGTACTTCAAATACACACAGGTTCATGGAAAATCTCAAAACAAGAACGACCACTTCCAACCCAATGCATCCTCTTCCTTCCTTCTTCAAGATTTTGCTTGATGATTCGAATCCCAGTCTGGTAAATTCTTCCACTTTTTCTACCAATTGGGTTTCCATTAATGAAGTTAATTTTACTAATTTTGGTGATTTTTGCAGCCATTGCCGCCTGCGTTTGTGAAGAAGCAGTTCTTGTATGGCGAATTCCCTGAAAACCCTGTTCTGAAAACTGAATTTGGGGGAAATGGAAGGTGGAGATTGAAAAAATTGGAGGAAAGTTCTGTTTTGTAAATGGGTGGCTTCAGTTTGTAGAAGATACAAAAACTGAAGTTGGGGATTTTCTTGTTTTCTGATTAATTGGTAAATCTACTTTCAAAGTTTCAATCTTTGGGCCTAATGCTTGTGCAAAAGACTTGAGATTTTCCACTCCAGCTCATTATAAATGTAAACCCTCTCTCTCTCTACCCCTCTCTATTTTGTTAATTTTGTGCTATAACTTGAACTTGTTGGTTTAAAATCTTGAATTTTGCTGTGTGTTCTTCAAATAGGTTCTTGTAATTGTAGTGGATCTGGAAACAGTGATACTGGTCTGAAGAATGTGATAAAGATTGAAGAAGATGATGATGATGTTGTTGAAGATGAAGCTATGGATGAAGTTAAGAATGATTATGATTTTAAAGAAGAAGATATTGATGAAGCTGATACTAACAGTGATGATGATGAAGATGGTTATGTTGATGAGGATGAATTGAAAGAAATCAAGGTTCAACAATTTGTTTGGAATGAACAATGCTTGATTCCCAGCTTTGAAAAAGTTCTCACCAAATCACACAGTTTGGCCATGGTAAACCATCTAATCTACTCCACCATTAATATTCGACGATTTCTTTAAGGGTTCGAGTGTGTTCAAGATATGATAGTTGTAGAAGAAATTATAATTTTCTTATATACAAATACTATTATTTATTTTTCTTTGGAATTGAGATTGGATTTGCTTACATGAGTTATTGCTTATGATTTGCATTTTGCACATGCAGCGACTTCCAATGAGGTTTGTTAAGGAGACAAGACTAGAGGGTAAAGAGAAAATAGTGATAAGGAACAAAGAAATGAAGAAATGGAGTGTAAGGATAGGAAGAAGGGTTAGTGGCGACCATCATTTTGCTCATGGCTGGGTGAGTTTTTGGAAAGAGAACAATCTAATGGAAGGAGACACTTGTTCTTTCAAGTATTTTCGTGGTGAAGATGGTAGTAATGGTTTTATAGAGTTTGAGGTTGTCAAGAAACTAGTAACAAGGAAAAGGGGAAGGCCGAGACTCGACAAATCAATTAAGTCATGATCACTGTTACTACATTTGGGTTGTATTTGTACTAAATATGTTTGTTAATTTGATTATCTAATTGCTAATTTGATTTTTGGTATGAAGGTTGAAATGAAAAGCAATTAAAGTTTGTGTTGTATAATCAACAAGGGCTTGAATCATGATGTTTCAGAATCGAAATATAGTAGCTCTGGTGAAGTCTTTTAAAGTAAGAATCTGCTATACTCAGCCCCTGCCTTTTCAAGAATTACTTCTTGGATAATCTGTTCAATAATCAAATCTTTATTTTTCCCTTGAACATTATTCGATATTTTTTATCCGACCCCTTTACCTTATCGCAGTTGGAAGCATTTGCGGCAATAGGGTAATGTTGTTGTTGTTGTATTGCCTTACTTTGTATGGGAAAGAAAATTACACTATAATATTTACTCAATAATTTTTTCGTTTTTTTAGTTTTCTTCATATACTTTATGTGTTCTGTTTATGATTGAGATGCTGGTGGATTAGGAGCAAGGCATTAAAAAAGACCTTTTGTTTATGCCTTCCAAATGTTTGTATTTTTGCCTGACCAACGGCCAACACTTTGGTGAAGACTGGGACAGATGGGCCGGTTGAAGAGAGCAAAAATGGGCAGACTATTATTTAGTTGCATGAAGAGACTTGAGGACAGTAATTATTATTTTTTTACTTCTACATTTGCAGTGTTGCAGAGATGAAAAAGAAGTTGATGATCCTATTACATGATAGATCATTTTGACTTAAAAATAATAATAACAATCTCTATGCTAGTCTGCATATGAAACACTTTGTACTAAATATTTTTTAATGCATTCCTCTCTAAAGCAATTATTTTTGACTTCATATTTCATTCATTGAATTTCTTATTTGCGATTTGCACTAGCAACATCAGAGATGAGAAAGGGCATGTTTTGGATATACGAAATAATTCTCAGTTGAACGGTCTCAATGTTCTTGACGCGTCATTAATTCCAGTTAAATGTACTCAAGATGTTCTAGATTTAATGAGAATCGGCCAAGGAAATCGTGCTGTTGGTGCTACTGCTTTAAATGAGCGGAGCAGCCGTTCTCACAGGTAGAGCCTTTGTCATTCTCTTTTCGCGAAAACTTTTGTTCACATAATTATTACCTTCTAATTATTTACACGGTGATTTTTTAACAGTTCATATTCGAGGAAAAGATTTAGTTTCTGGATCTATTTTAAAAGGTTGCCTGCATTTAGTGGATCTTGCTGGAAGTGAGAGGGTGATTAAATCTGAGGCAGTTCGTGAGCGACTTAAGGAAGCTCAGCATATAAACAAATCCCTCTCTGCTCTTGGAGATGTCACTTCTGCTCTTGCTCAAAAGGGTACACATGTTCCTTACAGAAATAGCAAGCTCACTCAAGTGTTGCAAGATTCATTGTGTAAAAAACTAAAATTTGTTTTAAGCTAAAAGATTTTCTTCTTCAATTTATATTTTCCGTTCTTTGGCCATTTCTAACTATTACGTTACATCCGCTTGGTAGGTGGACATGCAAAAACACTGATGTTTGTACATATAAATCCGAAGGTTAATGCAATCGGAGAGGCAATTAGCACTCTCAAATTCTCAGAGAGGGTTGCCTCAATTGAACTTGGAGCAGCTCGATCTAATAAAGAAACTGGCAAAATCAAAGATCTTAAAGAAGAGGTCATAATCTTTTCAACTACTACCTCCGTCCCAAAATGAGTGTCTAAAAAGATTTGGGACAGAGGTAGTATTTTTCAATTATTTTCAGTGATTAGAACTCACTGCAACCTATGAGCTAATACTCTTTCCTCTGTTGATTCAGATTTCAAATCTCAAACTAGCATTGGAGAAAAAGAAAGCTGAACTAGAACAAGTTAGAAGTGCAAATGTTCGAGGTGCAGTTTCACCTCGAACATTTGCCAAGATACAACTCTGTTGGCAGTTTGAGGCCTGAAATCAGTCAACCGCATGTTGATGACAACAGGAGCTACGAGGTATATAAGCTGTAAATACAAATAAAATAGAATAAATAAAAATTTGATATTTATTTAGTTTCCAACCTTGAATTTCAGGTTAGAAGTTGTTCATCCGGTAAGCAAAGAAAGTCTCAAATTCCCTCCAAGTTTACTGTCAAAGATTTCATTCCAAGAATGCCTTTACTGCAAAGTTTTGTTCGTCTCCGGGATACTCTTGTAGGCCTTTTTAGTTAGTTTTCTTCATTTTCATTTTATTTTACCTTTAGAGGCTCTGTTATTATTCTTGGGTCATGGAATTGTTTGTTTCCCTCCATGCTTCTATTGCCTCAATGCCTACGTTGTGCATATAGGACATTTTTCTGGTGGAGAAATTACTCCTGTAGGCAAATCTCTTATACAATCAATAGTCCATTTTTATGGTTTTAAACTTCAAGTTCAAGAAAGGCTCACGAAGCAGATTGCTGAGACTGTTTCATCGTTGTTAGGAGAAGACATAATGGTCGTGGTCGAAGCTTCACACACTTGGATGATTTCTAGAGGGATCGAGAAATTTGGTAGCAATACAGCAACAATTGCCGTCTTAGGTCGATTTTCCAACGACCCTTCTGCAAGGGCAAAGTTTTTGCAGAGCATTCCAAGCTATTCTACCGCTGAAGGGTGATTTCTTATTCCGTTCCTGCTGATTTTATGTTTTGAAATTTATCGGCCTTTTCTAAGGCCTTGGCCATGAATAATTTCTGACCTGACTTGTGAAATGACCATGTGGGAATTTAAAGTCATGCTTGGAGTTCTGCTTAGTAAGGTAAGCTTTTCCATTCAGTTCTGATACAAATTCTTTAGTTCTTTGTCCTCAGCTATGTGTCTTTCCCTTCAGTTGTTTTCCGTTGAGAAAGATACAATTTTATACCGTTTTAAACGACCTTTTTATACAAATGTTATGTTAGCCTAGAAATATATCATAGGTTTTCATGTTATTCCCTTTTATTTGAAAAGGATGCGAGGGTCTGCGGACTCTGTGCTGTATGAATTATCTATGAAGCCATGATTCTTTTGCTTCACATGTTATAAATTGAAAGTAAATTGTTGTTTTTATACACTGAGTGTTACATGAGCCATATGATTCTTGCCAACTCAGCTTTCAGTAAGCTCTGACAGCTCTCTGACATCTGACAAATTATTCTGAATCTAAAGCATTTGCTTGTGTTGTGGACTGTCCTTGTTTGCCTGTTTATTACATAGTCCTGGTGGTCTGCTATATAGCTTTTCCATGCTGAAGGTAATTCTGACATACTACTTGCCCCAAAATGAATGACAAGAGCAAATTTGAAAATTTATTGGTCATTCATTTTGGGACGGAGGGAGTACGATTGATAATGATATGTGGATTAACATTTTCTCGTGTCACTATGGTCGCTCTCACCCCCCCCCCATATATATATATATATCTCCTGATTGAATATGAAATTCCTTGAATATCTTCCTTGATCATGAAAAGTATACCACAGAAATAAACCATATTGACATCTGAAAAGGGAAAGATAGACGTGATTTGATGAATTATTAGTCCCATAATCATAGAAAATGAGGGTTTATATTTCTTGAATACGCAAGCCCTAATTAAGTGAATACATGGATCTTTGCTCGATCAGGGGAAATGGAGATTAAATTAACAAGGAACATGGCATTAACATTTGGTAGGATCAGGAAGACATTCTCCTTTAACAATGAGACCTGGGTTTGCCAGTGCACATATCGCCCAACACAGTTGCTCTGTGCAACTCGGAACATCCATTATTGAATCACACGTCTTTCTAGGGCCTTTAATTTTGTTTTATGCATTGGGCATTCCTCCAAGTATCAGAAGATTTGATTTCAAGAATGCTTGTGGTTGACCCCATGAAGCGGATAACCATTCCCGAGATCCGTCAGCACTCGTGGTTCAAAGCTCAGCTTCCAGGCTATCTATCCGTTCCTGCTCCAAGTGCAATGCAGCACCTAAATAAGGTAGGTTAGTCACATGGAATCTATAAAATGTTACTTTCAAGAGAAAATTATTCAATTGCCTTACTTATAAAAGAAAAAAAAAACTAAATTTGTGGCTCTTCCCCTTTACTTATCCTCTATCACTTGGTCGCTTGAATGCATATTTTAAGTCTGCAATTGCTTGCTGTCCTGCAGGTTGGTGAGGAGATTATCAAAAGAGTGGTTAGGATGGGGTTTGACAGGAACCTATTAATCGTCTCACTTCAAAACATAGTACATAATGATGTAAACATTTATGTTGAATATTTAGTTTTATGAAAGTAGTTTCTTTTGTATGTTTAGTTTTCTCTTATTACTCTTTCAGGCTAATTGTGCTTGTTTGAAGATTTTAAGTGGGATGAAGAAGGGAAGCGAACAAGTCAAACAACTAATGTTGTGTACAAGAAAAAATTTCAAAATTTATAATATTACTTCATTAACATTATTGTTGGTTTATGAAAATTATTTTCTTAGCAATTATTACTATGAAGACAGATGTGATGGAGAGGTAACCTTAACCATTTGGTCCTTATATCTGGGACATGAGATTTTAATATATTGTGTTAGATATGTGAATTACTAGCAAAAAAACTCTCATAATTATTTTGTGCAATTTGTAGATTAGCAGTCAGTTTGGTAGACAATGTAGAGCGAATATCCATTTGTGATACTAGTATATCTTCATGTTTGCAGTTTTAATGTTCTATTCTGGTATTTGTAAGAAAGCCTAATGGAAATGAACTTTATTCAACTTTTCTTCAAGTGCCTTTATTTATCTTCAGAGGTCTTTTGTAAAGACACAATAATATAATGATAACATAATGCTTTGTCTTTGCAGAGGAATGGGTGGAGAATCATGATATTATTTTGTTCTGGTAAGTTAAATCTCTTGTGCATTTCAGGTGATTTCCTTGCAAAATGTTTTTGCACAAGCTTAATCTTTTGAATTCACAGTATTTGCTTATACAGTACGTGTAGTCTGTCTATGTGTGCCTTTTAGTGTCACCTTTATAAAAATCTTACTTCTCCTCCTCTTTGTTCTTACACAGGTAAATCATGTAGCACGACGAGTTTTGAGATTTGACATGGAGCGTTGTCATTTTTTACCATGGTGGCTACTAATGCTGTGATGTATATTTGTTAGAATGAGGCTGACAACTTAAAAAATTCAATTATCTGATTACAGATAATCTTTGTACCTTTTTTAGACATTTTATTAACTAATTCTAATCTCTAAAATGATTACACTTCAATAAATTGATCAATTCGATCTGTTAACTTTCAATTTCACCATTTTTTCCCAAATTCAACCTTTTCCAAACTCAAAATTAGGGCTTCAATTTCAGATTAGAAATTTCAATCTTTTACCCTAATTTTGAAATCTCTAATATGAAACTGAACCCCTAATTCTGAATTTCGGGACAAGAAAAACATCTATATCACTAAATGTATGTTCCATGATGCCAAGGTAAACATTACATTTTATCTCTGTAAATTATGCAAATGTATGTTTACATCTTTATATGAAATCTGGAGCTGATTAGATTTATTGTTTTTCCCCTTCTTTTCAAATATTCTTTCATTCCCAGGGTGCCAGAATCCATGCAACTATAGAAGAGCACTATATGGGTTTCAATGGAGACATTCTGGTGCCAGGTTAGTCTTCACCGACAGCAGTTAATTACTGAATTATACAGTTTTTATTTTTGCCACACAACTCCATCTGATACTATCCTTGAATTCTATTTCAGTATTGGTCTTCTAGAGAGGGAAGAGCTAGGGTGATTTAGGACCCATTCAATGGAGAAATTTTGGTGCCAGGTTAGTCTTCACCGACAACAGTTAATTATTGAATTATGGCAACTTTTTAACCCATTCACTTGTTGCAGTTTTATGTAGCCAATGGTGAGATTTGCTGTCAAATGTATCAACGCTCTGCTGATATGGGTCTTGGCGTGCCGTTCAACATTGCATCATATGCCCTATTGACTTGCATTGCTCATGTGACGGGTAAGTAGGCATTCATTCAATCTATAAGTCTCAACTTTTGAAATCTTGAGTATAATCCAATGTATATGTCATTTGCTTCTCTCTCTCTCTCTCTCTCTCTCTCTCTCTCTCTTACTTTGATAAGATTATTTGCTGTTACAACTTATCATATTCTCATATCTTATAATTTGTATGTCAATTTGCCTTTACATTGACATGTCTGATTCCTGGTGAGTTCATCCATGTAATTGGTGATGCTCGTGTATATAGAAATCATATCAGACCTCTTCAGGAGCAGCTCAAGAAAGTTCCCAGACTGTTCCCAGTGAGTTTCCTGTTCTTGAGTATGTTGGATTTCTTAAACATCATTTCTTAGGCATGATATGTTGAATGTTGATGTTATTAGAAGTGTCAGCTTCAGGTTAAGAGTCTTTATGATCTTTTGCATTACTAAAGAGAAATGATTTATAGTGTATTCATGCTGATACTCCCTGTAGTTTCTTCTAAGTTCTTCAAGTAATAGCTGCCAACAAATGGCATATTGAAATATTGACCAACAGAAATCAACATATTTCCTGTTTTCTGGACGGTGTTGGATGTAAATATCTTATACTCTCTCCATCCCACTACAAAAGGCACAAAATGGGTTTTGCACAAAAGTTAAAGAAAGTGTATAGTGGAGCAAGTGTTGTGAGTATGAAAAGTAAGGTAGGCGAGAGAAAGTGTGGTAGGAAATAGTGAGTGGATAGATGATGTGAGTATGACAAGTGGATCCCATGAATAAACAAGTATTAAAAACTTTCCCTCTTAGGCTTATGCCTTTTGTAATGGGGAACCAAAATGGGACTTCAGTGCCTTTTGTAATGGGACGGAGGGAGTATATTTTATATATTTTCATATCTTGCTGTTTTTGGATGTTTAACAACTTCCTTCCGGTTGCCATGCAGAGTTTGAAGATCAATCCGGAGAAGAAGGATATTGATTCGTTTGTCACTGCTGATTTCGAGTTATTAGGTTATAATCCTCACCAGAAGATTGCGATGAAGATGGCAGTCTAGTGCTTTCCATTGAACATAACCAGATCTTGGAGTTCCTTTCTTCGATTCAGCTCACCCTTTGAGGTAAATTCTTAATTATGATGCTAACCACCCTCTATTTCCAATTGGTTCTCCAACTCCCACTACCTCCATTGAAGTTGGCCTGCAAGTTTTTACTTTGACTACTCACAACGTAGAACATCTTTGTTCTAAAATATTCCCTCAATTCTCTCTCTCTTCCCTTATACTTCCTCCGTCCCAAAAAATGCTTCACCTTTTACCCAAAATGGCGTCCCGTTTGAAGCTTCACTTTTCCTAAAATGGAAAATTTTTATTAATATTCTATTATACCCACTCACTATTTCCTCCACTAATTCTCTCTTAATTCACTATTACACTCACAACACTTTTTAAATTTACTATTTCCTCCATTAATTCTCTCTTCTATTTTCAAATTACACTCACAATATTTTTTCTTCCCACCTATTTCCTTAATTTGCGTGCCGGGCCAAAAATGGTGAACCATTTCCTGGGACGGAGGGAGTATACGTTTAAAATTTGTAGTACATAATATCTTTCATACAATATTTGTGTTAAAATTATTTTCCAAAATATGTAATCTATGAAGTATATTGAAGATAGTTTTTCTTCGAATGTGTATATAACAGCAGGTGGAGGTGAAAATAATTGTTATATTTCTTCTTGTCAACCTTTATACGATATAATCAATGGTATGATAACATTTAATATTTCCTAAAATGATATCAATATTTTTCATTAACAAATATTACGTAGTCATTTACTTTTCTTGAACACCTTTCATTTTAAAAGGTTATATTTTTGAAGTCTATTGGGCCAAATTTTTTGGATAGACATTAGATTACTTTTTATGTGTTTGATTCTTTTTTTAATTAATTATAGTTAGAACATTTTTTTTCATAAAAATTGAATAAATTCATTTATATGAACCCTATTTTTTAATTTTATTACATTTATTCTAAAGTATATATCTTTTATATAATATTTATAAGTTAAATTACATTATATTATATCATATGCAATGACAATTAACGAAAGTGAGGATCAATCACTTTGTTTCTAAAAAAGCCTCTGTCAGCCATGGTCAATTGTACATTGCTATATCTAGGGTAACTACTTGTGTTGCGTTTAAGATATTAGTGATGTGCATGAAACAAGAAAAAATGTTGTTTACAAGGAAATTTTTAAAAAATTGTTATTGTTATTTCTATTATGAATATTCTTTTCAATGCCATTTTTAGTATTTTTTTATTTAGTTTTCATTATTTCTCAAAAAAAAATTGGTCGTGCGTTTAACGCACGGGTGTCATACTAGTTCCTCTCTAAAGCAATTATTTTTGACTTCATATTTCATTCATTGAATTTCTTATTTGCGATTTGCACTAGCAACATCAGAGATGAGAAAGGGCATGTTTTGGAAAGGGGTGGCTTGATTTTGTCAAAGATACAAAAATCAAGTTTGGGGATTTTCTTGTTTTTCGTCTAATTGCCAACTCCAATTTCTAAGAATACATCTTTGACCCTAATGGTTGTCTAAAAGACCTGAGCTCTACAACTCCCACCACCTGCAAAAGTGATTTCTCTTCTTTCTTGGGTTAAACTTACTTCCTGCTAACACTTCAGTGTTCATTTATTTATACATATGCGTATATATACATGTAGAAAAAAGTTTCAAATTCTTTCTTGATAAACAGCGAATTTGATTTTTTTTCGACATTTATTTAGGAAAAGAGTGAGTACTAAATATGTGCAGGTGTATTGCCTGTATCATTGTAAAATTATAGTAAGATTGTTTTCTATTTTGATGAGCACGGGCCTTTCACACCGGGCCTAACGCTCGGTCTGGTTCAAAAGCCAATTATGACGTGTCATCCCTAGAAACGCGATCGCCAAGACCGCAATCCTCAAGACTGTGCCAGCTATGATCGTATTTATCCAATACCGCGTTGACCATGTTGACCGCGGTCTTATGCCAGACTCCCGGTTAAAGTCAAGGCTAGTAAGACAAGGGTCAGTACCTACTCTGACACCAAGTACAGACCTATCACCATCACCTTAAATGCTGACTCATGCGCGTATGGCGCCGCACCAACTGTCGCCTGTTCCCATGTCATTGTCCAATCAAAGACACACCTCTACAGTAATCCTCACTTTATTGTACGAATCAATCAGACGCGTACACGTGTCCTATATTAAAAGGCAAACATCTCCTAAAGGGCTGACGTCATCAACGACTCCCTTATACTATATATACTATCCCTTGTCCCCAATGACAAGGCTAGTGTAAAATCACTATTGTAAGCCACATTATCTAAACTCTATCACACAACACACTAAGACATTCCAAGTCTTATTCTCAGTTATAAAAACCTCAGAGATCTTACTCTCACACCCGAGGACCTGAGCTGGATTAAACTCCGACTTGGTCTGTAACGGTGCTTATTGTCTTTGTTGTATTATATGTACAATCATCTCATACAAGCCAGATATCCGTACTTAGTGAGACCCCAAAAGTTGTGGCGTCATTAGTGGTTCCGATGCCTAGAAACGCTTTAGTTTTTCTTGTGTAATCTTGTGTCTTTTCAAAACAAACACTTTTCCAAACGCTTACAACCAAAAAACAACTTTTTAGCTTTCTCTCCTTTGAAAATGACTGGCACTCCTCTTCAAAATGATGGTTACCTCACTCCTCCAGGTAACAATCAAACTTCTACCTTACAATTAAACTCTGTCAGACCAAGCACCTCAGCCTTTAGTATGTTGGATGTAGAGCCGTCAATACGGGAATACGGGACGGGACGGGACAAAATTACGTTGTCCCACGATGGGAACGGGATGAAATGGGACGGGACAAAACGGGATGGGACGAAAATACTCCGTCCCATCCCGTCCCATTTGCGGGATGCGGGATCCCGTGGTACCCATGCGGGGCCCGTTGACTAGGAGGGATAAGCGTTGACTACGCCAAAAATCAATATCCATAAATATAATATCAACAAGAAACTCCAACTCTAAACTACATATTTATAAAACATAACATAATTTACAAAACACACAGTTATTTTCTCATCATGAAACAGCAACTTATGGTATGCTCAACAAACTTACAGAAACATAAAACTACTCCATTGAACAATCAAAATATAACCTAGATACAAGCAGAAGGCAAATAGCAACTTATGGTATGCTCAAAGTCTAATGGATATTTTCATGTAGTCAGTAGGAGAAGACAACTCAAAAATGAATACTTCAGTGCATAAACCAGTTATTTTCTTTCAGAATTTCCGAAGTCCTTTAGGGAAATAACAAGAGGCAAGAACTTTGTCACATACTAGATATAAGAACAAAAGTCACTTGCAGAACAAGTACTGGTTAAAATTCACACCAGAAAATATTGTTATCATTCTTCGCTCGCACGCTGATTTCCCCGGTCATCATGAGATAATATAGACATAAGTGGTGATAAACATAAGTGAAAATGTAAACATAAGTGTTTACCTAAGTCAAATTTTACGCACTAACCTTTATTTTAAGTGTGTAGTAGTAGACTAGTAGTAGTGATGATAAACATATAATACTTGTACGGGTCAATACGGGAAAACGGGACGGGACGGGATAAAAATAAGTTGTCCCGCGACGGGAACGGGACGATACGGGACTGAAATTACCCGGATTCGAGAAAGGCCTCGCGGCCCCGGCATCTGGCATCTTTCGCGTTGGAGGTGTCTCGCCGTTTGTTTTCGCATTTGTAGAGTCGCCACGCCGTTTTTATTAAGCCCAAAACATTGAAAAAGGGCATCAGTTTAAAGATAATTTTAAACTGTTTTTGTGTGATGAGATTTTGAGTTCGGAGGTCAGATGACTCCCCGGGAAGAGAATATTAGAATATTAGAGCTCACCCGAGTAGCCTCGTAAAACGAGTCTTTCGGATACCCCTAATATCCTTTAAATGTTGTGTGTGTGTGTGTGTGCTTTTAAAAATGCATGCTGTATCGGATGTCTACCTTGTATGCTATGTATGGAAATGTATTGAAATAGTATAGGAAGGAAGCCTTACCAATGTTGGTTCGTGTCTATCTTCCGCTGGGGAATGGTGTTTGAGGTCGGAGTAGCGTTCCGGTATGGATCGGGATTGCTTCGGGAGGGACCGGTTGTCTGCGGACAGAGTTTCGGCGTGAGTTGAGGTTGTAGGCTGCGTTCGGGCAGAGGTTCGGCGTGCGTGGGGATCGTCGGGATCACTCGGCAGAGGTTCTGCGTGCGTTGTGGTGGCGGGGAGTTACTCGGGGCGAGTTTCGGCGTGGTTTGGGATCGTCGGTTTGACGCGGAAAGAGCCGGGACGCCGTGGAAAGATCAGGCAAGGCCTCGGAGTACCACGAGGGGCCTCAGAGTACCTCGAGAGTGCCTCGGGCAGCGCGGGAGCGTCTCGGGAGCGCTCGGGGAGGCTTCGGAGCACCACAAGAGGAGCTCGGAAGGCCTCGGAAGGATCCGAAAGGGGCGGGAGTGCCTCGAGAGGACTTAGAGGGGAGCCGAAGGCTAAGGGAGGAAGAGAGAAGAGGGAGGTGTGTGAAAATGAGGAGGGGGAGCCCTCTATTTATAGTAAAAATTTCGGAGCAAAGAGGTCCGTACGGACCTCCTTGGTTATCCGAATTTTGGATTTCCTCAATTTGAGGGAATGCAATGATGGAGAATATTACGGAATGATGGTGTTCCACTGAGCAATAAGGTCCGTACGGACCATCTTGCATGCAAAGAGGTCCGTACGGACCAACTATGCGAGGAAGTAATCATTTTCCCGGGATTTAGGGAATATTGTGGACTTTAAGGGGATTTAGTAATCATTGAAACAAAGAGGTCCGTACGGACCTTAATTGCTTTTACGATTTCTGAAAATTCCCGAAAGGTCCTTTTGTCCCTTTTTATCCCGAAGAAAGGCTCCTCCCTTGGTTTGGTTGGGGGTTTGAGAGGGTTTTGAGAGGGTTTTGAGTGAGAGGTCTCCGAGGCTGCGTGGATGAGTCTCGCGGTGTTTCCCGTGTGTTTGAAAGGGGGTGATCCCAAGATTGGGGTACTTACAGAAGCCCTCGACGAGCGTCACTTATGAAAGAAGTGGGATCGCCGATAAGATAAGGGTCCTAACTGCGGATCGCGTCTTTGGGAGAGGAAGTGGCCGTGAGGGTCAATGTGAGGACGTGGTGGTGTCCTTTTGTGTGGCCGTTTAGGTCAATAAATTTGGACCAATGATAGGATTCCTACGTATCCACTGGCGGGAATCAAGCACAGTCGTAGTTCGGGTGTGGGGTGAGTGTTTTGTGAATGCGGGCGTGGTGGTGCCTGAAGTGTTGTGTGACCGCCGAGGTCGGTGGTAAGGACGTGGTGGTGTCCTGGGTGACCGCACAGAGTCGATGGGACCGCATAGGTCGATGGCTGGACCACTGTGATAGGATTCCTACGTATCCACAGCGGGAATCAAGCACAGTCGTAGTTCGGTGGTCGTGAATTTGTGAGTGCGGGCGTGGTGGTGCCACTGAAGTGTTGTGTGACCGCGAGGTCGGTGATAAGGACGTGGTGGTGTCGAGGTCAATTGTGACGTGGTGGTGTCCTGGGATGGAAATTTTACGATTTTCCTAATCGGGTGGTTTAAGGCCTTCCTGCCGGGATAATCATTTGGGAGGTTTATACGGTCTTCCCTGGGACCGAGTGGTTTAAAGCCTTCCGGCCGGGAGGTGAGTGAGGAGAATCGTCTTCGGTGCGGTTGGTGCCACGCTGGAGGACTTTGAATCGTCATCGGCGGCGGTTGGTGCCAGGGTGCCACCGGAGGACTTTGAATCGTCATCCTGGCCAAGCGGCGGTTGGTGCCACGGCCCCGGAGGACTTTGAATCGTCATCCGGCGGCGGTTGGTGCCTGGCCCGAGGACTTTGAATCGTCTTCGGCGGAGGTTGGTGCCACGGCCCAGGAGGACTTTGAATCGTCATCGCGGCGGTTGATGTGATGCGCGAGACTTTGAATCGTCTTCTAGCGCGGTTTGATGTAATGCGCGAGACTTTATCGTCTTCAAATGCGCGATTGTGGATGTAATCTTGAGACTTTGAATCGTCTTCTAGCGCACAATTGGATGTAATGCGCGAGACTTTGAATCGCCTTCTAGCCGCATTGATGTAACGCGCGAGACTTTGAATCGTCTTCTAGCCGCAGTTTGATGTAATGCGCGAGGACTTTGAATCGTCTTCTAGCCGCGATTTGATGTAATGCGCGAGACTTTGAATCGTCTTCTAGCCGCATTTGTGGAGGAGGATGGCGCCTTGTGCTTCGAGAGGTGTAGATGCCTTTGTGCTTTTGCATGTTGAGTAGAAGGTTGGACTTACGATGACCGCCGGTGGTTGCGTTGCCGTTGAAGTGGGCAAGGATGACGGCCGTGATTGCTTCCCCGTTTGGCATTTTGGAGGCGCTTCGTGCCTTGGGACTTGTACTCGGAGGTGTTGGCTCCTTCTTGTGCTTGTTCTTGCCGTTGAGTGAGGCAAGGATGATGGTCGGTCTTTGGGGATATGCGAGTCTTGTATGACTTCCACTCGACTTGTTGGGAGGAGCTCGGGCTTGCTTTGATGGCGGTCTTGCTTGACTGCCGTTGAAGTGGGCGAAGTTCGAACTACATCCCGTGCCGAGTGCTTGTGCCGTTGGGTTGAAGTGGGCGAGAGTTCGGAGCTTGTCCCATCGGCGGCGGTGCTTGCGTTGCCGGTGAAGTGGCGAGATTCGGGCCACATCGACGGCCAGGTCCCGCCTAGTGGGGATGTGTCGAAGCCTTGTAGGGGGCCGCTTTTGCATTGGGAAGATGACTTTGGACCTCGCTTTGAGGGCCGGTGGATTGAGATTAATCGTTGAGCGTTTGGAGCGTCTTGTGCCTTGATAACGTGTCTTCGAGGAGAGTGTTGGCTCCTTAGATGCCGTCGGGAGCGTCTTGAATTCTGCCAGGTGGAGCGTCTTGGATTGCCGTTGGAGTGGGCGGTGGTTTAGTTGCGGGTGGAGTGGCGGACGTACAGCGTGGCCGTGGTTGGTGCAGGTGAGTGGCGGCGGTCTCCACCGTTGATAGCCGGTAGTTGTACGGCCGTGCGAGCGGAGCGTGCACGATGGCGGCCGGTGATTTGTTCTTGGGTGGAGTAGGTAGGAACCCAGTGCTAGGTAGCAGCAGTGATTGGATTGCCGTTAGGTGGCGAGGCAGAGTGCTACGGCCCGATGGCCAAATGGTTGGTGCCCAGTTAGGTAGGCGAGGCCGTGCTCGTTGATGGCGATGGTTGGTGCCGTTAGGTAGGGCGAGGCCGGATCTTACGATGAGGCCAGGTGGTTAGTGCCGTTAGAGTGGCGAGAGGACCGGTCTTACGATGACGGCCAGGTGGTTAGATGCCCAGATTGAAGTGGGCGAGACCCCGGTCTTACGTTGTTGCTTGGCGAGATGATTCTGCCAGGGTTACAGGGAAGTAGAGCGAGGCCAGGTCTTACGGCCCAGCCGGCGATGATTGTTGCCCGTTGGAGTGGCGAAGAGGACCGGTCTTACGTTGATGGCGGTGGATTGAATTGCGCGTTAGAGTAAACGAAGAGACCGGTCTCTGGCCCAGCAGCCCACGTGGATCAGATGCCGTTAGAGTGGCGAACCCGGTCTTACGATGTGGCGGTGGATCCAGATTGCCGTTGGAGTGGCGAGACCCCGGTGCTCTGACCGGCCGGTGGTTGGTGGGCTGGAGTGGCGGGGACCGGTCTTGTTGATGGCGAAGAGTGGTTGGAGTGCCATTGGAGTGGCGGAGGACCGGTCTTACGTTTATGGCGTGGTTGAATTGCCGGGTGGAGTGGCGAGACCGACGTGCTGGCCGTTGATGGCGGTGGTGGTTGGTGCCATTCGTTGGAGGTAGAGCGAGACCGGTCTTACGTTGATGGCAGTGGATTTGAATTGCCGTTAAAGTGAGCGAGGGGACCCGGTCTTACGTTGATGGCGGTGGTTGGTGCCGTTGGAGTGGCGAGACCGCCGAGTGCTACGTTGATGGCCGTGGTTGAATTGCCGTTGGGTGGCGGAGGCCCGATGTCTTACGATGGCGGCCAGGTGGTGGTGAATTGCCGTTGGAGTGGGCGGGGGCCAGGTCTTACGGCGGCCGGCCGGTGGTTGAACCCCGCCGTTGGGTGGCGAGACGATGCACGTTGATGGCGTGGTTGAATTGCGTTGGGTAGGCGAGGCCGTGCTGATGGCGGCAGTGGTTAATTTGCCCGGGTTGGAAGTGGGGCGGAGACCTAGGTCTTACGCTTGACGGCGGGGATTGAATTCTGCCGTTGAAGTGGGCGAGGCCGTGCTACCCGGCCAGTGGTTAGTGCCGTTAAGTGGCGAGACAGTCTTACGTGTGGCCAGGTGGTTAGATGCCGGGTAAGTAGGCGAGAGCCGGTCTTACGTTGATAGGCGAGGGGAATTTGGAGTACGTTAGAAGTGAAAGGGCCAGATATCTTACAATGCCGGCGAGTGGTTAAATGCCGTTGGAGTGGCGAGGCGAGGCGTGTCTTACGGCGACGGCCGGTGGATTGAATTGCCGTTGGTGTGGGCGAGGACCGGTGCTGGCCGGCAGCCGGTGGTTACGCTTGAGTGGCGTACTGATGCTTTGCGTTGTTGGCGGGATTAGTGCCAGAGTGTGCGCGAGGACCGGTCTTGCCGCTTGACGACGGTGGTTGAAATGCGTTGAGTGGGCGGAGCTCCCAGAGGGTTGGCCATGCGGGGCGGTCCCGAGTTCCGTGCAGCGGATTCACGTATGTCGAGAGGGGCAGGATAGGAGGAGGAGGTATGCATGCCAGAATTCCAGGGCCTTGAGCTGCTGCTTGCATACAGGAGTGGACCCAGATAGATCGGTGAGTGTGCTTGACTCTTTTCCATCTTGGCATCTTTTACGTATTTTCTCTTTTTGTTGTTGGTTAGTATAAAGCTGTATTGCTGAGCGTTTCACTTGGGTTTGCTTGTTGGTGCGGAGTCAGGGGAGAGCCTATGACTATCTTGACTTCAGCCCGTTACGGCGTGGCGTGGGTTCGTTCTGTCTAAGCTAAAGATGGCGTCGAAAGATGTCTGCCCAGAGTCTTCGCGTCGTGTGCCGCGTATATGCCCGATGCTTCGGGAGGCATTCTATTGATGCTCTGCAGAGAATGAGCGGGCCGCGGCGGGAGGGGACCTTTGAGGCGGCGGCGCCGCATGAATGCTAAGTCGGGAGCGTCTTCGGGGCTGCGCGAGTGGCCTTCGAGGAGCTTGACCACTTTATCGATTCATGCCTCACTTACGGGACCTCCCATGGCCCAGCGAGGTGAGGGTTCCACCTCGGCGAGCCTTCTTTCTTTGATCCTTCGCCAGGATCCTTTGATCCTTACGGTTGATCCCTGAGTACTTTTCGTGGGAGCCTCCCGGCGGTGCTCGTTAAACGATGACCGCTTGAGTGACGGATGTGACGGATCGGGGTTATTCAGGATGCCGACTTTTTCTTTGGAGGACCTCGGTGAGGATGAGGATGATGCGGAGGATTGATCGGTGAAGTATTCAATTTGCTTTCCTCTTTTCACTTATCCCTCCCTTTTTTTTTTTTTTTAGCAGAGACATTTTTTTTTGTTGTACACCAATAAAACACGTGTATTTGCATGTGCAACAGTATTATTATTTTAAGATGTAATGTGCATTTTGTGATTCAGGGGAATTGTCCTAGAAATTGTTGCTATTATTATTTTTTATTTTTTTGTACATGCCCACGTGGTGAGAGTGTGTTTGTGGGTTAGTGTTTGTTTGCGAGAAGATGGCTTTGGCCGGTGTTTGGGCGGTTTGGAGCAAGGTTTTTCGTGCGAGGGCGGTGGCTTTTGTGCTTTTATCTTGTTCTTTGAGGCAAATGGAGTTATTACGTTTTGCGAGGAGAGTCGGGGTACGGACCAACCTTGCTTTTGGGAGAAGGACATAAATGCTTTCCTGATTGTGCGGTTTCTTCCCTCATTTCCCCATTTGCGGCCATTTTCGAGGAACTTTCTTCCCCATTTTCTCTAGGAACCTCCATTTTTGCCATGGATTCTTCGTGACGTCCCTAGAATTTTGCCGAGGCTTTCATGCAGGAGAGGCAAGCACACACTTCCTTGAGCGGTTGAAACGTGGATGCGGCGCGCGTATGAGGCATCGAGAGACGGATTGAGGAGTAAGGTTTCGTCTTTGCTTTCGGTTTGGTGCTTTTAAGGAGTTGGTTCACGATTGGGATTTGTTGCGCGAGCCGCGAAGTTATTCGGGGACGTTAGGAGGCACGTGTCTTACATTTCTCCTATTGATGAAATGGTGCCCGGCACTTTTGAGGATTTTCGGGCTTTGATTGGAGGGCCCCAGGAGGTGGAGGCCGCATCTCGCTCTTTGGTTGGTAGTCTTCGAGCGTGAAGCTTGTTTCTGCACTTTCTTCATACTTCGTTGGAAGAAGTGCAGGGGCATGATCCTTGATTCGGGTCGCTGCTATCGACATTCCCGGCTATAAGAGCGGTTGCGTTAGCGGTCATGGCCGATGATGAGTGTAGCGTCTCTTGGGATGTATTTGCTTTATCGTGCACGATAGCGACGCTTTTCCAGTCAGTTCCTCAGGCATTTGTGATGGCGCTTTGCTTGAGTAAATGTGGTAGAGACGCTGCCCGCGGAGCCGGGAGAGGATATTGTCCCGTTGGTCTTCGGGGAGACTCTTCATGGTATCGATCGGTCACAGCGGCCCAGGGATCATTTGATGGCAGAGGGAAGCCCCGCTTTGCTCGCCTCGTGGCTGCGAGAGAGACTTCGAGGCCATGTGCGTCCGAGGCTCACGACGTCGTTTCGTTAGCCCGTGGTCCATTTGCTCAGCGACCTCTTGTGTTGGATATGGATCGGATCCGCTGGGGGAGAGATGGATGGCACAACAGTGGCTTGGTACGCACTCGGATCCGGCATTTGGTGGGTTCCGCCTGGGTGACTGGAGGATTGAGGACCGGGAGGATTCTTGCGGGGAAAAGGGGTCCTACGTTGTCGAGTTCCGTGGTTTGTCTTTCTGTCACTCCTTCTATATTCCGTCGCTTGTTTCCCGGCGGTTTGGGATGGAAGCGAGGCCTTTCTGTTGGTGCAGGATGACCTTCTGCTACCAAGTGCGGAGGTAGTTCCCTCTTTTGTATGGCGCTCGGGTGCCTTCTTGTATTGGTTCGGAGGCAGTATGGAAGTATTAGCTTTCGTTCCTCATGTGGTACTCCTTAGATGTCGGGAGCGTTGTCATTGGCCCGACGACGGTATCCGGCCCGCATGCAAAGATGTCAAGGGCCTGCGTAGTGTTGGGCGTCCCAGCAATTTGGGACCCGGCACGAAATGCGCTGTAGCGAAGCCAGATTGCCGTAGTAGCTATTGCCTTAGGAGTTCCAGAAGCTGGTCGACCCTTTGGATGTGACTGGAGTACACTTTGTTTGACTATGAGACTAGAGTTGACCGACCGACGTGGGGAGAGGTCCTGCTCTGCTGCATCGCGAGATCCAGCGAAGCACGGGCGAATGAAGCCACTGCCAGCTCTTGGATTATTTGACTCTACGGGGAGGACCCCGGATCTCGGGCGAGAGACGCAGAGTTGGTTCACGTGGAGCGAAAGAAGACTCGGGGGACGAGGGAAGAAAGGGAAGAATGGCGAGGGGACAAGCGCGAGATGGCGCGTAATGACCTCTAAGTATCCATTCATTGCATTGCAAACACATTATTAGTTAAATGTATTAAGTCTGTCTTTTAGCATGTTGTGAACTTGAGAGTAGACCGTGCTTGAACTCATCAAGAAATGTTGTAACCGTTGGTGATTTGTGATTTACTTTTAAAGCTTTGTCGAGACGCAAGATCTTTTGTTCGCCTTTGCACTCATTGTGCACTTTGTCGGCGTCCATCTTTGGACTTTTACATTGCATTCGCGGGCCCGAAGCGATGCAGGCCGACGGCAATCCCCTTTCTTGAGGCTTTGTGCTTGGTGAGAGGTTGAATGCTCCCTTGACAAGTCGTTTTGACGGTCTTTTCGTAGCTTCCTTGCCTCTTGTTGGCGTCGGGCTCTTGACCTCAATTTCGCGGCTTCCGCTTGAGCTTCTTTTGTTTTTTTGTGAGCCCTTGCTCGAGCTCTCTTTTGTGAGCCCTTGCTCGAGCTCTCTTTTTTATATTTTTTTTTGTGAGCCCTTGCTCGAGCTCTTTTTTTTTTTTTTTTTTTTGAAGCGCGTGAGGGCGAAGACAAGCCCCCGGCTTGGAAAGCCGAGCGTAGTCGGGCCGTTTGATGCCGAGTGACCCTCGGATGTCCTTTGATGTTGCCGCCGTCGTTTGACTTGGTCAAGGTGACTGGCTGGGGCGTGTTCTTGAAAAGTGCGTAGCTTGATGGAGGTCTTGATTGGACATTCAAACTTTTGACTTTTTTGTGTATTTTTAGACCGGACCAATTAAGGTTGCCTACGTTCCCCGGACTAGAGGGCTCAGTGCTGCGTAGTTCGACACTACATGGAGTGCCAAGAGATGCACAAATGTTCTTCTTTAGGCGAAGTATCTGCGAAGTTTGCTTCCGTTAGTGGATTCATGAAGGGATTGCCGTCTAGGTACATTCGACTTCATGGCGCCTCCGGAGAAGATCTTTTGAACCACGAAAGGGCCGATCCATGTGGGTTCCCATTTTCCCGATGGGTTGGTTCGAGTGGGAGGCTTTTCTTTGAGTACAAGGTCACCTTCACGATGTCTCGGATTTGACTTTCTTGTCGAAAGCTCTAGCCATCCCGCCTTGATAGGCTCGGACGTGTTCCATGGCCTTTAGTCGTCGCTCTGTCTACAGCGAGCCAATTCGTCATGTCTGGCCGAGCCATTCGACTTCGTTGATGTCGTTTTCCAGCAAAGACTCTGAGTGAGGGAATTTCTAGCTCGATGGGAAGGACCTTGCTTCCATCCCGTAGGTCGTGGGCAAATGGGGTTTCTCCCCGTGGCCGTTCCTCGCTTCGACGTGTGCGGTAGCCCCAAAGTGCAAGGTGTAGCTTCTCGGGCCAATCTCGTCCTCGGGTGGTCATTTTTCGGATGATCCGTTCGAGGGTTTTGTTTCTTTGCTTCCACGGCGCCGTTTGTTTGTGGCCGGTAGGGAGAAGATTTGTGGCGTGTGATCTTGAATTCAGCCGGCGATCTGTCGAATTCCCCTTCGAAGTGTGAGCCGTTGTACTGATATGACCTCATTTGGGATGCCGTATCGGCGAGATGATGTTTTCCTTGAGGAAATGCGCGACCTTCTTGGAGGTGAGTACCTTGTAGGACTTGGCTTCGACCCATTTGGTGAAGTAGTCGATGGCTACTAAGATGAACTCGTGACCGTTCTTTTTGGCGGAGCGATTTTCCCGATGACGTCAATTCCCCAAGTGGCAAAGGGCCAAGGTGTAGTCATGCGGTAGAGATCGTGGGGCGCGATGATTGAGGTTGGAGAACCGTTGGCACTTGTCGCGGCTTCGGACAAAGTGGATGCAATGCGCACTCCATGGAGATCCAAAAGAGTAGCCCATCCTCGAGAATGATTTGCATCGTGGCTCTGGCATTCATGTGGGGACCGCAAGCCCCATTGTGGACTTCATTCATGAACTTATGCCTTCTTCTTGGCCGACGCAGCGTAGGAGTGGCCCATGGTAGCGTTTCTTGTATAGCATGTCCCCGAGGATGACGAAGTGAGAGGCAAGGCATTTTAGGGCCATGATGCTCTTGGTTTTGACCCCTCCTGTGTGTGGGTCTTCCCTGTTCATGAAGGTGGTTTCCCCGCTCTTGAGGTGTTGGAAAATCTGGTTATACCATGGCTCATTGACGGGCTTAGGTTCTGGTTCGATATCACAACAGTAGGCGGGAATTTCCTTTCGTCCGACTTTGAAGGGTTTGATTGCTTTTCCTTCGAGGATTTCCACAAGGGAAGCCAAGGTGGCTAAGGCATCCGCAAACTGTTTCGGTCTCTTGGCAAGTAATGGAAGGTGACCTCTTGGTGTGTGATGAGGTCCTCTATGCGGCATGGTATTTTTGCAAGCCCGGGTCTATGGTTTTCCACTTGTTGGAGACTTGGTTGATGATCAAAGTGAGTCCCCATAAACTTCGAAGCTACGGACATTCCTCTCGAGTGCGGCTTGTAGTCCAGAAAGAGGAAGCTTCATATTCGGCGGCATTGTTGGTTAC
Source organism: Adenophora triphylla var. japonica (assembly GCA_022495995.1). Taxonomy (NCBI): domain Eukaryota; kingdom Viridiplantae; phylum Streptophyta; class Magnoliopsida; order Asterales; family Campanulaceae; genus Adenophora; species Adenophora triphylla. Next base: position 114,595 of record JAFEMH010004792.1, read on the forward strand.
CTCGAAATTGAGCTTTATAGCAATTGGGGTGTGCTCGTCCTTGGGATCCACCAAGAGCATACCGATGCCGTTTCCCTTTTGGTTGGCCGCTCCGGCAAAGAACAGTTGCCAGCGGTTTTCGCCTTCGATTGCGAAGATTCCCTCGTCTGGAAATTGTGGTTCGGGGCCTCGAGCCTCGTCGATTGGGAAATCGGCCCGGTTGTTCGGCCATGGCCCGTCCCTTGATTGACTTTTGGTTTACGTACTTGATGTCAAATTCCGCTAGGAAGAAAGACCATTTGGCGAGCCTCATTAGCCCGAGAGATGGTTTGTCGAAGAGGTACTTGGCCAGGTCCATTTTGGAAACCAAGTGTGCGTGTGCGGCTTGCATGTAGTGCCGTAGTTTCCCGACAACCCATACAGGCTGCGCAGGTTTTCTCGAGGGTGAGTAATTGAGTTATTTGCCTTGAAACTTTCGGCCCAGACGAAGTAGATGGCGTTTTCGACCCGTGACTCCTTCTTTTCTTGACAGAGCATGGCTCCAAGCTGCGGTGTCGGTCACGATTAGGTATAGCAACAGTGGCTTTTCCTCGTGGGGAGGACGAGAGAATCGGAGGACTCACAAGGTATGCTTTTATTTTTTCAAAGGCATCTTGGCATTAAGTTCCATTCGATGTCGGCGTTCTTCTTCATCGGCTTGAAGATTGGCTCGCACATAGAGGTCAATTGGTTGTGAAGCGGGCGATATATTGCGGGCGGCCCATGAAGCTTTTCACCTCTGTACGAGTTTGCGGTGGTCTCATTTCGATGATAGCTTTGATCTTTTGAGGATCCACCTCGATGCCTCTCTCGGTGACCATGTATCCCAAAACCTTGCCTCGGCTAACCCCAAATGTGCATTTGGCGGGGTTAAGCCTCATTGAGTGTCTTCGGAGGCGATTGAAGAATTTTCTCAGTGCAGTGAGGTGTTGTCCGTCGATCCCTTTGAGTGAACGATCATGTCATCGACGTACACTTGATCTCCTTGTGGATCATATCGTGGAAGAGGGCGGTTGCTTTGCCCGTTGGTAGAGTAGCCCAGGCGTTCTTTAGTCCGAACGGCATTGCGTAGCGGTAGGTTCCCAGGGGTTGTGAAAATTTGTCTTTTCTTGGTCTTCTTCGGCCATCTTGATCTGATTGTAACCGGCAAAACCGTCCACGAAGGACTTGACTTCGAAATTGGCTGTATTGTCTACCAACATGTCGATGTTGGGTAGTGGAAAATCGTCCTTGGGACTTGCTTTGTTGAGATCTCGGAAGTCCACGCAACAGCGTACTTTTCCATTGGCCTTGGTGACCGTGACGATATTGGAGAGCCATGTGGGGTACTCGATCTCCCTGATGAAGCCGACGCGAAGCATCTTCTCGATCTCTTCCTTGACTTGCAAAGACCATTCTGGCTTGATTCGGCGTAGCTTTTGCTTGATGGGCTTAGCCTCGGGATTCAAGTGGATCCGGTGTTCTACAATGTTAGGATCTAACCCGGGCATGTCTCGGTAAGACCAAGCGAACACGTCCACGAACTCTTTGAGCAGTGCAGTCAATGCGTCTTGCTCTGTGCCGGTGAAGAAACTTCCGATTTGCGTCTCTTTTGGCTCTTCAGCAGTTCCCAAATTCACTTTGGTTAAAACCTCCTCGGCAGCTTGGGCCCGGTTTTTCTCTCGTTTGACAACATGCTTAAAGATGTGCTTAATGTATTGTTCATTTAATGTGTCTGCTTCTTTATCAAGTGAATCGTTATTAAGCTTGTTTGTGTGTTAGTTAATTTATCGGTTGTTAAAGATGCAATGAGAGGATACTCGGAAAGATCGAAGCATTCATTAAGAGCATACGGGAATACATTATTGGCAATGAGTTCGTAATCTTTGGCGTGAGGCCATCGGATGACTCGAGAGACTCAAATTCAAAGCTAATGGACTCGAGGATGAGTTTTGACACTAGACTCTAGGACTCGAGGGTCGGACCAAGTTGTTCGATCATGTCCTTTTTCTTTGGCGGTGGGTCGGAGAAGGTGGCCCCGGTTATTGAGTGGCAATGAGCTTGATAGGAGATGGGGCTTGAAGGGCTTTATGTCACCGTTCCCGATCATTGCTATCACAGAGTTATCGAAACAAAATCGATTAGATCCGGCATCTCGATTTCTTCTTTGAAGAAGCTGAGTGTAGCGGTGGTTCGTCCCAAGCATCGTCTGCGGAGTCTCTTGCTTTTGTCTTGGGCATTACTAGCTCGAATGTAGACTCGTCCCGTTTGTTGAAGGCGGGGGTGTTGACAGAGAGTTTTCGAGTTCTTCCGCCAAAGAGGGGGTTTTCTTGAACCAAAATTCATTGTGAATAGTGGTGGTTGTGGATCCGGCGGGGGCGGTGTGTCGAGGAATGCTCTTCGGACGGGATTTGGCTTGAGGCCTGCGAATCTTGCCGGAGTTACTGCTTTGGAGCTTGTCCATGGTTGTCGGCCGGCTTTGTTTGGCGATCGGCTCTGTTCCCTTTTACGGATCTTCTTCCCGGTTGCCGGCCTTCCTTGTGAAGTACTTGGTCATGTCGAAGGCATGGGGACGAAGATCGGAAATTGCGTGCAAGCCTCTTTTGTTATTTGTGGAGCGTTTACGTGCGGCTCGCTTGTCCTCCGCAATGTGTTCGGGAGTAGGAGAGTATCCCGGGCCGTGCGGGGTATTACATTCTTTGATATTGATGATCTGTTGAGTGCCCTGATGGCGTTTTCCCAAACCGAGCCCCGGGATGTAGTTCATGTGCTTCATCATTTTCATCGGGGGAGGGATCTTGTCCCAAATCAAAGGCAGGTCTATGTGGCACACTTGGGCCTTTGGGCTTTCGATGGTGAACCCTGTGAGCATCATGCCGTCATCATCGTGTTTGATCTCTAAAACCGGGACGCCGTTGGTGTCGGTCCTTTCAGTGACTATCTTTGTCGCCGTAGATGATGGTCAGATCTGTTCCTTGGATGAACTTTACGCATTGATGGAGAGTAGATGCCACCCCATTGATCTGATGTAGCCAAGGGCGTCCCAAAATGGCAGTGAAGGTGATCGGGATGTCGATGACTTGGAAGTCTGTCGGGACCATTTGTTTTCCGAACCACAGGTTCAAGGTGGCTATTCCCAAGACTGGGCGGGATGTTGAGTCGTATGCCTTGATTGCCTGAGTCGAGGGTTTTAGATCGGTGCTTTGATCCCTAACAAATCCATCATTTTGGCTGGAAGGACGTTCAGGGATGATCCCCCATCTACCAACACCCGAGGGAGACGGTGCTCGTCCGGTTGAGCTTGTTATGTAGAGAGGCTCGTTGTGGTCGGCCCCAAATTTTGGAAGATCGAAGCTCTGTGAAGGTGATGATATTCTTTGTAATTGACGTTGCCAATCATCGAACTGCTTCATCGGGTGTCACCGTGATGGGAACCATAGTGCAGGCCGAGCTTTCTTCCAACTTGAGCTTGTGCGGGTAAGATGAAGTGAGTAAGGACCGAGTGAGATGTTAGCCTTTGAGTGCGCTTGGTGTGTCAAGACGGGATCTTCAACCTTTGGGTCCAAGGTTTCGGCTTCTTTGGCGTAGGGTCCCTTTTCGGTTCGTGGCTCGAGGTATGGTGGCCTTTTGTCTGTCCGTGGAGGATTCCTTTGGGATTTGACCGGAACGTGTCGGAACATTCACCTCTGGACTTATGGTTTTGCTTGTCTCTCCCGTTTACGGAGTGGGAGGAGCACGATTAGCGTAAGGCCGAGGCTGCGCATTTCAATTCGTTCCTTGTCATGGCTTTTCTTGAAGCATCAATAGTGGCTTTGAGATCTTCCCAAGACGGGGTTGGATTGTCTGGACCTTCGGGCCTTCGGTGGCGGTGCGAAGCTCGTCCCGGTGATCATGGAGCAAACATTGCCGTGGCCACATGCGAGAACTAGGAGTGAGGGAGGTTTCTTTGGAGTAGATGACATAGTAGTCAAACTTTCTGAGGGTTCTCCAAGGGTTCCACGTGGGATCACCGCATTCATACCTCTTTTTCGGTTTTGTTGAGAAGATAGCTTCTTCTTTCGTCGAGGACGGCCCTCGTTCATTGCATCCTGGAATTCCATTTCCGGACAAGCACCTTCTCGCGGAGCGTCCCACCGAGATGTGTTCGTTGTTCGGCGGTGGTACCGGGACCTCGGGAGGCTGGATGGGCAAGCTTTCCTCTGGAAGGTCTTGTGGTCTTATGTCATAACTTGCATGGCTCGTACGAGGGTAACGAGGTTGACTTACGGGAGACAATGAGAGATGTTAGAGGCCGTAGGAGCAAATCATGGCTTGGGAAGCCCCGAGGTAGTTGGGTGGCTAAGGTTCGAAGTGGTGCATGGCACCTTCGATCCGAGCTTGTTGCTCACCTTGACGTTTCTCAATAGCCATGAGGACACCGCAAACTTCTTCCAATGTTGGGAAATTTCTTGGGGGTAAGGTCCCGTTCTCATCGTTGTTATCCACCGACTTGGCCACTGGGAATTGACGGGCACTGTCACAGTGACGAGAGGTGGGTAGGACCTTCTTTGTTTTGACCTTTGGGAGACGGGTTCCGGGTACTCTCGACCACTCTCTGTTAGGCTGGAGGGGTGACGGGCAAGGTTTAGACACGGGAATGGCCTAACGGGATAAAAGGGGAAAGCTCACGTGGCATGTGGTTTCCGTTTCTTTTATTTTTGATTTTTTGTTGTTTTAATTTACTTAAAACATGTTTTCTCGAGAATCCTAGGTAGGTTGGAAAAGATTGCTCTTGTTTTTCGCAACTATGCTAGATCCTGGAGTCGATGGAGACCATACGTGCGGCTATAAGCCCCTCGTTTTGCACCCGTATTTCGACATCCCGGGGTGGACGGCCCGGGCGAGGGTCCTATAGTGCAAGCGGTTTCCACCGGCCTAAAAGAAAAATCGAACCTAAGGACCGAGCTGTCATGTTCGTTTTGATGCGTTAGCCATGTGAATAGTGAACCGAGCCGGCCACTAAGTCAAGATCAGTCAAGAGTTCGGCATGACCTCTCTTTACCTTGCTCGCGCAAGGGATGCGTGACGTTAGGCGTTGGGTGGGTCATATCGTCATGGGCGACGTATCAAAGGCGTGATGACATGGTGTCATGCGAGCATGGATGTATATCGGGACGGAACATCGTGCAGGTGTAGCCGGAAATCAAGATCGAGTCAAGATTTTAGCATGACCTTTCATCGCTTTGCTTGCGCAAGGGATCTTGAGTTCCGAGCCTTGACTCGAAAATGGCCGGCATGGTATATGTATCCAGTGTATGACACGGATCGGGTAAAACCAACCGAGTCCGGGACAGAGTGTGACTCAAGACTCAAACGTGCGGGGTTGACGCTTGGCTAGGATGGGATGTTTGGAATGATCCGTGCGCGCCCAAGAGGCCTAGGAAGACCAAACGGACTGCAAGCGAGACCACTCCGGGTTAAGGGTTGTAGTGTGCAGGTGTATCCGAGGCAAAGGCGGTGCGCATAGTGTGCGGTGTAACCGAGGCGGACGGTGCGCGTAGTGTGCGGTCTCTAAAATTCTTTTTAAAGTAAAATAGAAGTTTTTGAAGAATTTTAAATGTATGCACGCGAGATGTATATTGATGCATTTTTTTGTATTTTTATTTTTTTTTGTAAAATAAAAACGAAGCACGTGCACACACACACAACAGTTAAAGGAAGGGGTAAAATGAAAGTTTGACCCTCATCATCGTTTTAAAAATCTTTTGTTTTGTTTAAAAGTTTTTTAAAACAAATATCCCCAGCGGAGTCGCCAACTGAAATTACCCGGATCCGAGAAAGGCCTCGCGGCCCCGGCATCTGGCATCTTTCGCGTTGGAGGTGTCTCGCCGTTTGTTTTCGCATTTGTAGAGTCGCCACGCCGTTTTTATTAAGCCCAAAACATTGAAAAAGGGCATCAGTTTAAAGATAATTTTAAACTGTTTTTGTGTGATGAGATTTTGAGTTCGGAGGTCAGATGACTCCCCGGGAAGAGAATATTAGAATATTAGAGCTCACCCGAGTAGCCTCGTAAAACGAGTCTTTCGGATACCCCTAATATCCTTTAAATGTTGTGTGTGTGTGTGTGCTTTTAAAAATGCATGCTGTATCGGATGTCTACATTGTATGCTATGTATGGAAATGTATTGAAATAGTATAGGAAGGAAGCCTTACCAATGTTGGTTCGTGTCTATCTTCCATTAGGGGAATGGTGTTTGAGGTCGGAGTAGCGTTCGGTATGGATCGGGATTGCCCGGGAGGGACCATTGTACGCGGACGGAGTTTCGGCGTGAGTTGAGGTTGTAGGCTGCGTTCGGGCGGAGGTTCGGCGTGCGTGGGGATCGTCGGGATCACTCGGGCGGAGGTTCGGCGTGCGTTGTGGTGGCAGGAGTCACTCGGGCAGAGTTTCTGCGTGGTGTGGGATCGTCGGTTTGCCTCGGAAAGAGACGGGACACCGTGGAAAGACCAGGCAAGGCCTCAGAGTACCACGAGGGGCCTCAGAGTACCTCGAGAGTGCCTCGGGGCAGCGCGGGAGCGTCTCGGGAGCGCTCGGGGAGGCCCGGAGCACCACAAGGGAGCTCGGAAGGCCTCGGAAGGATCCGAAAGGGCGGGAGTGCCTCGAGAGGACTTAGAGGGGAGCCGAAGGCTAAGGGAGGAAGAGAGAAGAGGGAGGTGTGTGAAAATGAGGAGGGGGAGCCCTCTATTTATAGTAAAAATTTCGAAAGCAAAAGAGGTCCGTACGGACCTCCTTGGTTATCCGTAATTTTGGATTTCCTCGATTTGAGGGAATGCTCGCAATGATGGAGAATATTACGGAATGATGGTGTTCCTCGAGCAATAAGGTCCGTACGGACCATCTTGCATGCAAAGAGGTCCGTACGGACCAACTCTGCAGGAAGTAATCATTTTCCCGGATTTGAGGGAATATTGTGGACTTTAAGGGGATTTAGTAATCATTGAAACAAAGAGGTCCGTACGGACCTTAATTGCCTTTTACGATTTCACGAAAATTCCCAAAAGGTCCTTTTGTCCCTTTTTATCCCAGAAAGGCTCCTCCCTTGGTTTGGTTGGGGGTTTGAGAGGGTTTTGAGAGGGTTTTGAGTGAGAGAGGTCTCTGAGACTGCGTGGATGAGTCTGCGGTGTTTCCCGTGTGTTTGAAAGGGGGTGATCCAGATTGGGGTACTTACAGGGACGGGACAAAAACGGGACGGGACTAAAATATTCCGTCCCATCCCGTCCCATTTGTATGGCGGGACGGGACGTCCCGACGGGACCGTCCCAACTTGACGGCTCTAGTTGGATGGCAGTTCTGTCAGTCAAGTATCTCTTACTCCTTTTCAAAGAGACCGTAGGGAGAAGCTTGAGGCTGCCCGTAGAGAAAAGCCCCCCAAAATCCAAGTCCAAAAAACCCCACCTCTCCTATCACTCCTGAGTTGATACTCAAGAGAAACCAAGCTCTAGCTGAGGGAGCAAGGCTCGTGGCTATGGCCATGGCCATAAATGATGCCCAGCTTGAGTTGGTTGAGCTGGAGGCCAACGGTGGTGTCCCCTAGAGGAAGGCTCTCAAAGGTTCACCCAAGGAGTACATACAAAATCTCTAGCTAGGCAAGCTAGGGGGACAAAAAGGCTAGAGCCAACCCTCGCTGACCGCGGTCATGAAGAGGAAGAGGATGAGGAGGTAGGAGAGGGAGCAGAATCCACTCCTCTCCCCGAGAAATCCAAAGTACCCACGGCTAAAGCCAAGGGGAAGGTCGTGATTTCTCCCTCCAAAAAGCCAAAAATGAATGGCACGAACCCTGATTTTATCAAGTTCATGCATCAAATGTGGGAAACCCACCAGAAAGGCTCCACAAAATGTGGCCGCACCATGGATGCCTTTGCGGACAAGATTGCCAACGCGCCAATCCAGAGGGGAAAACCTCCTCAAATAGAAACACACAACATAAGAGCAGCATCCTCATCTTCAACCTTAACATCAATATTACGCAACTCAAGTAATAAATATTTAAACTGATCTATATAATCCCTAATGGGCGTACCTTCCATCATTAGAAGATAATACAACTTCTGCTTCAGATACAACTTGTTGGTCAATGATCGTGTTAGATACATATCTTCCAACGCAAGCCATAGATCACCTCCGGAATCAGTATCTGCAATATCCGCCAGAAAATCATCATCAAGGCACCTGATGATTTTAGAGTGGGCCCTCTCATCTAGCGCGATCATATCTTCTGCTTCCTTCTCAGCTGCTTTCCCCGAACCCTCTGCTGTTGCAGCCGCTACAGCACCTATGAAACCTGCTACTTCTTTGCCATTTGAATCCTGACGATTTCTGATTGAAGCAGCTATCGGAGCCCATAAACCCTTGTCTCTTAACAATGCCTTCATCTTAATCTGTCAAAGAGAAAAACTATTCTTCCCATTGAACTTGTCAACTGGTGATTCGATTCCTGATCCCATATTTTTCTGCAGCGGAACACCCTAGAACTTTATTAACCTGACCGGCTTTGATACCAGTTTGTTGTAACAGAGTCTATGTAGAAGATAGAAAATAAACCAATCAAACAACACAACGATATACGTGGTTCACCAACTTGGCTGCGTCCACGGGCAGAGAGCAAGAATATTATTATCAAATGGCAATCACCAAATACAATCTCTAATATAATGCACGAATTCTTGGCAAAGAATTTCTGTCTGTGCAAACCATAAATCTAGAGAAACAAAGAGACAAGAAAACTCTTTTAACACCTAAAATTATTGATCTCTATCACAGTATAAATTACATCATCAAAACTGCTAGTGAATATGACTTATTTATACTGTCTATTTCTAACCACTCAAGGTTTTCTAATCCTGCACCAATTCTGATGCTGATCAGATCCATACCGGGATACCTCGTGATCGCCGAAAGGGAGTGCGCGATCGCGCCCTTTGAACATTAACTCCGCGCGATCGCCCCCTTGGCTGGGCGCGGTCGCCCCATTCGATCAATCACAAGAATTACTAATTTGCCCTTTGTTCGATCCTATAAGTTGTTACCAAGTTAGATGACATCAAACCCAGCAGGGAGGATTGTGTAGGAGAGAAAATCAAAAAAAAATTCCTTCTCTTTCCATCCACTTCCTTAATAAAAAAAGTCGGGAGCAACTTTAGAAAAGAATTTTTTATAGACTTCCTTCCCTTTTTTTTCCCTTTCTCTCGTTTTTTAAAATCGGGAGCCAACCCTAAATAATTCTAATATTTTTTAATAATTTTTAATGTTACTTGTTCAAGTCTTCAAAGAAGTGGCTCATTGATAAATCTAAGTCTGACCACCCAGAGCCGGCTCATGGCATGTGCAAGAAGATGTATTGCATAGGGCCCCAAATTTTTGAAAGACCCATTAAAAAAAAACTAACTTTCTTCTTTGAGTTCAATTAGATAAAAATTAAATATTCTACATCCATTCCAAAATTCATTCCAAAATGAATAATAAAGAAATCAAGAATAATTTTGAAAAAAATAATTGAATATTTATTTTCGGACATGGGTATTAGGTTTTTAGTCCAATTAGGCTATGTATCGAAAATTCATTTACTAGTATTTATTTAGGCTAGCCTTCTATTATATGTACTCATGTAGACAAAATATAATTTATAGATATTTTAGTCGAACTAGGCAATAAATAATCTTTGATAGTTCTTTCACAACGTAACAAAACAAAAACTAAAAAAACTAAACTTTCTCTGATGTTTGTCTGCTAATTTTTTTTTGCCGCAAATAATTTCTCTAATAAAAATGTTAGATAGACGATACTTAGATAAAAGTTTGATAATAGATAAAAATTTGATAAATATTTGTAAGTTTAGAGATTTTAGTATTTCAAATGTTAGAAATTAAGTTTAAACTTATATTATTATTATATAACATAAACTATTTTTTATTTTTGATTAATATTTTTAAGGGGCTAAGTTTAAATTTTGAATAGGGCCGACCCTGGTCTCACCCTCTCCTCGCCTTCTGGCATGGACACCATAAAAAAATGTGACTTGCTCAAAGAACATTTACAAAAATTAGCTTTCTATATTTTTTTTCTTAAATTTTATTTCATATTCAAGATATGTTAATTTTAGAGTATATTGCATAAAAAATTATAATTTTTTTACAAAATGTAAGAAATAAAAAATGTAGAATTTCAAAATTAATAAGTCAAATTTTCAAAGTTGAACTCGATATACTCTCTCCGTCCCAAAATGTTTGTCCCATTTGACTTTTTAGTTGAACTTTGACCACAAATATATGACAATTTAATTATGTTCATGAAATTCTAAAAATTTCTATTGATTCACCAATAATAATATTATCAACAACTTTTAGAATTTCATGAACATAATTAATCTCTCATAAATTTGTGATCAAAGTTCAATAAAAAAGTCAAATGAAACAAACATTTTAGAACAGATGGAGTATAAAATATCTCTTTACTTTTTTTATTAATACAAGAAGGAAAAGGAGGATTGTTAGTTAATTGAAGTCAAAATTAATTTTAGAGCCATTATTTATTCGTACCACCTTGTATAAATACTCTCTCTCTCTCTCTCTCTCTCTCTTGAATTATGATTATGTGGTGTTCTTATATAAATTGTTAATTAAGATTTCCGCAGCAATTTCCAATAAGGTTAGTAAAGGAGGGAGGAGGACTAGAGAGTAAAGAAAAAATAGTGACAAGGAACAAAGAAATGAATTAGTCGATGAGGATTTCGTGAAAGTAACAAGGGAAAGGAAAATCTGAGACTCTGACAAATGAAATCTATTAGCCAAATGAGATCAATCTCGAAGAAGTCGAGATGGGGATGGGGTCATCCGAAACCTTCAATTTTGGAGTACTTTAATTTTATCACCTTCAAATTTCAAGTACATGATTTTTACTATTAAAATATTAATTTAATTTATTAAAGCTACTTTTTTAATGACACTAAACCAGAGCTTTTTGCCAAACTCAAGTAAAGCTAATTGGAGATACTCCGGTTCGGTTCCATAGCATGAGAATCAGGGTATTTCAAAAAATTAGTGTAACGGTATCGTATCGATAGAAATGGATCACCACAGTAAAAATCGGACCAAATTAATATTATTGGTTTGGTCCTGATTTCAAATTTTTATGTAATCGATTATTTGGTCTGATCCTAATTTCAAAAAAAATATAAACGTTTGTATATCGAAATCGGACCGTTTATCTTTATAATACACACATACACACACACACACACACACACATATATATATATATATATATATATATATATATATATATATATATATATATATATATATATATATATATATATATATATGCACTTTATTTATAATTTGAAATCCTTAAAACTCTCTTTTTAAAAAAGTTCAAATTAATTTTCTTACCTAGTTAGCTTCGCTTCAATAAATCAAACTCTATCTCACTATTTCTTTCATTACGCTGTTTCACCCCATCCCCTCTCTCAAGTTCTCAAAGCTATTCTCTTCTGCTCTCCTATTCTCTTCTAACTATTAGAAATCAATTTGATTATTCAAGACTCCAATGCACCCTGAGTTCGACGCATTGGTCCCACAAGACACCATCATCTATCTCTTATCGACGGCGCAGCTGATGCGTAATATAATCTACGCCTTTCTCAATTTTTTGCGTTCAAAATTGCAGAACATTTGATCTCTATTTTTTTATGTTGTTACATTGATTTATATTTCTTTTTTTGTTTGTTTGTAGCTTTTACTTTTAATTTTTTTTTCTATGTTACGGTTAATTTTGAAGGTGAAAAATTAATGTTTAATAGTGTCTATTTTGTGATTTGTATATAAAATATTTTTGACAATTTTGGTTTTTTTATTTTATTTAACTAGTGATAATATTCAATTGAATATTTGTTATCGTAAAAAATTATACTATACTCCCTTCGTCCCGGTAATTGCTTCACCCTTTTGGGATGGGCACGCAAATTAAGAAAATTGGTGAGTGGAGAAAATGTTGTAGGTGTAATAGTAAAATAGGAGAGAAAATGAGTAGAGGAAATAGTAAATTTGAAAAATGTTGTGAGTGTAATAGTAAAATAGGAGAGAGAATGAGTGGGTGGAATAGTAAAGATTTTTTGCCATTTTAGGAAAGGTGAAACTTTAAACGAGACACCCGTTTTGGCAAAAAGTGAAGTTATTAATGGGACGGAGGGAGTATTGTAATTTATATAAACGACGAAATCGGATCGAAATCGGATCATTAAAATCGGACTAATGAGACCGGTCTTATAATGTAATGATCTGATTTTGATACTAAATTTTTACATAACCGAAATATTAATGCGATCCTAATTTTCTAAAATTTAAAATTTTGACAAAAATTCGACCAATCTGATGGATCGTGAACACCCTCTATGAGAATATCGACAAGTGTAATAAATAAAATAAAATAGTGCTACACCTGTTTTGTTCTCCGCAAAGAACAGAGTTAACACTTAACATTAACATTGCAACATTATTCCCCCAAATTACTCAGACTGAGAATGAACAAATCAAACCCAGAAAATAGTCCTCCTTCTTTCTACAAGATTTGTCTTGATGAATCTGCCTGCAATCTTGTATATCCTCTCTCTCCCTCTCTCTCTCTTTCTCTCTCTGTGTCTTGCATGTTGATTTTGCAGTTGAGTTACCTGCATTTATGTTTGATTCTTGATTTAACTCAAAAAAAAATTATTTGCAGAGATTACCATCTGTTTTTGTGAAGAAGCTACATTCGGAAGGCAAATTTCCTCAAAACCCTATTCTGAAAATTCAAACAAAGTGAAATGGAGAGTGAAGATGGAAAGAAGTGGAGAAAGGGCATGGTTTGGAAAGGGGTGGCTTGATTTTGTCAAAGATACAAAAATCCAAGTTGGGGATTTTCTTGTTTTCAGTCTAATTGACAACTCAAATTTCCAAGTTTACATCTTTGTCCCTGATGGTTGTCTTAAAGACTTGAGCTTTGCAAATCCCTCCGCCTCCAAATGTAATCTCTCTCTCTCCCTCCATCCTTTCTTGGGTTAAAAATTACTTCCCGCTCTCACACATATACTCACTCCATCTCATCTCATCTCATCTGAAAACACATAAAATGAGTCTTAGACTACCGCAATGGTTTCATTTAACCCCCATTTTATTTAACCACTTTATCTCATCTACCTCACTTTATCTCATCCACCTCATATTTCAACTATCCATTTCATTTAACTACCGATGGTTGAATTAAATTAAATTTCAACTCCCTCCAACTCATCATTCTATACCCACCACTTTTATTTTATTTATATTCTCTATTTATTTTTATTTATTTTTATGATTAGTAAAATAATAATAATAATTATTATTATTTATAATTAAAAAAATATTTCACACTTAATTATTTTTTTTTGCAATTAAATAATTAGATAAATGACGATAATTATTATTAAAAATAAGAAAAGTTACAATAAACTTAGCTCGCGGCACAAGTAATGAAAGAATAAAATTATTAAATCACAAATTTCCGAACTTTGCCCATATGTGCTTGACTAGATCCTTCTGCAATTGTTTGCAATTGTTGATGAACTCTTTGATCGCACATTTCCGATTTAGTACACACATGCTCTGCAAATGCAGGTAGTACCTAAGTCGAGAATGGTTGTTGTGTACTAGACCCACTTGCCTCAGATTCATCGTGATAGTCAAGGCTAAAATGAAGAATGATAATTGAGAAATGAGTGTTTTTTTTGTCCAAATCAAATAAACTTGCATCAATTTATAGGGAAAAATGATGAATCTTGGCAAAAATAAATAAATAAATTTACTAGGTAATAATTCAGCTCAAAGAATTGGGATAAAAAAAAATAATCTGAAAATCCAACGGACCAATCAGCGTACGCCACGTGGCAGATTAAGAAAAAAAAAGGAAAAAAGGGACCGCCTCACGCGCCTTGTCGGGCGGTGAGGCGCACGCGCCATGTCGGCCCAATGATCTTGCGCCATGTGTCATCCCCACAGCCTTTTTTTTTTCATCCGGGTTGAAAACTTTCATCCTCTCATTTTATTCACCCCATTTCATTTAACCCATTACACTATTTCAACTAACTAAATTAAATTTCATTCCCATTTCATTTAACCCATTGTGGGTAGTCTTACACAAGAACTATGTACAGTGAAATGATTGTTGTGGGTATGAAAAGTGAGGTAGGAGAGAGAAAGTGGGGTAGAGAATAGTAAGTGGATACTTATTGTGAATATGAAAAGTGTGTCATATGAATAAAAGAGTATTAAAAACTTTCTATTTTGAGATTGTGCTTTTTCAAATGGAACACATAAAATAGAATTTTGTGCCTTTTCAGGTGGGATTGAGAGAATATCATGTATGTATATACTTCTTGCCCTTTATGCAACAAGGAGGTGTATTTATGTTCCTAAAGGTTACTCTTTATGTTGCATAATAACTGTAAGCCTTGTCAATATTGTAGGGGCAACTTCGACAATAGGTATCAAATGCAAAATTTGATATCTATGTTGAAGTACTAGGATCTCCTATAGAGAAATCAAAGGGTATCAAATTTGGTGTGGTACTAAGCATAGTGCTACCTTGTTTATTACCACATTAATTTTTGGTTCTTTTGTTAAAGCTTTTAGAAATTTTTTAAAGTATTATTCACAAAATAAATAATTAAAAAATATTATAGCTGATTTTGTTTTTATATAATTTTTTATAAAATATTTATTTTAATTAAAAAATAATTTATTAAAATAAGATCATATTTTGAAATTATTTATCATGTTAAAGAGTATTTGCTTTAAAATCTTTAAATCTGCTCTGCTTGTCAGCAGTGTCTTGTAGTTGTAGCAGATCTAGGATAGCTGATGATGATTCGAGGAATGCGATTAAGATTGAAGAAGATGATGGTAATATCAATGCTGAAGAACATGATGATAATCATGAGGTCAATGACAAGAATGATATTGAGCTTCAACGTTTTGAATGGAAGGAGAAATCCCTAAAGCCCTGCTTCCAAAAAGTTCTCACCGCATTCAACGCCTATTACATGGTAAATGGGACTACGGCTCTGTTTGTTTAGCGTAAAACATTTTCCGGAAAATGATTTCCGGCAAAATGTTTTCCGGAAAATGAAAATGTTTTCTGGAAAATAAGATAAAAATGAAGTTTTTCCTATTTTCTGGTGCGAAACAAACATCGGAAAATGAGGAAAATGTTTTCCGGAAAACATTTTCCCCCAAACAAACGAAGCCTAAATACTCAACTCTTGGCAATTTAAGTTATGAAATGATGCTTTTTTCCTTCACAAGATCGTTCTATTTATTACTATGACCATTTTTTAGTCTATTTCTTAGAATCTGACATGTGTTGTACAGTAGTACTCCCTCCGTCCCAAAATGAATGACCATTTTGAATTTAAGGATCATTTTGAAAAAATTGTTAATAGAAAAAAATTATAAATATTCTTACAATTCATTTTGAGCATGCACAA
The DNA here is from genome assembly GCA_022495995.1 of Adenophora triphylla var. japonica. Classification (NCBI taxonomy): domain Eukaryota; kingdom Viridiplantae; phylum Streptophyta; class Magnoliopsida; order Asterales; family Campanulaceae; genus Adenophora; species Adenophora triphylla. Next base: position 130,125 of record JAFEMH010004792.1, read on the forward strand.
AATAAGTTTACAAAATTTAGGCTACAAAATGAGTTGGCAGTCACTGATTAGATAATTAATTAATGAGCATGGGGACCTACAACAATACCATCCAGTCAAATGTTGCCAAATCATTTTGTGTCCAAAATTTTGTGAGCTTTTTTAGTTTTGCAAAAATGTAATGAACTGTGTTTTTTTTTTGGACAAAAAACGGTGATTCAATTTGGGACAGAGGGAGTAACTAACAAGCCTATGTATAATATTGTATATGATTGTAGGAACTTCCAAAGCAGTTTATGCTTGAAAGTGGACTGGGGAATTCTAGGAATACAATTTTGAGGAACACAGCAGGGAGGGAATGGCCAGTTACGGTTAAGACACGTAATAGAAGTTCCAGGGCCTATATGTCTCGTGGGTGGGTCAATTTCAGGAGAGTAAACAAGTTAATGGACGGAGACACTTGTTCTTTCCAGTATTTCAACGGTGATCAAGCTAGTCAAAGCGATTTCATTCAGGTTGAGGTTGTCAAGAAAGCAGCAAGGGAAAGGGGAAGGCCTCCACGAATCCGTCCGGGTGAAAGGTAAATGCCTCCCTTGTTTTTTATATTTATTTGTGTTTGTATTTTGATTGGTTATGCTTCAGAGCTTCAGCCTGTGGTTTTGAAATGTTAAGTTCAGTTCTTGTAGTGCTGGATGAATTTGAGAGCGTCTAACCTTTATGTATGTTGTCTAATGTTTTTTTTTATTTTTGCCAAAAAATAATATTGAACTTGGAATATATCCAAGTTATTTGCGGAATATATCCCAATACTTCTGGAACTTGGAATGAAGAAACTTGCAGTTATGGATGAGTCCCCAAAGATGAGGTTGTGGCTCCATTCCCCTGCACAACATTTTTAATGCCTTTCTTTTTTTTCTTTTGCAACAAAGAAGAGGATATATGTTTTCGTCACATAATAAGTATCACAATTAACTTATTAATGTTTGATTAATGTGCTTTACTTGGTTTGTACATTACTTGTACCTTGGTAAAAATAGCATTGAGACTATTTCTTTATTTAAAATTTTGAGAAAAAAAAAGTGCGACAATTATTATGGAATAGAGGGAGTACTAAGCATGTGTAGGTGTAAACTCCCTCCGTCCCACTCGAATTAGGACATTTTGCCATTTTGGGTGTCCCACTCAAAATGGGACAACCCCAAAATGGAAATGCCCAGAATGGGAATGTTTTATTCAATAAGATCCAATTTCACACACAACTTTTCACTTAATATTCCGTACCCCACTTTTCATACTCACAACACCTACTCCAATCACTTTTCCTTAATCCCGTGCCATTCCAAAAAAATCCTAGTTCGAGTGGGACGGAAGGAGTATACTCCCTCCGTCCCGGTTCACTTGGCACCAAAGAGGTGGGCACGGTAACTAAGAAAAAGTAAGAGAGATAATTAATTAAAGAAAATGTTGTGAGTAGAAAAGGTAAAGTAGGAGAGAGAATGAGTGGAGAGAATAGTGATTTGATTGGTGTTGTGAGTGTAAAAACTTTCCATTTTGGGCAGTGTCAAGTGAGGTGGGACGGACCAAAATGGAAATTAGTGTCAAGTGAAGTGGGACGGAGGGAGTATGTTACTAAAAATTCTCAAAAATTAAAATCTCAAATACTTGAAACTAGGTTCTCATTTCCGGAGAGATACATGAGTACTTGCTTCAAAATCTTTTAATTTGCTCTGCTTGTCAACAATGGCAGATCTAGGATAACTGTTGCGGATTTGAAGAATGCAATTAAGCTTGAAGAAGAAGATGATGATGGTGGTGATACCAATGTTGAAGAACTTGATGATGATGATCATGAGGTCGACGAGAATGATATTGAGCTTCAACCCTTTGAACAGAAGGATAAATCCATAAAACCCTGCTTCCAGAAAGTTCTAACGACATCCAATGCCTATTATTTGGTAAATGTGACTGAATACACAACTCTTGGCAATTTAGTTATGAAATGATGCAATTTTTCTTCACAATATCGTTCTATTTGTTACTGCAACCAATAGCAGGAACTAATAAGCACGTGTATTTGATTTTAGGAACTTCCACGGTGGTTTGTGATTCAAAGTGGACTAAGGAATGAGATGAAAACAATTCTGAGGAGCAAAGCAGGGAGGTATTGGCCAGTTGCGCTTAAGACATGGAGTGGCAGGGTCTTTATTTCTCGTGGGTGGGTCAGTTTCAGGACAGTAAACAAGTTAATGGAAGGGGACACTTATTCTATCCAGTATTTCCATGGTGATCGAGCTAGTCAAAGTGGATTCATTCAGGTTGAGGTTGTCAAGAAAGCGGCAAGGAACAGGGGAAGGCCTCCAAGAATCCGTCCAGGTAAAATATGAAGACCTCCTTTGCTATGTTTGTGCATTGTATTTTGAGGACTAAATAGGTTGTGCCCCAGAGCTTGAGACTATGGGCGAAATGGTAAGTTCAGTTCTTGTCTAGATATTAGTTATTGTGTTTTGGATTATAAAAAGCTACTACTTGATACAATTCACGGATGATCTTGTTTTTATCGTGATATTCCTCATTCTACATCGAAAATATGTGGATTGTGATCATGACAAATAAGATTTCTGCTACTAGGAATCAATAACATCCATACACTTTGGGGTGAGTCTATGGGAGTCCAAGTTGACCCCAAGTGTGTGGCGCTTGTACTTGTATGGTGAACCAGTTTTTTAGTTTCGGGTCATGGTATCACAACAGTCCACCCTACTACTGGGCACCAAGAACATTTATGGACTTTTGGGTGGGTATTTTCCACTCACCGTTACTAGGTACCAATAACGTTTATCTATTCATGAACTTTTGGGCGGACCTGTGGAAAATTAAATGGACCGAACATGAGTGGCTAGTGTGTGGTGCTTATGTAGCGGATTGAATTTTCGGGCTCCGTTTTTCATCGTTATTTTTCAATGGTTAGAGTGAAATGTAAGTAGGTCTAGATAATACTAGCAAATTTCCAATGGTTAGAATGGAATGTAAGTAGGTCTAAGTAATAGCAACTAGACAACATGAACATGATATTTGAATGTAGTCATTGTGGACCAGTGCCTGCAGCTGCAACATTTCCTCCATCCATACTTATCACCAGGTAAACAAGAAAAAATGTCTTAGTAATTTGTGTATCAGCGAGTGGGCTTTAAAGGCTGTGGATGAGTCCCCAAAGAAACCGTACAAGCCAAAGCTCACACTCCGTCAAAAAAAAAGAGTTGTTGACGGAAATGGTTGTGGCCTGATGGTGGTGGACGGTGATGCGGGAGAGAAGGGGATTGTTTTGAGCGAATGATTAGAAATTAGAAAAGAACTATTACCACTACAACAGTTGCGTACCAGCTGAGATATTGAACCCAAGATCTATACGAGGGAAAGATATAACGGGAGATAGCTGACGATGACAAAAGAATACATAGACCACGAAAAACATACGACATGCACTAAAAAGGAATAAAAGTATTTCAACCTAACTAAAATAAAAGTTGAGTAGGTTTAAGGAAAAACAGGGATTATTAATGTGATAATGATAAGAACATTTTAAGCCAATATACTTAAGAGTTTGGTGGGCGAGCTAACCTCACTAACTCTATACTTCCTCCTCCGTCCCACGCGAGTAAATATCAAAATTTTGTACATAATAACTAAGAAATAATAATATAATAAGAAGATAAAGAATATATGGAGGAAGTGTTGTGGGCATGAAAATTAAAATAGAAGAGAAATAGTAAATTAGTTTGTTGTGAATATGACAAGTGAGTCTCAATGAATATAAAATTATAATAACTTTGCCATTTTGGATAGTCTACACTTACGTGAGACGAACGGAAAAAAAAAAGAAAGTCTACACTCATTCAGGACAAAAAGTTAAAAAAAAGGTCTAATCGAGAAAGTAGTTAGTAGCTTATAATAGAAGCCCACGCAAGCTGCCGAATTGATTATCTTGATGCAAAGTGCTACTAAGGATTCAAAAATCATGTAACTCCCATAATGATATTTTTATTTTTGATGTTACAATTCCAATTGTACTAGACAATTTCGAAGAAACGCCTTCCCTTAATTTAATTCCAAAGAAGGACGTGGTAACAGTCTTCAGTTTAAAGATGATGATAACGTCTCTTTCAAAGCTTTAGTGTGGTTTTTCAAAGCTTAAGTGTGGTTTCTGCGTCTGTCTTAAGTAGGGTTGTCCTTGTGAGTGATGGAGTGAGTATTTGTTTGTGTTCACAGTGGTATTTGTTAATATATTTGATTTAATCTGCATTAAAATTAAATAATTTAGTATGTTAGAGCTCGTTTGCTGCTCAATTTTAAAAGCAAATATCTTTTAGCGGAAACTCATTTTGTTTTAACTGTAGGGGATGCCCATCTTAATTCAAACAAAATAAAAAAATTATAAGTAAATCTTAAATCCTTATTCCAATCGAATTGGAAAATCAGAATGACAATTATAAACGCCCTAGGCTACGTTCTTATATAAACCTTCGCCCTTTGGCATTGTCGTCGTAAAAATTCTCGTGATATCTGAACACCGCCGTAGCAATTTTTAGATCGTTACCCTCTCCGTCTTCCTTCGTTAATTTGTATCAAATGCAGCAGCCAGCTTAAGTTGAGAAAGTAAGGTCCGATTTTTAATGACATTAAATTGTTGAAATTCTGGTTTTTATTTTGTTTTCCCTAATTCCGTTTTCTGTAATTAATCTAATATTTTAGAGTTTGCGGGCCAAATATTAAAGTGACAATTATTTTGTACCAGAGTGTAATAAAATATTGTTTGCTTGCTTAGAAAAAGAACCATCACTTGTAAAGAAACGGAGGAACAACCAAATAATGATCACTTAGTATTAACGAGATTCTGAAAATCATACATACAATACATTGTATCAATTTGTATTTTGTTTTTATTTATCAAAATAATAAAGAATATTTAATAAAGAATTATTAAAAATTACATTAATGACGCTTAACCAAGAGTCTTATGCAAGTCATTAATGGATTTGAAACAGCTCAAACGGGATATTTACTATTCTTTCGTAAAAAATGTACTATATCATGTAAATATATTACTAAAATGTAAAATATTTTGTTTTGAATGCAATATATTTAGTTGTGCACGTATAATTATAATATTTCCAAATATGTAAAAAAAAATATTACAAGCAATACAAAATATTTTTCATTTATGGTGAATTTTTTACATTACATAGTACTTTCTCGGGTTCAAAATAGATTTCGTTTTTGAAAGCCAAATTTTGATTTAAAATACTTGTATTTTTTGTTTAAAGTTTTTAGATCCCAATTTTACTTCTAAAATTTAGTAATAATTGCATTTTTTTAAACACGTGAAATTTTAATTTTTTTAAAGAGAATTGTTATTTACCCCCATAACATTACTGAATATTCCTACAGGACAATTATTACAAATGACATTGATTGAAATGACAAGATTAACCCTTAGCATTATTATGCCTAAATAAAGGTTTTCATTTTTTCTCTTATCTTCTTCCTAAGTTGCGTTGATTAGAATGTCGCTGAATTCTTCGGTTATTCTTTTTCGGCTAATTGGATTATGAGTTTCCTTATTACACTTGACCGGGAGAGGGGATGATTATGATGCTTTAAACTTTTCCTGATTGCTGCACTATTGAAGCTTTGAGATGCTGCATCACCGCTGCCCTTAGGATCACCGATTAGTGAATCTTCTGGCGTTCGGTGGTAGTGATCAAACAATGTTACCTTGTTTTGTAACTGTTAACTGAACAAAATTACAATGTTCGGTCAAAAGCTATTGAACAAGGAGTAATATTTCGGCCACTGATGACCAAACATGATAATATTGTTTGATTGATTTTCACCAAACAAACAAAAAATCCTTGATTTTTTTAATAGTTTTTCTGTCCCTGACGACATGTATGGATAAAGATGAGAAAATGAAATATATGATATGACGAGGGAATATGATCGTGATTTGAATGAGACATTTATTTTCTATATATGCGAAGAATGAATGAGGGATTGAACCGAAAATACGAAAAGTTGATTGGAGAATATGAAAATTGGCCGAAAACGATGAATAGTTGATCGTAGAAAATTAAGATTGGCCGTAGAAGATGAAGATTGGGTGTAAGAGTGTGTTTTGTTAAATTTAGGTGAGGGATTATTTAGAAATTTTAAAGGATAAAATATGAATAATAGTGATTTATCTAGCATTGAATGTTTAATTTTTTACATAAAATTAATAGTGTGGGGGATATTTAGTAATGTTACGATGGCAAATAACAATTCTCATTTTTAATACGACATCTATTTTCTTCTTTTCAGACCATCTCCAACCCTATACCCTAAATTTGGTCAGATTTTACCCAAATTTGATTCATTTCAGCATCAAACACTATTCCAACTCAAACCCACAACCCTAAATCTCTCCACAAATAGAATATTTCTTAACATATTCTATTTTTATTTCTTTTACTTTATTTATCAATAACTATATTAATTTGCTATTAACCTTTTAAATAATTATTATTAAGATTGCACAATTAATAATTTAAGAATATTAAATAATTTTATAATTATAATATTATTTACGTCATAAATAATATTTTTAAATAATTATTTTTTAACTAAATTGAAGAAATATAATTTAATAAACATACAAGCACTTGAAAATACCATAAAAAATATTACAATCAATACAAAATATAACAAAAATTGCAAACTGAAAAAAGTACATTACTCCTATATTTTATCCTAATTCGCAAAATTACTAAATTGTTCCCATAAATGTTCAATTAAGTCATTCCGAAAGCCAATGTGAGCCTCTTTATCCTTGATTTGTCTATGTCGAGCAAGAAACTCTTGAAATCGAGTGTTATCATCTGCTACCTCAACATTTGGAGCCCTCACTTCATCTTGTTCTTCAATTGGTGCTCTCAAATCACGTTCATCTTCAATTATCATATTATGCATAATAATACAGTCATTATATCGTGCAAAATATTTTTCTGCCAATAACGTATCAATCCACCAATAATGGCAAATTGTGATTGGAGTACTCCAAATGCTCGCTCAAGGGAAAAGGAAAAAAAGAAGAAGACGTGTCAAAAATAATTAATCAGAACGAAGAACTTGTTCAGCAATTGAAAGTTGGTAATGAAATTCGTAAATAAAACAAAGGGAAGAAAATAAAATACTATTCAAAGATTTGAATTCTATAGCCGATCCGATCATGAGTAAATTTTTTAGTGGTGAACAATTAAAAATTATGCAGAAAAGAAGTCAAGGCGAGAGTTTTCAATCATTTCCACGTCAAGGAGAAGGATCTCAATTCAATAGATCTGAGAACGAAGGGCATGGATCTCAAAATGAAGGGCAAGGATCTCAACAGCCTTCACATGTTTTCAATCAATTTAATTTCGATCTACCAACAAGTCATCTCCCTGAATATTAGCTATTGTCTACTCATCTCGCATTCTACAAACCGCATTAATTGTGCGAGTCGTCAAATGATTTTATGAATATCTAGATATTTTTTTGTAATTTTAAAAATTGTTATTGCTTCACCAATAAAAATACTATCAATAACTTTTTTTAGAATTGCACAGAAATATCTAGACATTCATAAAATCATTGGTCAATGAACCGCACAGTTGACCAACTGTGCGGTTTGTAGCGGGACGGAGGGAGTAGTTTATAGTATTATTAATGTTTAGTGTTGTTCTTTTAAGTTTTTGTTGGTCATATTTTTAAGTTGTATATTTTTTATTTTTGTTTTTTTAAAGTAGTTTTTAAGTTATGTCTTTTTTTTTTTTAAAGTAACATGTCAGTGTTATTCAAGTTGTATGTCATTTTATTTGTGGTGTGGAATATGTATGCACTTTTAAGTTTATAATAAATGTTCTAATAATTTTAATATGTATGCATTTTTTTTAGTTTTAATGTGAAATTAGTGTTCTCTAATTAGTATAATAATAATATATTTATTTATTTTTATATAATATATACAAATTATTGAAAAAATGTTAAATAATTATAAATTATTGAATTAAGAGTAACTCTTGTGAAAAACTAGTTTTTTTCAAAATGTTATAAAAAAACTTGTTTTCAGAACAGTTCATCACTCTTATTAGTTAGACTTAGTGCTTTAAAACTAGTTTTTTTCTTATGTTACGAAAAAACTAGTTTTTTTCAAGATTTTGGCATTAATTAAAATGTTTAATAATTTAAATTACATAATATTATTATTATTTATATTATCTAATATTAGATATTTATTAGTTTTTAATACATTTAAATTAAAAATATATCATATTATAAATAAATTTCAGATTTAATAATCCATTAAGAAACTAATTTAGAACATGATCCACAATACCCAAATTTGAAATACATGAACAGTTACTCCAAGAATGGGTTTGGAGTTGCTGTATACCCCCAAATTGGAGAAAAAGGGGGCAAGGTTGGAGATGCCCTCAAAAGAGCACGGTTACTCCAAACTTGACAACAGTAATCCCCAAATAATCCGAACGGAGAATGGACAAATCAAGCCCAGAAAATAGCCCTCTTTCTTTCTACAAGATATGTCTTGATGAATCTGCCAGCAATCTTGTAATGCGCTCTCTCTCTCTATCTCTGTTTCTTGCATGTTGGTTTCTGTAGTTGATTTACCTACAATTATGTTTAAATTTTGGATTAAATCAAATAAAATTTTGATTTACAGAGATTACCATCTGATTTTGTGAAGAAGCTACATTTAGAAGGCAAATTTCCTCAAAATCCACTGTTGAAGATTCAAACTGGGCAAAAATGGAGAGTAGAGATTGAAAGAAGTGGAGAAAGGGCATGTTTTGGAAAGGGGTGGCTTGATTTTGTCAAGGATACAAGAATCCAAGATGGGGATTTTCTTGTTTTCAGTCTAATTGGCAACTCCCATTTCCAAGTTTACATTTTTGACCCTAGTGGTTGTCAAAAAGACTTGAGCTCTGCAACTCCCACTATCTGCAAGAGTAATCCCTTTCACTCTCTCTTCTTGGGTTTAAGTTTATACTCCCTCCGTCCCAAACTGAATATCCAAAAAATTTACAAATTCACTATTGATCAAGAGCAAATTTGATTTTTTTTTGGGACAAAGGAAGTATTTTACTTATGCCCTTTATGCAACAAGGAGGTATATATATGTTCCTAAAAGTTTACTTCTTTTGTGTTGATAGTAAGTGTTGTAGTTGATTTGTTAGTTCTTCTAAGAAATGTGCTTTATTTTATGAACACTGCTTATATCACCTTTGAATTACACTGAGACTGATTCCTATTTAAAGGCAAACACTTATTGGGACAAACCGAGAATGAAAGAGCTTATTGTGAGGGAAGTTTAGGAATTAAAATTTTAAATTTATTAAAGTGCTTAAAAATAGGCTCTATTTTCTAGAGAGATAAGAGTACTTGTCTTAAATCTTTAAATTTGCTCCGCTTGTCAACAGGTTCTTGTGACAGATCTAGGATAACTGATGCTGGTGTGAAGGATGTGATTAAGATTGAAGAAGATGAGGATGGTAATATCAATGTTGAAGAACATGATGATGATGATGATGATGATGATGATGATGATGATGATGAACATGAGGTCGATGCCGAGAAGGATATTGAACTTCGACCATTTGATTGGAAGGAGAAATCCATAGGACCCTGCTTTCAGAGAGTTCTCGCGAGATTCAATGCCCGTTATGTGGTAAATGGGACTAAATGCATAATATTTGGCAATTTTAGTTATGAAATGATGCATTTTCCTTCACAAGGATTTTTTTTCGTTACGCCCTTTTTTTATTCTATTTATTAGAAACTGACACGCGTCATCTGCTTGAATTAGATGTGCTTATGAATTTATGATAACTAATAATCCTATGCATTTGAATATAGGAACTTCCACAGCGGTTTGTGCGTGAAAGTGGACTAAGGAATGAAGGGAAAACAATTCTGAGGAACAAAACAGGGGAGGAATGGCCAGTTACGGTTATTCGGTGGAATTGTTACAGGATCTATATTTCTCGTGGGTGGATCAATTTCTGTAGAGTAAACAAGTTAATGGAGGGGGACACTTGTTCTTTCCAGTATTTCCATGGTGATCAAGCTAGTCAAAGGGGCTTCATTCAGGTTGAGGTTATTAAAAAAGCAGTAATGAAATGCGGAAGGCCTCAACGGATCCAAGTAGCAAGGAAAAGGGGAAGGCCTTCACGAATCTGTCCAGGTAAAACCTCCCTTGTTACGTTTGTGTTTTGTACTTTGAGTGAAGAAATAGGTTATATATGTCTCAACTCCCACCACCTGCAAAAGTAATTTCACTCTTTTCTTGGGTTAAAATTACTTCCTCCTAAAACATCAGTGTTCATTTATACTTACTTTTACCCTTTATGCAACAAGGTGTATGTTACTAAGCATGTGCAGGTGTAGAGCTCGTATCGTTGTAAAATTATATTATGATTTGTTTGTTTAAAGGCGACAATTATTTTGGACTAACCAAAAAAGAAAGCTGGGGGAGTTTTAGAAATTAAAATTCTAAATCTCTTAAATAGGACTAGAATTTCCAGGGAGAAAAGAGCACTTGCTTTAAAATCTTCATATTTGCTCTGCTCGTCAGCAGGTTCTTGTAGTCGTAGCAGATCTGGGATAAGTGATGCTGATTTGAAGAATACGATTAAGATTGAAGAAGAAGATGATGATGGTGATACCAATGTTGAAGACCGAGATGATCATGATCATGAGGTCGATGGGGAGAAAGATATTGAGCTTCAACCCTTTGAAGGGACGGAGAAATCAATAAAATCCTGCTTCCAAAAAGTTCTCACGCCATCCAACGCCTATTCCGTGGTAAATGGGACTGGATACAACACTCTTGGCAATTTTAGTTATGAAATGATGCATTTTTCCTTCACAAGATTTTTGTATTTATTACTAAAACCATTTTTTTAGTCTATTTCATAGAATCTGACATGTGTTATAGTAACTAATAAGACTATGTATTTGATTATAGGAACTTCCAAATCAATTTTTGCTTGAAAGTGGACTAAGGAATGCACGCAAAACAATTCTGAGGAACAAATCAGGGAGGGAATGGCCAGTTACGATTAAGACATGTTCGGGACGTTATAGGGTCTATATTACTCATGATTGGGCCAATTTCAGGAGAGTAAACAAGTTAATGGACGGGGACACTTGTTCTTTCCGGTACTTCCATGGTGATCAAAGTACTCAAAGTGGTTTCATCCTGGTTGAGGGTGTCAAGAAAGCAGCAAGGAAAAGCGGAAGACCTCCACGAATCCAAGCAGCAAGGACAAGAGGAAGGCCTCCAAAGATCCGTCTGGGTTGAAGGTAAATACCTGCCTTGTTACATTTGTGTTTGTATTTTGAGTGAAGAATTAGGTCAATTATATATATGCCTTTAGAGCTCGAGGTTATGGTTGAAAGTTGAAACGGTAAGCTCAGTTCTTGTAGTTTTAGATAAATTTTAGAACGCCTAATCTTTAACCTTTATGTATCTTGTCTAAATATTTGTTTTAGTATTTTGGATTGTAAAAAGCTACCACTTGATCAACCTATTCTTGTTCTGGTATTATATTTGTACTTCGTAATTGATGGAGGAAAGCTCCCTCTTATTAAAATTACCTAGCATGCGCATTAGTTTGTCACTTTAGTAATATGCACACTGCAAGGGTCGAATCCACAGACTATTATGGAAAAAATATATTTTATTATTGTAAAAGAGTAACCAAAGTAGACGTGGCCATTTTTTTAACCGGATCGGCTAACCGGCCGATTTTGAACCGGTCAAAACCGCCTAACACGGTTAACCGGAACCAGTTTCAAAGAGGTTCGGTTTCGGTTCGAAATATTGCAAAACTTGTAAACCGCCTAAAATCGCCGGTTAAAACCGACGGTTAACCGCCTAAAATTGCCAATATCAAAATTTAATTCAAACGGTCATATGACCGTTGGGCTTCTTGGGCTGCCCCCAACGGCTACTTCCTCCTCGGCTGGCCCGCCTCCAGCAGCCTTCCAGCGCCTGGCCAGCCCCCCTTCCTTTCCGGTCTAAATTATAATGGATCCTAACGGATCCTAACAAAAAAAAAAAACATTTTGACTTTAAAATTAACTATAAATATCACCTCCCTTCTCTGATTTTATTTTCACATTATTTCTCTCTACTTTTTCTCTTCTACTCTCAAATATTCACATATACTCTCACTCTCATCCAATTTCTAGTTAAATATTGTCCCATTTTCAGTTAGTTTTCTAACGAAATTAGTGTTTTTCTTCATTTTCATCCATTTTTAAGGTCCGTTTCGTTTCCAAACTTCATTTTAGGGCCAAGGACTCTAAGACCCATGACTCATATCAATATCCCACCAAAACCCATTTGAAATTAAAATCCCATCAAAATCCGCGTCACTCCTATAGCATCCCGTCAGGTCTTATATCATGTGGTATAGGACCATTTTTTTTGCACTTTTTTCACTTTTTTTAAAAAATTAAATAATAATCATATTTTTAGTTTTATACCCTAAAGGTATAAGACTAAAAATACTCTTATAGCTAAATATGAGAGTATTTTTTTCATCATTTTTCATATTTTTCTTAAAAATATAATACAATTTGGCCTTATATCATTGGTATAAGGCTAAAAAAAAGTCCTATACCATTGATATATAAGACTGAAAAAAAAAGTCTTTGATATAGGACTAAATAAATAATAAAAAGAAAAAAATTATTAAGGAATAAAGCCCTATATCATATGGTATAAGACTGAAAAAAGGTCCTATACCATGTGGTATAGGACTGTCGACGGGTTTTTGAGGAATTTTAATCTCAACTTCCAAGGTTTAAGGGAATTTTGATCTCAGTTGGGTTTTGATGAGATTTGATTTGGACTGTGTGGGTAAGGAGGAATTAATCCTTCATTTTATCTTACACAAATGGCTGGAAATCAAAGAAGAACCAATTTAGGCAAGTCCGTTGTTGGTTCTTCCTCCCCCAACGATGATTTTGATCATCAAAATTCAAATATTCAACAAAATGAGGAAGAAGAACAAGTTGAAATTGAAAGTGTTAGTGCTAGTGCTAGGAGGGGTAGGGGCAGCCGAGCTACTAGGGGAGGTGGTCGGGGACAACGATAACCTCCTACGGAAAGAGCGCTGCAATCCGATACATTCGCCATCCATTTCACCAAAATAAAAATTAATGCCGATGATGATTATAATTTTCGAGCATGTTGCAACTATTGTACCGCGTCTTACGCATTCAAAAGAGGCGGAGGGCATGGGACACTCAACGGGCATTTGGCGTCAAAACATCCCGAGAAACTTGGCATTTCCGCTACACAAACTCAATTACAATTTCAACAACGTAGTTCGGGTTCAGGTGCACAAGGTTCGTCTTCCCCTTCTTCCGTCCTTTTTAAATTTGACAAGCGGGTTTATAAGGATGAACTAGCCAAATTTATTTGCGTTAAAGGTCTTCCTTTTAATTTTGCGGATTGTGATTTTTATGAAAATTTTGCTCGCCTTTCTTTAAACCCCGCCGCCACTAGGGGTGTAAGCGGTTTAGCTCAAACCGCGGTTTGAGACCGAGCCGAGCTAAATCGTGGGGTTTAGCTCGGTTTTTTTATTTGAGTGGTTTAGCTCGGTTTGAAAAAATGCCAAACCGAGCGGTTCGGTTTAGCTTGCGGTTTGAGGGTGCCGAGCCGAGCCGAACCGAGCCGAGCTAAACCGTTTAGCTTTCAAACCGAGCTACGAGACCGAGCTACGAAACCGAGCTACGAAATCGAGCTACGAGACCGACCTACGAAACCGAGCTATGAAGTCAAACCAAACCACCATAAACCATAATCCTAGCCATTCATTCCAAATCAAATTAATCCCTACCTTTAATTTATTTCAAATCCCTAAAATCTTTAATACATTACCTCTGCCTCTTGGAGAACTTTCATTATATCTCTTTTCCTTCTCTCTCTTCCCTTTCTCTCTCTAAAGTAGATCTCACCATCGCCGCCTCACTCACCGTCGCCTTCTCTCTCTTCCCCTTCTCTCTCTAAAGTAGATCTCACCGTCGCCCCCTCACTCACCGTCGCCGCCTCTCACCGTCGCCGCCTTCTCACCGTCGAGAACAAAAGTAGAGGTATGTTGTATACACCTAACTTAGACGATACTACCCTTTTTTGTGCTAAAATTGTATCTTTACCCGAAACTTACATTTAGTGGTTTATGTGTTTTCTTCGGTACTTTGCTAGTTTAGATCATTACAGCCGAGTCTTTTGTGGCACATACTCCTAATGGAGGCATAAACCTACCCAGATTTTTTGTTCTTATTTTTTTTTATCCTAATTTTCGTCTTTAATAGATTCAAACTTCCTAACAGGTGCAATAAGCGGTCTATTATGATGTACATATCGTCCCAAAGCTAAGTGCAAAAACTGCTCCTTAATCTACTCTGACACTATCAAATAATTTCATTTATTAAAACTTGAAAAGATTACCAAAGCTTACATTTTTCAAAGCTTAGCCCAAGTAAGCCTGCATAAGGCCAACTTCTCTAAGCGGTCGATCGATTCTTTGCTAGTTTTGATTTTTTGATCCTAATTTTCGTCTTTAATTTTTTGTGGCACATATTCTTTTTTTGTTGTAAATTTGTTTGGTTGATTCAAACCGCGGTTCAAACCGAGCTAAACCGAGCTAAACCGATTTAGCTCAGCTCGGTTCGATTTTTTTTTTAGCTCAGCTCGGTTTGGAATTTTTCCAAACCGATACTAGCGGTTTGGCTCCTAAATTTGTCCAAACCGAGCTAAACCGAACCATTTACACCCCTAGCCGCCACGAGAGTACCACATACGAATCTCGTACGTGATATTACTAGAGTGGTTCAAAAATATAAAAAAAGATGTAATTGGTGTTTTATCAAAATTAGAAAATAAAGTTTCAATTTGTGCCGATGGTTGGAGTGATCATTGGCAAAGAAATACTTGTTTGGGCGTTACTTGCTATTGGATAGATAATTCATGAAAAATCCAAAAAAGATTAATTGCTTACAAAGATTTTGAGCCACCGCATTCCGCGGAAAATATTTGTGCGAAATTGCTTGAGATTTTTCTTGAATATGGTATTTTAAATAAAATATTTACTATTTAATTTGATAACGCAAGTGCTAATACGGCTAGTTTGCCCGATTTAATTACCGTTTGTCAACCCTCACTTGAGGGTAAGTTTTTTCATATTAGATGTTTATGTCATATAATTAATTTATGTGTTAGAGATGGTTTAGATGCATTAGAAACTTATGTTAAGTCAATTAGACGAGCTCTTCAATTTATTTCTAAAAAAAAATTCTAATACAAAAAAATGGATAAAGTTTTTAAGAAGTAAAAGTGTGCCAGACAAATATTTTACTTACGATGTTTCAACTAGGTGGAATTCCACTTACAAAATGTTAACCGATGGTTTTGCTTATAAAGATCTCCTAATGCAAATTTTTATGTCAATTGGCTATCATGAACCTCTATTTGCTTATCATTGGAATGCATGCATTAATTTATGTGAATTGTTAAAAAATTTTAATACCGCAACTTTGGCTTTTTCGGGAGTTTATTATCCAACTTCCGTTTTGGTGCTAGAGCATTATGTTGCAATTGTTACTATTTTTGACAATTTAAAAGAATGCCCTATTTTAAAACAATGCATTTTTAACATCAGACAAAAATGGCTTAAATATTTTGACACTATTCCGTCTCTTTTCTTGATTGCAAAGTTATTAGATTCCCGAGTTAAATTAGATGATTTAGAGTCCATTATAACTTATTATTATATGAAATTATATCCCGATGGTGACGGTAGTAATGAACTTCCGTCAATTATTGTTAATTACAAAAAAAATGATTTAATTAACCTTTTTAATGAGTATAATGCCTTATATGGAAACACTTCTCAAAGCCAACAACATGAAGATGATTCCTCTACTTCTCAATCAAGTTTTACTAGTGGGGATCCATATAGTTTTTTTGCAAATTTGTATAGTAAAAAATATGGTCCTTCTCGAGGTTCATCTTCATCATCATCAAACATTCCCGTGGAGTTAGAAATTTATTTCACTACAAACTTTGAATTAAACCAAGATCCAAATTCAAATGAATTTGATATTTTACAATGGTGGTCAAGAAGGAAAGACATTTATCCTATACTTTCCATAGTTGCTAAAGAAGTCTTAGCCTCTCCCGCTTGAACGGTGGCGGTTGAATCGGCATTTAGTGTTGGTGGAAATGTTTTGGATGAAAGACGTTCCCAACTAACAAGTGAAAACTTGGAACATCAACTTTTACTTGGCGATTGGGTTAGAGCGGAAAAAAGGCAACAAGACTTGCCTTATGATGAGGATCTATTGGATCCAAGATATCGATGTCGAGGACTCCACGAAAAGTAGTGATGAATGAATGCTGTTTTAGATTAATTTTTATATTAATTAGATTAGTTTAGACTTTAAATTAGATTTATTTTTATTTAATTGTAATAGTTAGGTTGAGGTAAAGGCTCCTAAATGTCCCCCCCTTATTTATAATAGGGTAAAGTTGGTTCTCCCCCTCTTTGTAATTTTATTTTAAATAATAAAATTTAAGTGTACCGTCCCTTTTTTCTTTTATATACTTTCGTTTCTTTTAAAAAAGTTAAGTTTTATTTCTTTCAAAATTCATAACTTTTTTTATATAATTTTTTGCAAAAATTGTATGTAGTAAACAAAAGTCTAAAATAGTCTTACTTATCCAAAAAAAAATTGAAAAAAATTAAAAGTTAACTTTTTTCAAAAAACTGTTAAGTTTTATTTCTTTCAAAATTCATAACTTTTTTTATAAACCTTTTTGCAAAAAATGTATGTAGTAAACTTAAGTCTAAAATAGTCTTATTTATCCAAAAAAAAATTGAAAAAAAAGAAGTTAATATATTACATACAAAGTTAACGAAAACTGTTAAAAAATTAACTGTTACAAGGTTGAAAAATGACATGCTCGGCCGAGCACTACTATAGACTCGACCGATCATATGAGATCAGAGTATCATCGAATTAATTACAAAATTAATATTGAGTAATAATTTAGTTTTAATTAATTAATTTAATAAAAATTAAAAAAAATATATTTTTATTAAAGTAATTAAATATTTTAAAAAATCATATTTATATATATACAACATTTACTACGAGATACATAAAGAAAAGTTCTTTACGTATGTTATTATGTATGCTATCCGTATTAATTTGAAGCTTTATCATTTTTGTGAGACGCGAAAATTAAGAAAAAATATGAGTATGAAAAAGATTGTGAGTGAGATTGACAATTGGGTCACACAATTTAAAAGTATGAGGAAAAAAACTGAGTGAAATTAACAATTGAGATTCATAATTTAATTATGTTAAAGAAAAAAATGAGTCAGATTGATAAATGAAATTAACAATTTGTACTATTTTATTTTAAGAAAAGGGAAGTTTTTAATGAAATGTCTTCTTATTGAGTAAAATGTGAAAATTGGAGAGAGTGGGCTAAGAATCCCAGGGCAATTTAGAATGGGAGGAGAGAGTATGAAAGTGGTAAAGTGGGTAGGGCTATGGAAATGATGACCTCTCTCTCCTTCACACAGTCACACTGTCATAGCCCTATGGCTGAGCCTGAAATGATCACTTTAATTTAGAAAAGGGTTAATTACAAATTAGGGCCTGACTTTTCATATGAAGTCCCCAAGAGGGACCTGACTTTTTTTTTTAGCGATTTAGGGCCTGACTTTACATTTTTTGATCAAATCAGGGCTTTTTGACGGATTTTGTTAGAAAAGTTAGTTAAGTGGCGAATTTTGGACTAAATTGAAATGCAAATTAGTTATTAAGGACTGTAATGTAAATTTTTTAAAATTGATGACCGTTACAAAATATTTTTTAAAAATAATATTTTTTGAAAATATAATATATTGTGAAAAGCTGTAATTTTTTTTATAATTTTTAAAATATGTTAAAATAAATGTTATAAATATAAAAAAAATTGTATTTATAAAGAAAATAGTATTTTCTAAAAAAAATTAATTAATTATTCACGTAAATCTTGTAATATTTTTTTTATGTTAAAAAATAATTAATGTTCGTATATTGGTATTAAAATACCTTTAATGTTTTAAACAAAAGAAGTAAGTTGACAATAGAGTTAGGTCAAGTTGACCTAACTAATGTTTAGTTATACAAATAATTAATGTTCGTAATTCGTCACTTAATTAATGTTTTAAAAAATAAGAAAACCTCCCTCAGGGGGATTTTGACATAAGAAAATTTTAATGTTCGCATATTGGAAAATAATATTTTTAAAAAATAATTTTAAAAATAAGAAAACCTTTAATGTTTTAAAATTTTAAAATTAATTTATTTTAAAAAAATATTTTAGTTTTTTTTTCAAAAAAATAAAATTGTCTTTAAAAATACATAAATCATAAACAATTTATTTTTATAAATTAGTAAAAAACGGTATTTTACAATTTTTTAAATAAAATTTTCCCTCCACCTCCCCAGTACTCATAAACACCACCGCATCCAACCCACCACTCCTCTCCACCACCGCCTCCGCGCACCACGGCCCCAAAATTTTTACAATTAGTAAAAAACGGTATTTTACAATTTTTTTAAATAAAATTTTCACAATTAATTAATTTGTTTACTCTAAATTGGAGAGAAGATTTGGTTTTGGGGGTGGATTGAACGGAGACGGTGGGACACCATAGTGAGGCCTAGTTTTTGAGGTGGACAAGGTATTTATTTTTAAAAAAAAAAATTACAAGATTTACGTTAATAATTAATTAATTTTTTTTAAAAAAAAATACTATTTTCTTTAAAAATACAATTTTTTTATATTTATAACATTTATTTTAACATATTTTAAAAATTATAAAAAAAATTACAGCTTTTCACAATATATTATATTTTCAAAAAATATTATTTTTAAAAAATATTTTGTAACGGTCATCAATTTTTAAAAATTTACATTACAGTCCTTAATAACTAATTTGCATTTCAATTTAGTCCAAAATTCGTCACTTAACTAATTTTTCTAACAAAATTCGTCAAAAAGCCCTGATTTGATAAAAAATGTAATGTCAGACCCTAAATCGCTAAAAAAAAAAAGTCAGGCCCCATTTGGGGACCTCATACAAGACTTCAGGCCCTAAATTGTAATTAACCCTTTAGAAAATGATCACCCACTCTCAAATCTTTCAGCACATTAAATATACTACATTAAATACACTATCTATCTTTAAAAACCTTGCACAATAGTACTCTTTCCGTCTCAAAATATTTGTCCAATTTGATTTTTTTATTAAACTTTGATCACAAATTTATGAGAGATTAATCATGTTCATGAAATTTTAAAAATTGTTGTTGATAATATTATTAATGGTGAATCAATAGAAATTTTTAAAATTTCATGAACATAATTAAATTGTCATATATTTATGATCAAAATTCAACAAAAAAATCAAATTGAACAAATATTTTGAGACGAAGGGAGTATTAACTTTGCACATTAATTAATCACTTCAATTTAAAAAATACTACTCCACTATTTATTTCTACATGTGTATCAAAATGTATCAAAAGACTATCTTCTTCCAACGCTTCTTCACAAAACACATAAAACCCCAAATTAAAAACTAAATCATACTCATATATCAGACACGGGAGAATCGCCGTCGACGGCAGCGGAGGAGCTGCTTCGACTTCGAGCCTTCGAGTTCGTCTCTCTCTCTCTCTCTAACTTTCTCTCTCTCTCTCTCTCTCTCTCTCTCTCTAACTTTCTCTCTCAAGCGGCGTAGTGAGGGGGAAGACTGAAGAATGGACAAATCAAACCCTGAAAATAGCTCTCCTTCTTTCTTCAAGATTTTTCTTGATGAATCTGCCAGCAATCTTGTAATGTCCTCTCTCTCTCTCTCTATATATATATATATATATATATACATACATTTATGTTTAAATTTTGGATTAAATCAAATTAATTTTTCATTTGCAGCGATTGCCTCCTGCTTTTGTGAAGAAGCTACATTTAGAAGGAAAATTTCCCCAAAACCCAGTGCTGAAAATTCGAACGGGCCAAAAATGGAGAGTGGAGATTGAAAGAAGTGGAGAAAGGGCATGTTTTGGAAAGGGGTGGCTTGATTTTGTCAACGATACAAAAATCAAATTTGGAGATTTTCTTGTTTTTCGTCTAATTGCCAACTCCAATTTCAAAGTTTACATCTTTGGCCCTAATGGTTGTCAAAGAGACTTGAGCTCTGCAACTCTCATCACCTGCAAAAGTAATTTCTCTCCTTTCTAGGGTTAAAATTTACTTCCTTCTTACACATCAGTGTTCATTTCTTATATATAGAGCTGTCAAAATCGAGCTCGGCTCATAGACTCGGTCCAGCCCACCCGATTTTTTAAGGGTCTGGGTCTCAAATTAGAAGGCCCGAAAAAAATCAGGTCTCCTTGGCCCGGCTCGGTAGGCCCGTGGACTCATGATGCCCGAACATATATATATATATACTATATATATATCATTTTCTAGTCAAGATTGAACATAATTTATTTTTTAGATATTGCAACAGACCTAAGAATACTATTATTGTTAGCAACTTAATAAACTCTGAATGGTACAGAGAATTTCTTAGAATTAGAGAATTTCTTAGAATAATTTTATTGATGTCCAATGTGTAAAACCATAAAACATATAAAAGAGAATATATATTTCTGGGACATACAAAAATATAGTAGTACAAAAGAATTCATCTTTGCTTTTTGTGTATTGGGCTTTATCGCTTTCTTTGTTGGGTTCTATTCAACCTTTGCTTTTTCTTTGAGCAATTTAACAGAGACTGACCAGGCTGATGGGTTTTAAGAAGAAACAAAGGCCTATTTTGAACCCAAAATTAATCCTAGTTGTGAATTTGGCCCACATAGAAAATTGTTGATTTCATGTAATGTAAAGCCAATTAATCAAAAAGACAATATTTCATCCGTTCCACTTCACTTAATACTAATTTTCATTTTATTCTATCCCACGTCGTCATTTGATACAAAAATATACAGATGAAGACCCAATCTTAATACTTAACATATTCATTAGGCCCATAGGCCCGATGTTCACATGGGCCGGACTTGACTTTTACTAGGCACACTAATGTTTAGGCCCAACCCGTCATTAAGTGAAACCCGGTGGCCATGGGCCAGACTGGCCCGGCCCGGCCCGTTTAACAGTTCTACTTGTATATATACGTATCCATATGTCCCACTTGAAAAGACCCAAAATGGGTCTTGCAGGAGCACATGAATTAAAGAGAGTGTATAATGAAATAAGTATTGTGAGTACGAAAAGTGAGGCAAGAGTGAAAATGTGGGGTAGGGAATAGTAAGTGAATAGTTATCGTGAGTATGACAAGTGGGTATTATAAATAAATAAGTATTAAAAAGCTTTCATTTTAAGAATGTGCCTTTTTTAATGAGACACTCAAAATGATTTTTTTTGTTTTTCGAGTGAGACGGAGGGAGGGAGTATATATTATATATATACACACTTTTGCCATGTTACTAAGCATTTGTAGGTGTATTGGTCATATAATATAATGGTAAAATTATACTGAGATTGTTTTTGTTTTTGTTTTTGTAAATGTGACAATTATTCAGAGACAAACAAAGAAAAAAATAGCGCTAACACTTATTATGATGGAGTTTTAGAAATTAAAATTATGAATCTATTAAATAGGGCTCATATTTTCCAGAAAGATAAGAGCACTTGCCTTAATATTTTTTTTTATTTGCTTTGCTTGTAAACAGGTTGTTGTAGTTGTAGCAGATCTAGGATAACTGATACTAATTTGAAGAATGTGATTAAGATTGAAGATGCTGATGCTGATCATGAGGTCGATGGCGAGAAGGATATTGAACTTCAACCCTTTAAATGGAAGAAGAATTCCGTAAAACCCTGCTTCCGGAAAGTTCTCACGGGATTCAATGCCTATTGCGTGGTAAATGGAAATAAATACAAAACTCTTCGCAATTTTACTTATGAAATGATGTATTTTTCGTTCACATGATGATTGTATTTATTACCATGACCAATTTTGAAGTCTATTTCTTAGACTCTGACATGCGTTATAGTAACTAATAAGCCTACATGTTTGATTACAGAATCTTCCAAGTCAGTTTTCAATCGAGAGTGGACTAAGAAAAGCAGGCAAAGTAATTCTGAGGAATAAATCTGGGAGGGAATGGCGGGTTACGGTTAAGCCATGTAACCGACGTTACAATGTGATCTATATTTCTCATGGGTGGGCTGATTTCAGGAGAGAAAACAAGTTAACGGAGGGGGACACTTGCTCTTTCCAATATTTCCATGGTGATCAAGTTAGTCAAAATGGTTTCATCCAAGTTGAGGTTGTCAAGAAAGCAGCAAGGAAAAGCGTCAGATCTCCATGGTTCCAAGCACCAAGGAAAAGGGGAAGGCCTCCACAAATCCGTCGGTGTAAAAGGTGAAGAGCTCTTCCCTTTTTACATTTATGTTTGGTATTTTGAGTGAAGAATTAGGTTATGCAGTGGAGCTTGAGGTCATGGTTGAAACCGAAAGTTCAGTTCTTGTGGTATTTTGGATTGTAATTAAAAAGCTACTTCTTGATCTAATTAGCCTAGTTTTAGCTATCAGTCTTGACTAATGTATAAATCATAGTGCCTCTGACCACATTATGCACGATTTATGCTAGTTCGTCATGTATTAAGTTTAATAATGTCCCCCAAGGAACTGAAGACTGGCCCAGGTTTGATGTCCGAAGGAATGGGTTAGTGGTAGAGCCAAGCTTCACACATACCGGAGCGGTTCCAAAATTTTGGATCCGCGCCTGCACACATATGTAACATCAATTGCTTCTCTCGTCTCCTAAGAACCATTAGTTGATCATCTTGAAAAAGGAAATAAAAAAGTAAGTTTAATACTCAGTTGGATTGCTCATTCTCCATTTATAATGTTCATATGACTATTAAGGGGATATAGAGTATCATGGCTAAAATAAAGGTAACTACCATGACAAATTTTATAATTTGTCTTATAGTTTTTTGTTTTCGTATTATGTTTTGATACAAAAGAAAATAAACAATAAATAATACTTCCTCCGTTCATAATAAATACTACTCCCTCCGTCTCAAAATGTTTGTCCCATTTGATTTTTTAGTTGAACTTTGACCACAAATATATGACAATTTAATTATGTTCATGAAATTCTAAAAATTCATATTGATTCACCATTAATAATAGAGGCTTTGACCAATAAGCCCCTCAGATAAATGAAAACAACCAATAAAATTAGACATTTTTTAAACTCGCCAATAAGTCCCTGTATTTTTGTTGGACCAAAATACCCCTATGACACACTCACACACGCGCCCACCCATCTCCTCCTATCCATGCGCAGCACTTTTCTCTCTTTCTCTCTCTCTTCTTTTTTTTTAAGCTTTTCTTCTTATCCACTTTCTTTCTCTCTCTTCCTTTTTCCTCTTAAATTTTTAAAATGCAATATCTCAAAATCTAAAAGTCGAAAAAATAATCTGAAATCACTGTTTTAATCGCATCGCCAAGACGAATCAAACAAGTTTACTCATCATATATTTCAAAAATTATAAATAAAATAAAATTATTTTTCTCTTGTAAAAATCTGAGAAAATCATTTATCATTTGTTCACACATGCGTATAACTATATAATGATTTTCACATTTATAGAATGAGAAGTCTATTTCACAGTTATTTATAGAACAACAGTGAGGTCAGTTTCACAGTAATTTATAGAACAACAGTGAGATCTATTTCACAGTTATTCACATCTCAACCAACAACTGTGAAATAGACCTCACTGTTGTGCACAAACAATCATAATAAATGTGAAATAGACCTCAATGTTGTGCACAAACAATCATAATAACTGAGAAATTGACCTCACAGTTGTGCACAAACAATCAATAACTGTGAAACTGACCTCACTGTTTTAGAAGTGTGAGAAACATTTCACACTTATTCACATCACACACCAACAACTGTGAAATAGACCTCACAGTTGTTCTATGAAAGAATGACATAAAAACAATGAAATTGATCTCACAGTTATGCATAATAACTGAGAAAGTGACCTCACAATCATAACTGAGAAATTGACCTCACAATTGTGCACAAACAATCATAACTGAGAAATTGACCTCACAGTTGTGCACAAACAATCATGAATAACAGATAAATAACGGATAAAACACACATACTAAGTAGCAAAATAACTGAGAAATTGACCTCACAATCATAACTGAGAAATTGACCTCACAGTTGTGCACAAACAATTATAACTGAGAAATTGACCTCAAAACATAAGCATGAACCCACATTCCCACCAATTTTCAGAAACTTTAACCCACTTTGATGCCATTTATCTACAAAGTATCTTATTTACACACTGTAAATAATTCATTGAAAATAATTCTTATTCATTGAAAATAATTCTTGCTAAATGTCCAACAAAAATGCTTTTGAAGGATTAAAAAAAGGGTACATGATGATAATGTGTTATACGTTTAAAATTCTTTAGCTATACTTCCAACACAATAACTATTCATGACGGACAAAGCAGACAATAATGTACTGAGATTCAGAATGCGTATGCGTGAAAATAAAACAAGATACATGAACAGAAGGGCAGTTTTATTAAGAGGAAAAAATATACAAAAAAATCCAGCATTCACTATATTTTTCTCTGTCAATACCTCAAAATACAACAGTCCTGTTCTTTTCATAAGGTAAAACTCGCAACTCACAATACGATTTTATTGCTTTTGTAAGGCACTGCTTCTCAAAGTTCTCAGATTTCTGTACACTGCCAAATTTGTTCTTGGAAGGCGTCCGTCCAATCATGCGGGGGTACTTGACCGGTAATGGCGACAATAGGGATGCTATTCAGGAGGGCGTCGGCGAGTCCACTGCCAAATTTGTTGCGCCTAGCGGTCAATATGGTGGTTGCCCAACCAAACCCGACTGCAATACGTTGGGAAGCTTCATCTCCGGCACGGCCATGAAGGCCAAAGATTTGGACATCGATGGTTCATTGTAATAAGCAAAATCACTTTGATGCAATAGATCTTTGAGCAAGCCTCGACAAACACATCATACGCTGGGTCGCCAAAAATATTGGGAAGCTTCATCTCCTACTCGGCCATGGCGGTAATAGAGGAAGAAACAGAGGACCAATGGTAGATCGATTGTTTTCGATTGGACCGATTGTGCCGTCTTTTGCGTTTGCGCATAGAGATAGAGAGAGAAAGACATTTTGCGGATATATAGAGAGAGAGAGAGAGAAAGACATTGAATTGATTTGATTAATTGATTTAATTAGGGGCAAATTGGTCATTTAAATTATTATAAATAGAGCTAGGGACTCTACGGTCGTTTTATTTCAACTCTTGGATCCTATGGTAGAATTCAAAATGTAATGTTTTTATTGATAAATTCTACCCTATTTCAAGGTCTTATTGGTAAAAATCCCTTAATAATATTATCAACAACAACTTTTAGAATTTCATGAACATGATTAATCTCTCATAAATTTGTGGTCACAGTTGAACAAAAAAGTCAAATAAGACAAACATTTTGGGACGGACGGAGTATCATATTTGACTTGTCTACATTTTTAAAATAGTAAAATTGTAATAAAATAGTACTCCCTTCGTCCCAGCCAAAAAGGGTCCTACTTTTCCTTTTGATCCGTCCCAGATCAAGAGTCCCTTTCCATAAATGAAAAGTTTTTCATATATTTATATCCTTATCATCTCCACATATTTATAAAAAAACCAATCATTAACTTACTATTCCTTTCACCCATTCTCTCTCCTATTAAATATTTTTAATTTTTACATTCTCTCTCCTATTTCTTACCACACATTTAACTTTTATATTCTCTCTCCTCTAATTTCTACCCACTTTATTCATCTATATATATATAATAACAAGATCTTGGTAATTTGAGGGGGTATGAGGGGCATTTTCGTCATTTCATACGATGGCAAATGTGCAAAAAAACCAACTAAACCGACACATGGCATGATCTGATTGGTCTTCTTTTATTTTTCTTTTTTTTTAAATTTTAGGACACATGTCGACATTTTGCTGAAGGGCATTTATGTCATTTCCTAGGCACGTGTATGAGACGCGCCAACAGTGGCGCGTTAAGCGCATACAACATGCTGAATTTTGATTTTTTTTTTTTTTGGGTTGGACAGTTGGCGTCCTCCTATTGGTTGGTTGGATTTTGATTTTTTATTTCTCACCCATTTCTTTTACCTCAATTATTTTATAATAAATATTTTTTTTTTATTTTTATTTACACCAAAATTCATAATTTTTTTTCTCTTTAAATAGAGATTTTTTTCATTTGATTTGGACACAGAAAAAAAACCTTTATATTTAAATTTAAATTTCTTAAATATCCTTTGTTATTTTTGTAATTTTTAATTTTTCAATCTGTTTTTAGTCAAAATTATTTTTGATGAAAAAAATAACCCTCTTTTTTAAATATAAATTTCTTGATTATCCTTTCTTAATTTCCTTTTATTTTAATATATTTTTAGTGAAAATTAATTAAGTGTGAAGTATTTATTTTTAATTATAAATGAAAATAATAATAATAATAATAATAATAATAATAATAATAATAATAATAATAATAATAATAATAATAATAATAATAATAATAATAATAATAATAATAATAATAATAATAATAATAATTTGACTAATCATGAAAATATAGAATCGAAAATAATGTAAAAGTGGTGGGGTATAGAATGATTAGTTGGGATGGTGTTGAGTTTTTTTAAACAAAATCATTTTGTATTTATAAAGTATATAGGGTTATTTAAGTTAATAATAATAATATATACTCCCTCCGTCCCAATAAAAGCTGCCCAAATTTTGCCCTGTACGCAAATTAATAAAATGGGCGGGAAGAAAAAATGTTGTGAGTGTAATTTGAAAAAATAGGAGAGAATGAGTGGAGGGAATATTAAATTATAATGGTGTTGTGAGTATTAAAATAATGTAGGAGAGAGAATGAGTGGAGGGAATAGTAAAGATTCATTTGCCAAAAAAAGGAAAGTGAAAGCTATTAATGGGACACCCAAAATGGCGAAATGGGACGGAAGATTGTGGTAATTAAAGGGGGTTTGAGGCGCAATTTCGGCATTTCACGTCGTGGCAAAATGACAACAAATCCGAATAAAAAGACACGGGGCGATCTGTGATTGGCCTATATTTTATTTATTTATTTATTTATTGTAATGGGGACACGTGTCGTACGTTTGTTCAAGGGCGATTTGGCCATTTCCTTGGCACGGGTGGGATACGCACCGACAACAATGGCGCGTGAAGGCAGATGTTTTTTTTTTTTTTGGTTTGGACACGTGTTTGGCCGTAGGTAGGATGTAGGTTTTTTTTTAACCTATTTCTTTTACCTAAATTATTTTATAATATATTAATTTTTTAAAGAAAATAGTCTCAATTTAAAGATATTTTTTTTCACTAAAATGGGTCTTTCTTTCAAATCTATATCTATATCTATATCTCTATATATATAACAAGAGGATAGTGAAAAAAGCCCGCCCAAATCAGGGGCAAAATAGACATTTCACAGCGTGGCAATGTTGAAGATAATCAGCGAAAATGACACGTGGTATGCTCGGAATGGGTGGAATTTGGCGCGTGCGGTTCACGCGCCGACGAGCGCGTGGCCAGAGCAGAATTTTTTAACTTGCCACGTGGTGGCTTCTGATTGGCTGGTTTTTTTCCAGTTTTTTTTTTTCCACCCGTTTTTTTTACCTCAATTATTTTATAATAAATTAATTTTTTTAAAAAAAAATTACACCCAAATTCATAATTTTTTTTTCTCTATAAATAGAGTCTATTTTCATTTGATTTGGACAAAAAAAAACCTCTTTTTTAAATGAAAATTTCACCCTTTTTTTTTTTTACCTAAATTATTTCATAATAAATAAATTTAAAAAAAAAATTACACAAAAATTCTTAATTTTTTTTATCTATAAATAGAGTCTATTTTCATTTGATTTTGACACAGAAAAAAAAACCATTCTTTTTAAAATATAAATTTCTTAATTACCCTTTCTTAATTTTCCTTTTGGAATTTCTCAATATTTTTTTGTGAAAATTAATTAAGTGTGAAGTATTTTTTTTATTATAAATGATAATAATAATAATTTTACTAATCATAAAAATAAATAATATAAAATCAAAAAAAAAAATGGTGGGTATAGAATGATGAGTTGAAAGGGGTATTATGGTTATTAGGTTTATTTTAGTTCGATACATCAAACAATTTAATAGCTAATCCAACATTAATTATGTCCCCTTTTTATATATAATAGACGAAAATGTAATGTATTTTTTTTAACATGTCAATTTTTTTAATTGATTATATATTTTTATTATTATTTTGTTAACTTCTTTGTCGCATTAGCATTGCCCTTTTTACTTTTTTTTCTTGGGATAGTGAAAATTAATTAAGTGTAAAGTATTTTTTAATTATAAATGATAATAATAATAAATTTACTAATCAAAAAAATAAATAATAAAAATAAAAAAAAGTGGTGGGTATAGAATGATGAGTTGAAAGGGGTAATATGGTTATTAGGTTTATTTTAGTTCGATACATCAAACAATTTAGTAGCTAATCAAACATTAATTTTGTCCCCTTTTTATATATAATAGACGAACTTTTAATGTATTTTTTTTTGGATCATGTTTTTTTTTTTAATTGGTAATATATATTTGTAAATTATATCATGATTGCAAATCATTTGTGGACGTTTATTATTATTATTTTGCCATTTTTACATGAGAAACGATAAAGTTATAAAAATATGTTTAGTAAAATATCGTCACCTCATTTTATATTTATTATTTTGTAAATTTTTTGGTCGCATTAGCATTGCGTTTTTTACTTTGTTATCTTGGGATGATGAAAATGTTGATTTAAAATAAAAAAAAATTTGAAACCTTTTTGCTATTCATTTTTTTAAAGAAAAAATGAGCGTTTCAATGGACGTTTTTATTGAATATATTTGAAACCCTAAATAAATTAGTGGGCCTTATCATGGTTTATTTTTTTAGCTGACTTCTCCAAATAATTTTATTTTAACTGTATATATTCAAATTGTGCTATTTATATATCAAGGCCAATTCAATTAAATTTTTAATTTGTGTATGACAATTTTCTTCTGCTTATCATAAAAAATAATGAAATAATGTATAACTAAAGTAGGGGGAAAAAGGTGTGTACTTTTGGGGGTGGTATGGTCCGTTTTGTTGTGTGGTGGATGTGTAGGTGGGTAGGTTAGGAAGAAAATGAAAATTTTACCATTCATTAATAAAATAAAGATTAATTATTTTTCCGTGATAATGAAATTTTTTTTATATGTGGCTTTTTTTTCCTTTTCATCCATAATTATTCTCCCTCCATTCCAAAATAAGGTTCTTAGGTTGACATTACGTGATTATTTATATATAATAATGATAATCATGTATGTTTGTACTGACACTGTAGTAAGTGGTAAGGGGGTTTCCACAGTTTATAAAAACATCTTATTTTATTTATTTTATTTCAATATCCTTTTTTTTTTTAGTATAAGCAACTTCCCGTGTATCGCACGGGTGTTACACTAGGAAAGAGTACATTTTATTTTAATTCTTTTAATAATTATTATTTACAAATAAATATTAATCATATTCGTTTACTTATTTAATTGATATTTTTTTGATTTAAAATATAATATTTTAAATATTAAATATTAATTAATTAAAAATCTTGACCACGCCGTGCATCGCACGGGGGTGTTACTAGTTTTTCTTAAAAACCGTGAAATATCCCCCATGGACCCTTGGTCTGGAACGGAGGGATGGAACGGAGGGAGTATCTTTTTTTATTCAGAAATATAACATTTATTGATTTATTTTGAGAAGTTAAAAAAATGTAATACACCCTCCGTCCCATTTCAATTGGTTTCGGGGTAAATTTCACGGTTTTTAAGAAAAATGAATAAAGTGGATAGAAATTAGAGGAGAGAGAATGTAAAAGTTAAATGTGTGATAGGAAATAGGAGAGAGAATGTAAAAGTTAAAAATATTTAATAGGAGAGAGAATGAGTGAGAGGAATAGTAAGTTAATGATTGATTTTTGTGTAAATATGTGGAGATGATAAGGATATAAATATATAAAAAACTTTCCATTTATGAAATGAATCATTAAGATGAGACGTCTAAAAAAAAATGGATTAATTGAAGTGGGATGAAGAGAGTATTTATTATGAAAGAAATGAAAAGTCATCGATGCTTACAAAACACGGAATCATTAACATTGTACTCCCTTCGTCCTATAATAATTATACCCTTCGTCCTATAATAATAATACTAATGTGCACAAATTTCTTCATTTAGTATTTCATTGATAAGTCTCTCTTTTCAAAAAAAAAAAAAAAAAAAAAAAAACAATGCTATAGATACAAAAGTACAAAATGAATATTGATTGCATCGATAATGGACTCGCTATACTCAAATTAATAACTGTTGGTACTTGTGTATGGCTTCTTTAAGATTTAACAGAAAAACTGACGGCAAAAGTAACGGAGATTGAAAGAACAAAAGAAATCAAGTCGAGTCTTGTATTTGATACAATCTCCGTAAGAGTTATTTGTCCCGCACAGGTGCTTACGGTTGAATGACAAAACTCTCGTAAGATAAAACGACTTTTTATTAGTTATAAGGAGCACTCCAATATAACTAATCTAACGAACAACACAATGTTTTGAACTTTGGACTTAAACGGATTGAATGCAACAATATGCAATGATTTGGGTATGATAATCTATCTTACTAGAGGGTAGGAAGGGTAGAAATACAGTATATGTCAATTGAAATTTGGAGGGGAAAGTATTTAAAGGGAGTCAAAAGGTTTTGTGCCTTTTCTCATGAAAAGGTGCAACATTTCGAAACAGCACAGAGGGCACGAGTCGTGCTAATTGGCACGAGTCGTGCCCACGACTGCTCCCAAGCATTCCACTCGTTACGATCGTATTTGAGCAAATGGTCATCAGAATCCCATTTGTGCTCACGACTCGTGCTCAGAGTCCCCACTCGTTCTGATCAGTTTTGAGCCAAATCTCATCACCCAAAAACACTGTTCAAACCCAATTTGATCCAAATGATCAAATTGACCTTTTAACTAACTTCTCGTTAAGTTACAAAAGACTATTGTCATTAATTCTCATTCACCCTAAATGGTTTTGAGATATTCAATGATTTTAGTAATCTACAACAAATGTAGAATACAATTTGTAACTAGTTCCGTTAACACATAACGAACTTCCGTTAGAAACTAGATCAACGTTAAGTTAAACTTAACTTTCCGTTATCCATTTCCAACAATCCCCCACATGAATGACAATTAATGCATGTATGCAATTTCGTCCAAAGTTCCGGCGAACTATTATTACATCGAGATAGATAGCTTGTGGCCTTGAATCTTCCCTAGTGAAATATTATCGGATATACTAGCCATTTGGTAGCGAGTCGCTTTGAACCAGTGACTGTCGGATGTATACCAAGACAATAATACTCACATAATAATAGCTCTAACAATTGTTGTTCTCACGTTTTTTTCCATTTTTGGCCCTGGACCGTATCTCATTCATAAGCGTTCATTTAGAGGCGGCCTTATTACCTCTCGCTTATATAGGTGATTCTTTCTATAAGGAGTATTGATAGGTTGATTTTTAGCTATGGTAATTCCTCGATTTTCTTGACATTTTATAGCAATTTTGGTTTATGTTGTGCTTATTTGAGTTAAAATTGCTATACTTTGTATTCGTGAGGAAATAATGTAATAGGGATTTTATTGTTAGCATTTGTATGTAATTCGGGACAATGGTATTTTGGAGAGGCGATTTAGAAGGTCAATATTCAAGTCAAGTCAGGTCAACTGCATACAAGAAAGGCAAAGTGCAACAATGTGGAAATTTCAGTGACCAAAATGAAAGTATGAAGAGATGGGTGACCAAAGTAGAAGTCAAGAAATTGTTTTTCAAAAGTTGCTTGATGCTGATGCTGTGCACGTGGGAATGAAAATGTGGAGCCGGCACAACAATGACCAACGCATGTACGGCTGGAGAGGAGTAATTTAGTTTCTTTAATTTCTTTTTCAATTTTTCTTTATTATTTTTTTTATTAGTTTTTAAGTTTTATTTGGGAAGGAGTATATAAACTCCAAAACATTATTATTTTAGGGTTCCTTCCTTTATCAGATTTTTTTCCCTAGTTTTCCATAGAAAAAAAGTTTGAAGCTTTTGAACATCCATGGAAGGCTAAATCTCTCTTGCTTTGGATTTGTAATTTTTGAACCGTCTTGACTTTCAATTGAGGTTTGATTTCTTTTTATTATTTCTTCCCTAATTGCAATTTTACTTGTGCCTATTTCAAATCAATTTCTAGGGTTTTGAGAAATTGATCAATCCCTTAATCCTGTTAATTGATTATTGCTAGATTTCCCTTTTATCGTGTCGGACTAGGGTTGTCATTGTAGCATCTTCGTTATTCATGAATGTGTCATCTTGAATGGTGATTAAAGTAAAATTGGCTTTAAATCTATTTGAAATAATAATAGATTAATTCCTTGATCTTCATCTCTTAGAACTGCATCAATTTATATTTAGAACCTTGATCGTGTCGGCTAGGTTTTACTTATTAATTAGGGTTTTTAGTTGAGCGTGTCGCCGCTATTAACTACTATCAAAGAAGAGATAGAGATTTTACATCTCGTGATCAAGTAATTAGGGGAAAGAAAGAAAGAATCATTCTGGTGATATTGCTTGATAGACGGGGATAATTTTGCTTGTCCAAAGTGTTCTTTTACATTATTATTCATAAATTAGATTTTAATTCCCGTCTTAGGATTATAATTTTTCAACAAACAAAAACCCCCCCATTTGTGTGTGTGACTTGATCGTTTACAATACTGTTCCCTGAGATCGATCCTGGACTTTCACTATCTACATTTTTAGGAGTCCTTGTAGTAATTTGTAGGCGTTGCGATAAAGCCTACCAAGTATCATGCACTACTCCACCCGTAGGTATAGAAATCATTAAAAGTTTTCTCAACCTATCCTTACAACTGCTGCATGTGCTTGTACTTGGATGTTCTGGGAATGAGTATTCAACATCTCCAGGTTAATAAACCGAGTTGTTGTTTCCAAGTAACTCTACTAGAACTTATAACTTGGTTGTCTCATTGAACCAAGGGCCTGGGATCTCAATTTCTCAAGGTTGAGTGTCCGCTATAAGTTCTTTTGTTGTGGGTTTTAAACCCATTCCCCATAATAGTTTATACAATTGATCTCGATTTATACCTTTGGTAAACGGATCCGCTAAGTTATCACATGACTTTACATAATCAATAGTGATAACGCCATTCTTGATCAACTGTCTAATGGTATTGTGTCTACGACGAATATGTCTAGACTTACCATTATACATACTATTCTGTGCCCTTCCTATTCTTTGATTGACTATCACAATGTATCATAACAGCAGGTTTACTCCAACAAGGAATATCCTCCGGGGAAGTTCTTAAGCCATTCCGCTTCTTCCCGGCTTTATCCAAAGCTATAAACTCATTCCATCGTGGATCCGGCTATACACGTTTGTTTGGAGGATTTCCATGACACTGCTCCTCCACCTATTGTGAATACATATCCACTTGTGGACTTAGAGTCTTTCGTGTCCGATATCCAATTGGCATCACAGTATCCTTCTAATACTGCTGGATATTTATTGTAAAGTATCCCATGGTTTAATGTATACTTTAAATATCTTAGTACTCTCATTAGTGCTTTCTAATGATCAGTACTAGGATTGCTTGTGAACCTACTTAGTTTGCTCACTGAATATGCAATGTCTGGACGAGTACAATTCGTTAAGTACATCAGACTGCCAATTATTCTTGCATATTCCAGTTGAGAAACTGGTTCCCCTTTGTTCTTGACTAAATGTAGAGCCAAGTCTACCGGTGTTTTAGCCGGAGGGTCATCAAAGACATTGAATCTCCGAAGAACATTCTCTAGGTAATGGGATTGTGAAAGAACTAATCCTTCAGATGTTCTAGAGATCTTTATCCCTAATATTACATCAGCTAATCCCATGTCTTTCATGTCAAAGTTCTTCTTTAACATGCCTTTGGTATTTATGATCAAATCATGATTACTTCCCATTATGAGCATGTCGTCTACATAAAGACAAACGATAACGAATGATTCAGATGTTCCTTTAATGTAGACACATTTGTCACATTCATTAATCTTGAATCCATTCGATAACATGGTTCTATCGAACTTCTCATGCCACTGTATAGGTGCTTGTTTTAGTCCATACAAGGACTTTACAAGTTTACACACCTTTCGTTCTTTACCAGGAACCACGAACCCTTCGGGTTGTTCCATGTAAATTTCTTCATTAAGTTCTCCATTTAGGAAAGCAGTCTTCACATCCATTTGGTGTATCTCAAGATTATGCACTGCTGCAATAGCTATGAGAACACGAATTGATGTGATCCTTGTGACAGGGGAGTATGTATCGAAGAAATCATATCCCTCTTTCTGTCTAAAGCCTTTGACAACTAGCCTAGCTTTGTACTTTTCGATTGATCCATCCGCCTTATACTTCCGTTTAAGGATCCATTTGCAACCTAAGGGTTTGCAACCTGGAGGGAGATCAACCAATTCTCAAGTATTGTTGAGCATTATGGATTCAATTTCGTTGTTAATAGCTTCTTTCCAGAACGAACTATCCGGACCGGATAACGCTTCTTTAACAGTTGCTGGTTCATTTTCTAACATGTAAGATAGAAAATCAGGACCAAAAGTCTTTTCCACTCTTGCCCTTTTGCTACGTCTCGGTTCTTCATCTTCTATTTGAGAAGGACCGATTGTAGACTCATGTGTTCTCTTATTAGAACCTACATCTTTCATGTCCTTAGCCGGAAAAATGTTTTCAAAGAATACCGCATTCCTTGATTCTATAGTAGTTCCTACATGCATATCAGGAATGTCCGATTTGTGCACTATAAACCGATAGGCACTACTATTATTGGCATATCCAATAAAAACACAGTCAATGGTCTTTGGACCAATCTTGACTTGTTTAGGCTTAGGTACTTCAACCTTGGCCAAACACCCCCACACTTTAAGGTATTTAAAACATGGCCTACGATTATGCCACAATTCATAGGGCATTTTATCAATACCTTTCTTGGGTATTTTATTAAGAACATAATTAGAAGTGAGTATTGCTTCCCCCCACAAGTTGTCGGGTAAGCCTGAACTGATCAAAAGCGCGTTCATCATCTCTTTGAGAGTACGGTTTTTGCGTTCAGCAACTCCATTAGATTGAGGGGTATATGGAGCCGTTGTTTGATGAATTATGCCGGATTCCCAACATAATCCTTCAAACGGCGCTTCATATTCTCCACCTCTATCGCTTCTAATTTTCTTAATTTTCAAGTTAAGTTGATTCTCAACTTCTTTCTTATAAGTCTCAAAAGCCCCTAAGGCTTCACCCTTACTTCTTAAGAGATAGACATAGCAATACTTAGTGCAATCATCTATAAATGTAATGAAGTACTTTTTACCTCCTCGAGTTTGCACTAGTTTTAAATCACATATGTCGGTGTGAATTAACTCGAGAGGAGTTGTGTCTCTTTGTATGGCATTAAATGGCGACTTTATCATTTTTGCCTCAACACAAACTTCGCACCTATTAGTCGAGTCGGATTTAGTCATTTGGATTAAATCTTGTCTCGCTAATTTCTTAATGGTGTCGAGGTTTACATGTCCTAATCTATCATGCCATAAATTAGAACTTTCCGACAAGTAAACATAAGGAACACAACTTTTATTCATCGCACCTTGGCGGATCACAGTCATTACATTCATTTTAAAAAGGTCCTCCTCGAGGTAACCCTTTCCAAGAAACAAACCATTCTTGGTTAGTACAAATTTGTCGGATTCAAATACTAGTCTAAACCCGGCCTTACTAAGCAAAGCGCCGGACACCAAATTTTTACGGATGTCTGAAACATGCAGCACATCCAACAAGGTTACTTCTTTTCCGGAAGTCATCTTCAAAATCACGTTTCCAATGCCTTGAACATCGGAGGTCGCAGAATTTCCCATGTAAAGCTTTCTTCCGGAGATGGGAGTATAGGAGGAGAAACTTTCCTTGTTACCACAAATATGGCGGGTAGCACCGGTATCTATCCACCACGCTTTAGGGTTCTCCTCCAAATTTGCAACGTTGGCTTCAAAGACAACCGCTGCAAAGTCTAGGTCCATGTGGTCAACATTGTTCGCCTCTTTCTTCGGGAGACGACAATCCCTTGACAAGTGGCCCAGTTTGCCACAATTATAACAAGACCCCTTGAACTTCTTAGAGCCCTTCTTCTTTCCTTTCTTAGCATTCCCGGCATTTTCGGAATGCTTTCTCTTTGTGCCACTTGTGCTAGCCTCGGCGAGATTGACCTTTGCCTCCATCTTGCCTTTAGCAACTTTAGCCTCATTCATTCTAGTGTTCTCTTCAATTTGAAGACGAACAACAATGTCTTCCAAGGACATCTCTTTGCGTTTATGCTTGAGATAGTTCTTGAAATCCTTCCATGAAGGAGGCAACTTTTCAATGATAGAAGCCACCTTAAATGGATCATTCATGATCATTCCCTCGGCATCAAGCCCATGTAGAATGATTTGGAATTCATCTACTTGAGTTGTTACCGATTTGGAATCGATCATCATAAAGTCAAGATACTTACCGACGACAAATTTCTTTGACCCGTCATCTTCGATCTTGTACTTCCTTTCCAAGGTGTCCCATAACGCCTTGGCTAACTCGACGATACTATACACATTGTATAGTGCATCGTCAAGTCCATTTAAAATGTAATTCTTACATAAAAAATTACCGTGAGCCCAAGCCTCCTTTGCCATTTGCCTTTGGGGGTCCGGATCACCATTTTCCACCGCCGGAGGATCTTCCTTCAAGAAGCGGTGCAAGCTTAGGGTGGTCAAGTAGAAGAGCATCTTCTGTTGCCATCTCTTGAAATCCACACCAGTGAATTTTGCGGGTTTATCACCATGACCGATGTGATGAGTTGTAGGAGCGGGAGCAACATGGTTGAATGTAGTATCACCTTGCGATGGAGGCGTCACATTCCCTTGACTTGATTCGGTGGAGTCTTTCTCATTTGCCATCTTGATGATCTTGAAGAAGCGTCAAATAACTCTTACGATTGTTGGTACTTGTGTATGGCTTCTTTAAGATTTAACAAAAAAACTGACGGCAAAAGTAATGGAGATTGAAAGAACAAAAGAAATCAAGTCGAGTCTTGTATTTGATACAATCTCCGTAAGAGTTATTTGTCCCGCACAGGTGCTTACGGTTGAATGACAAAACTCTCGTAAGATAAAACGACTTTTTATTAGTTATAAGGAGCACTCCAATATAACTAATCTAACGAACAACACAATGTTTTGAACTTTGGACTTGAATGGATTGAATGCAACAATATGCAATGATTTGGGTATGATAATCTATCTTACTAGAGGGTAGGAAGGGTAGAAATACAGTATATGTCAATTGAAATTTGGAGGGGGAAGTATTTAAAGGGAGTCAAAAGGTTTTGTGCCTTTTCTCATGAAAAGGTGCAACATTTCGAAACAGCACAGAGGGCACGAGTCGTGCTAATTGGCACGAGTCGTGCCCACGACTCGTTCCCAAGCATTCCACTCGTTCTGATCAGATTTGAGCAAATGGTCATCAGAATCCCATTCGTGCTCACGACTCGTGCTCAGAGTCCCCACTCGTTCGACCGGTTTGAGCCAAATCTCATCACCCAAAACAGTTGTTCAAACCCAATTTGATCCAAATGATCAAATTGACCTTTTAACTAACTTCTCGTTAAGTTACAAAAGACTATTGTCATTAATTCTCATTCACCCTAAATGGTTTTGAGATATTCAATGATTTTAGTAATCTACAACAAATGTAGAATACAATTTGTAACTAGTTCCGTTAACACATAACGAACTTCCGTTAGAAACTAAATCAACGTTAAGTTAAACTTAACTTTCCGTTATCCATTTCTAACAATAACACTAATAAAATCATTACACCTATAATTTATAAGCAAGTTTTTATGACTAATTTGTGGCATTAGTATTATTCTTTCTAAAATAGATAACTTTTGTTCTTATTATATTTATCCTACTATTTGTAATAATCACATTTAATTGAGAGTCATTTTGACAATTTCTTTCTCATTTTTCATACTCACAATCACTTTTTCACTTATAATACTTTTGTTTACATATAGTCCCTTCGTCCTGACCAAAAGTTTAAAAAACAAAATGAATTTAAAAAATTAAGGGAAAGACGATGAGTTGTGAGCGTAAATAGTTGAGTAGTAAAGAGGAATGAGGTAAGAAATAATTAGTAGATAATTGTTTTAAGTATACATGTTGGCCCATATGTAAAAAATAATAAAAACTTTCTATTTTGATATTTTAAACTTTCGGATAAGATCTTTTAAGAAATTTTGAACCGGATGGAAGGAGTAACCATTTTCTTAATTTTCCCGTACCCAATTTTGACATTACAATGACATCTTATTAACTCATTTCATGCAAGAAAGAGGATTCCAGATTCAAGTCCTTTCTTAAACGTGTTAGGAAAAGTGGGGGAATATTTAAAGAATAGTTTTGAATATAAATAAACGGAGCATTATTTTTAAATAAAGAGTTAAGTACCAAATTTGTCACTGATTCATTAATCTTTTTACCTACTCTTTCCGTCCCAGTTAAATGTATACTTATTTTTTTTTTGGTCCGTCCCAGTCGAGTGTGAACTGTCCAAAATAAAAAGGAATCTTCACTATTTATCCCTCATTCTCTCTCCTATTTTACTTTTACACTCACAACATTCTCTCTCCTAATTATTCCTTCCACTCATTCTCTCTCCTATTTTACTTTTACACTCACAACATTCTCTCTCCACTTTTTTTCTCTCTTACTTTTCCTTAATCGGTGTGCCCAACATTTTGGTTCACACTAGGCTGGGACGGAGGGAGTATTCGTTATCGAATTATTTCTATTTACGATTTCGTCATTAACCTAAGTATTTAATTTACCATATCGTCCTTTCGTCTCATTTCCGTTCAAATGAGCGTTAAATATGCCTATGTGGCATACTAACGTTATAAAAATGATGAGGTGACACAAAAGTTTACTAACAAATTAACTAAATCAATGATGTGGCACTAATCTTCGATAAAGCCATTTATGTAAAAAAATCGTTTAATAGGGGTTCAAAGTGTAACTTTTCATTTCATTTCTTTTTTTTTTTCAAATTTTAATAAACTTGTCTAAAAAAAATTCTTCAAACAAAACTTCCTAATTTTTTTCTTATACAAATTACTTATTTAAAATAAAATGAAATTAAACAATGGATATAGTTACCCATTAACTTATTTATTATTTTATTTTAACAATTATAAGTTAATTTTCTAAAAAAATCATCCATTTTTTCTTTCTAATTTTTACTTCTTCTTCACCATGTCATACAACCTCTCTCACCACCTCCATCCACCACCCCATCACCACCATCGCTGCTCCATAACCACCATTCACCATCTTCAAACAACCTACATTCAAATTCAAAATCAAACCCACAACCAACCTCAAATCCAACAAACTCACATTACATTCAAAATTAGATCATTTAACAACCATAGTCCAATAAACACATCCAAAATCAAGCTTCAAAATAACAAAAAAACTACCTTAAAAAATCCTAGATTTGGGTTCCATGGTGGACGAAATCGACAATCATGCTTCAAAATTTCAACAAAATACCTTTAAAAATCTCAGATTTGGGTTTCATTGTTTACCAAAAATCGAATTAAATAGAAGAGATGGAGACAACGTAGGGGTGACGAACAATGAAAAGGGGGTGGGGATGAATAGTGAGGCGAGGGGAGGGGGGTCGCTTGAACGTGAAGCTGTGTGGGAGGAGGTGATGGTGGGGCCGCCTGAACGTGAAGCTGTGTGGGAGGAGGTAGACGGTGGTGGGTTGGATGCCCTTTGGATGGATTGGCATAGGTTTTGGCCAAAGTTTTCCAAGCATCAAGGGAGGTGGTACATTGAGATATGAGAGGGACTAGGGATGGGGAGAGAGTACCAGCCAAGGCACCTAGAAGGAGTTTGTCTTGGTGGAATCAAGTAGTGTAGGCGGAATTAGGAGTAGGCTCAGAAGTGGTGGCTGTTTTGCAAGGTTCTAAAAAACGCTAGGAGGATGCTAGGCGGCAGAGCCGGGCCTAGCGCCTAGTCGGGGACTAGTCGGAATTAGTCGGGACCTAGGCGGGGCTTAGAACTAGGCGTTGGAGAGGGGCCTAGCGCCTAGGCGAGACCTAGGCGCCCTTAGGCGGGATCTTTTAGAACACTGCTGTTTTGGTAACATCGGTGGGGTTGGTGGTGGGGGTGTCCGGGGTTTTAGGTGGTAAGTATTGTGGTGGGGCTAGGAGAGTACCATCAATATAGTGAAAAAGACCATAGCCTTGTAAGGTAGCTTCGATTTGAATTTTCCAAGCGATGTAATTCGTGGGAGATAGTTTTAGAATGTGAGAGAGGGATACGGCAATGAGAGGTTTGTCTTCCTCGGCGGTGTTAGGCAGAAACACTGGAGAGAATTCGGCTTCCATAGGGAGGAGAGGGCAAGGTTGACGAGAAAGAGATTTGGAGCAAGACCTAGATTTGATTTAGGGCTCTGATACCATGTAGGGAAAGAGAATATTGAATAACTTGATTTATTCATTCATTATTGAAATATATATATACATGTCTTGGAGAGTCCTATATGGAAAGAATAAGTACAAAATCCTACTTTATTACAAATACAATTATGCAACCATAATTGGAGAGACCTATAAGGAAAGAATATACAAGAAATAATATAACATAAATTAGGACTCTATCGTATCTCTATTATCAATATGAAGGGGTGGGTCTTTACGTATTCATACGTGTATATATATATTTAACTTCTTCATTTTACTTCATCTCTTTCAACTCTTGTTTCCCGTTAATTTGTGTAGCCAATGGAAGTTAATCCCAACAATCGTCAACACTTTATTGTCAAGTTGACCGGCAATTTCACAAACAGATTAGTAAGTTGATCTCCGTTACTAGAATTCTTACGACCAAATCTTGCCTATAATATTTTGTTTCGTTAGAAGACTCCAAATCATTTTGCGACTAACTTTTTTTTTGTTGTTGTCGTTTTTGGTAGGACATCCCGGCTGAGTTTGCTAGAAAAAGCAATGGCAAGTCTCGATGGTACTGTAAGTTGAAATCTGTTTATTGTACTAAACCTTTAATGTCGAAAATTGATGAACATCAAGGGAAGTACTATTTGAGTAGAGGATGGTCAAAATTTGTTAAACTTCACAAACTTGAGAGAGGGATGGATCTTGTTTTCTTTTTAGTCCTTCCAAATACCTTTGAAGTTATTCTCCCAATATGCCCAAATATTACTTGGGAGGAGACGAAGACGGAGGATTCAGAGACGGAGGAGTCAGATACCGAGGGATATATTTATATACAGGGATCTTAAATACAGGGATCTAATTTGTTCCATCGCTGCCCCTGCCCGTCTCGTGTAAGTCTACCCGAGATGTCCTCTTACATCTCGGGTAGACTTACACGACATATCTCGGGTACATTTACACGAGATTTATGTCGTGTAAGTCTACCCGAGATACAAGAGGACATCTCGGGTAGACTGGCACGAGATATGCATCAGAGGCTAATGTTTCACTTCAGCAACAGGAAAAGCTAACAAGAGACTGAACTTGGAATAAAATTTGATTGTGAATGTGATAGGACATCTCCACAAAAACCATGGGAGGGATGAATATACCATTACACGTATAGTATCGCCAAATTGTTTACGAAATGAAAGTGTTTACGAGACATCTCGTATAAACCCACTCGAGATGCATCTCGAGTGGGTTTATACGAGACATCTCGTATAAACCCACTCGAGATTCATCTCGAGTGGTTTCACTCGAGATGTCCCATTAAATTAGGTTTAAGTTTACCTTCTTTACGGGCACGGTCGAAGAGGACGCTCCGGCGACGATTACTTT
Organism: Adenophora triphylla var. japonica; assembly: GCA_022495995.1. Lineage (NCBI taxonomy): Eukaryota > Viridiplantae > Streptophyta > Magnoliopsida > Asterales > Campanulaceae > Adenophora > Adenophora triphylla. The sequence goes on from JAFEMH010004792.1 coordinate 172,506, forward strand.
GGCGGTAGCGTCGGCTCCAGTGCGGCGGGGTTGGGACGCCGGGATTTTTACTCTCACCATTATCGATTTTTCCTTTTTCCGTTGTTGCGAGTCGATTGAAATCGCCTTTCTCTCGTTCGTTCACAGAGAAGAGGGAGAGTCTGAGAGAGAGAGTGTTTGAAATGATAAAAAAAAAAAATTGGTATATAAAGGGGCAAATTAGTAATTTCCCGGGATCCCTGTATTTTAAACTCCCTGTATTTAGAATTTGCCGATACCGAGGAAGATAATCAATCAGGTTGTTCAACTTGCACTAATTTACCTTTTGTTTCTTGGCATTGACTATTTATATACTCCCTCCGTCCCACGTGAATGCAAACTTATTTTCTTTTTGGTCCGTCCCACGTGAATGCAAACTGCTCAAAATGGAAATAAATTTATTATTTTATATTCACCCTACCCCACCCACTCATTCTCTCTCTTCATTTCCTACCACACAATTTATTCAACCAACTCCACTCATTCTCTCTCTTCATTTCCTACCACACATTTTTATTATCTTAATAATATTTCTTAATTATCGTGTCCGAAAAAGTGGTCCTCAATGACGTGGGATGGAGGGAGTATTAATTTTCTCCGAGCACTCATATTTCAGACCTTTTAAGAGTATGCCAATTTCTTAAAAGTTCTGTCAAATTTCGGGTCCTCGACAAGGAATTTTTTTGGCGTCTTTAAATTCCCTTAACGAGCCACAATACGGTGATATGCTCGAACATCTATTTCTTGCTATGTCTTTTCGTTTTTATGTTGTTATTTCTATTGGAGGTATATAATTTCGCTTTTTCTTAATTTTTTTTTAGCATTATTGATCAGTTGTTAAATTGTAGACTAACATCGAGAATTAATGAATTTTATTAATGAAAATCATTTATCAAAAACATTTCGGTGTTCGTTTTACTATTGTAAAACTAAATTATTAAAAAGTGTATTATGATTTTTTGTCATTAAAATGAATAATACGTACACATTTTTTAAGTGTGGTTGAAATGAAATTTAGGCATTCATTCGGTTAGAAACAGAGAAAGTTGCACTTTTTAATTGGACATTTAATATTTTTAGTTGTATTATGTATCTAAAGTCAAAATTTTCATCCTTTTCGTTCCACTTCAAATTCAAATGAGCCACTTTCCTTTTTGGTCTGTCCCACTTCAAGTGAGTCATTTCATAAATGGAAATATGTGAACAGTGTTTCGGACATTTATATTCTCATAATGTTTATATATTTACAAAAAAACTATTCATTATACCTTTATAATTTTAACATATTTACAAAAAAATCAATCATTAACTTACTATTCCTCCTACTCATTCTCTCTCTTATTAAATGTTTTTAACTTTTACACTCCTCTAATCTTTTACCAACTTTTAATTCTTTATTCATTTTTTAAAAAAATTCTTAAGAACTGTGAAATTATCTCATGGCTCATTTGAAGTGGGACGGCAATAACTTACTATTCCTCCTACTCATTCTCTCTCTTATTAAATGTTTTTAACTTTTACACTCCTAATCTTTTACCAACTTTTAATTCTTTATTCATTTTTTAAAAAAATTCTTAAGAACTGTGAAATTATCTCATGGGTCATATGAAGTGGGACGGAGGGAGTACTATATATCTTTCTCCCTTCATTCACAGGCACACCACTTTGCACGGTTTCAGGCCTGCAGTCAGAATACAGCCAAACTTTTATATTGGATGAGTTACATTTCATAGTAATATGAATCACATTTTATAATATGTGTGTTACAATATTTGACCAAAAAAATATAAAAATGAGTTGCAATTTTTTTTTTCAAATAATTACATTTTATATAAGATTTTTTTTTTACAGTTGTGCATATTTCCAAAGTTTAGATGTGGTAAAATGACAATTTTTTAAAAGTTAAGGGTCGTTTGATCCCTTGGCTTCTATATGGCTTCTATATGGCTTCACCATTGACCATATTTTCCACTTGCAGCAGCGGGAACTTGGTGGAAACTTTGACAATAAATGTCAAATCGTCTGACACAATCGGCTTTTTGAAGGCCAAGATTTCGGATAGGGTAGGCATTCCACCGTATATACTACTCCATCTGTCCCATAAAATCTTACCCGATTACTACGAACTCAGTTCATCCAAGTTTTACTTTGACCAAACTTTAATATCAATTTACTTATCATAATAAAAATCTAAAAATTGTTATCCATAAAATAATCAAATGATTTATCAATAGCAATTATTAAAATTTCATTAGAATTAGAATGAATAGATTAATATTAAAGTTTGGTCAAAGTTATACTCGATTGACTTGACACTATTCAAAATGGGAAAGATGTTATGGGACGGAGGGAGTATATCTCATCTACTCAGTGAAAATACTTGTGGAGTGTCGTACGCTCGCTAACTACAACATCCAAAAGGAGTCCACTCTGCATCTCGCGTACCGTGCGACTAATACGGTCCCTAGTAAGGGTAGAGGTTGAGGAAGGGGTGACCTAATGCGGTGTGAAGTGAAGGACTATTTTATTTTTGTTTTGTCTAATTTTTGTGGTTTCTTTGGATTTGAATGTGCATACTCTTTTGTATAACACTGAAGTGATTAATGGCATTCAAGTGAAGAGATATATTAATGAATGTAGAGCTGAAGAGATATATTAATGAGCATTTTTCCAACAAGCGTTCGGAGACAGTAGAGAAGAATAAAGGGGGTAAAGGTGCCTTAAGTCCTGACCACGGTCCATAATGGATTATGTAACGCTACAAACCTTATTAATGATCAAAGTGGTGAGTAATCAACTTTTACAGAAATTGTTACATAAATATGCAAGATCAGCAGTAGAGAAATAAATATTTTTCATCGTTTTATTTTAGTTTACATTAGCTTCTTATGTTAATTTCTAACACACATCTTCAGTCTAATCCAAGTGACAATTCTTCCATCTTGAGAAGATGATGATTATGTGGAGGTTACTGATGTGGTGAGATTTTAGTTTACATAATCATCATCTTCTCAAGATGGAAATATGATAGCAGGTCACAATTCTTCCATTCACATCTCACCACATCAGTAACCTCCACATAAACTCTGTATTGACAAAAATGTTTAACAAAAGTCTAGAAAAGTAATTGATATCAAGTGAAGTGAAGTAGAACAAGGTTTTGTTGTAATTTGAATATAAAGTCAAGCCATTTGTGGTTATCCATGTCGCATACCTGTGTCCTAAACCATCTTTATCTTTCTCCCTTCATTCATTCGCACAGCTCTGTCTTCCACGGATTTGACATTCAGTTCAACTTTAAAAAAAAATTGAATTTTTATATTTGATGAGTCACATTTTATAGTGATTAGAATTACTATCTCCGTCCCGATTTAATATTCTCAGTGTAACTTTGTACGAATATTAAGTAAAAATAAATATTGCGAGTATAAAAAGTAAAGTACTACAGAAAAGTTGATAAAGAATAGTAAATGTAGGGCTGACAAAATTTTCAAATCTGTACCAACCAACTCGTGTACCAACCGTACCAATTATAATTGGTATATGAAAATAGGTATATCGAAATTTGAATATAAAGTCAAGCCATTTGTGGTTATCCTTGTCGCATACCTATGTCCTAAACCATCTTTATCTTTCTCCCTTCATTCATTCGCACAGCTCTGTCTTCCACGGATTTGGCCTTCAGTTCGACTTTAAAAAAATAGAATTTTTATATTTGATGAGTCACATTTTATAGTGATTAGAATTACTATCTCCGTCCCAATTTAATATTCTCAGTGTAACTTTGTACGAATATTAAGTAAAAATAAATGTTGCGATTATAAAAAGTAAAGTATAAGAAAAAAGCTGATAAAGAACAGTAAGTGTTTGTTATTGTGAGTGTAGCTAATGACCCCAATTGTCCAGTTAAGAAATTAACTAAACTAACAACCTTAATCTCAAACAGATTAAAAATGAAAATAAAAATCTTAAATCGTGACGGAAGAAGTACATTTTATAGTATGCATGTATATTCGACCAAAAAGTGTAATGAGTTTCACTTTTTATTAGAAAGATTTACATTTTATACAAATGACCCAAATTTGTCTCACATCCCATGATTCTCCAATATGATTAGTGGCGAAGCTAGAATATTTTTAGAAGGGGTGAAGACTAAAATATACAACGTATTTTCTCATTTTTTACAATCAATGCAATTCACTAGTTAGTGACATCATGATCCAATGTACTTTATCATTTTGTTACAATTTTAAACCCTAACGCCGTAAAAAGTACAAAAGAATGCTGACATGTCATCTTAGTCACCACGCCATATAAGAAGAAAGATATAAGCACATCAAATACAGTAACCTCCGTCAAAAAAAAAAAAAAAAAGCTAACACCAATTGAAAAAACACTCCAATTTCAACCTACCCCCATCATCTTCCAAACTATCTCGAGCCCACCACCATCGCCATTAACACCATAACCAAACATTTCTTACTACCACCACCACCAAACATCTGGCCAAAATCCTATAGAAATCACCCATTTTTCCGTTAAACCTTGATGAAATAGGTGGAGAAGAGTAAAATAATACTCTTTGTTATTCCATCTCAAAAAATTACTGGGACATAAGTCCTATAATAATACACAAACTCTACAATTGTAGAACAAGTCAAATCCTAAATCTAAGAAATTACAATAATCTCTTATCATATCTTTTCTAACTATCTAATTTAGATATATCAACTAGGAAATATATATATATATATATATATATATATATATATATATATATATATAGGGTCTTATTATAATGAGAACTAAATTTTGTGAGAACCATAAGAACCATTTTCAGCCTTTGGATTAAAGCAAAATCAATGCTTCAGATTAAATGTAGGTTTTGGGCAACCGGTGGCATTTTTGAAATTATTGAAAACAGAAAGGGCAAAATAGTAAAATCTTTTTACGAACATATAAATATCATTCTTCTCAACCGTTGCACACACAAACACCACAAAACACACACTCAATTTCTTCCTTCTCCCGTATACGACGACGTGAAAACCCTAGATTTCTCCGCCGAAATTTCCTTCTACGACGACGGTTAACAAGATTATTTCTCTCTCCGTCTACACAATCTCTCAATTTCCGGCGAAAACCAATCAATTTCCGACCGCCATTTCTAGAAATATCATCTTCAATGGCATCCTCAAACAATGAAAACACAATTGACGGAGCTCAATGTACAGGGTTAGTGTACTTCCTTATATTATCTTCTTCAATGCCCATTTCTTTGTGCTTCTCAAAGTGCTTGTAATTGGTAGAAGTAGTTCCAAAATATTAATAAGACATGTGTTTTCTCAAAGTACCTAGCCCCCTCTGCTCTCTAGCACATTAACAAGAAAAGCTTCCTTCGTCACTAGATAACCTAGCTAGTGTACCCAATAGAATAATGCACACCAGATATTTTTGAATTGTGCACACTAGCTATTGTAACAGCTAGTGTACACTAAGAAAAATAGCTATTGTACACTAGTTAACTAGCTAGTGTACACTATGTTACAACAGCTAGTGTACACAAGGGCTTGGCCCAATATTTTGTCCTGCTGCCTAAGGCATTTGGCCAATACTGATACACATAGCTAGTGTACACTAAGTTACAATAGCTATTAAATTGTCATATATTTGTACCTAATTTGTGTGAATGACTATTTTGTTTCCTTTTGATCTTATACATAGCTAGTGTTCACTAAGACAACACAGCTAGTGTTCACTAAGACAAGTAGCTAGTTTACATAATTTGGTTCTCATTTTATTTTCAACTCTTTTGTGTTTTATATTAACTTTCATCAGAAACACAAGCAGAAGAAATGGGAACAACAAAAGAAAGAGTGTTGAATCAGTGGTAAATTTAGAAAGATCAATCGTTCCATCAGCAACACCGATAAGAATAGGTAACTCCTTTGGCTGCCACCCTAATGTATGTTTTATAATAGCTCTAAACACTAGCTATTTAGCTAGTGTAGCTAGTGTACCTGTTGTTATAATGACTCCTACTAACTCTTATTTGTGTTTAATCAGGAGAATGTTTGATAGAATCAATGCCAGAAGATGCTACGTTAAGACAACTGAAGAAGAAAATTCACTCAACCATCAAAAATCTGAAAGCTTCAAAGAAGAAAGCTGGTGTCAAACGAAAGAAAAGTGACCATACTGCAAAAAATCTCCAACCTGAGGTATTAACCATAGAGTACATTTACACTCATTATTTTTTATATCCACTTTATCTAATGTACTCAGCAAGGTGAACACAAGGTATTGGCCAAGGCCTTGTCCTGCTGCCTAAGCCATTTGGCTAGTGTGCACTAGCTACTTTATCTAATGTACACAGTTATTATTTAATGGCTGTTAGATGTTGATTTCTATTGTACCCCTTTATATAATGAAATGTTTAATGAATTAGTAACTTAGTGTACACTAGCTACTTTATCTAATGTACACTAGCTATTTTATTTAATGTACACAGTTATTATTTTATCTAATGTACCCCTTTATTTAATGAAATGTTTAATGAATTAGTAACTTAGTGTACACTAGCTACTATATCTAATGTACAATAGCAAATTTATAAAATAAAATAGGACAGATTAACTTGGGTACACTAGCTACTTTGTCTAATTTACTCAAAGAAGGTGAACACAAGGTATTGGCCAAGGCCTTGTCCCGCCGCCTAAGCCATTTGGCTAGTGTACACTAGCTACTTTATCTAATGTACACTCGTTATTATTTAATGGCCGTTAGATGTTGATTTCTATTGTACCCCTTTATATAATGAAATGTTTAATGAATTAGTAACTTAGTGTACACTAGCTACTTTATCTAATGTACACTAGCTATTTTATTTAATGTACACAGTTATTATTTTATCTAATGTACACTAGCTACTTTATCTAATGTACACTAGCTACTATATCTAATGTACAATAGCAAATTTATAAAATAAAATAGGACAGATTAACTTGGGTACACTAGCTACTTTGTCTAATTTACTCAAAGCATGATTGAACACAAGGTATTACCCAAGGCCTTGTCCTGCTGCCTAAGCCGTTTGGCTAGTGTACACTAGCTACTTTATCTAATGTACACTCGTTATTATTTAATGACCGTTAGATGTTGATTTCTATTGTACCCCTTTATTTAATGAAATGTTTAATGAATTAGTAACTTAGTGTACACTAGCTACTTTATCTAATGTACACTAGCTATTTTATTTAATGTACACAGCTTATTATTTTATCTAATGTACCCCTTTATTTAATGAAATGTTTAATGAATTAGTAACTTAGTGTACACTAGCTACTATATCTAATGTACAATAGCAAATTTATAAAATAAAATAGGACAGATTAACTTGGGTACACTAGCTACTTTGTCTAATTTACTCAGCATGATGAACACAAGGTATTGCCCAAGGCCTTGTCCTGCTGCCTAAGCCATTTGGCTAGTGTACACTAGCTACTTTATCTAATGTACACTGTTATTATTTAATGGCTGTTAGATGTTGATTTCTATTGTACCCCTTTATTTAATGAAATGTTTAATGAATTAGTAACTTAGTGTACACTAGCTACTTTATCTAATGTACACTAGCTATTTTATTTAATGTACACAGTTATTATTTTATCTAATGTACCCCTTTATTTAATGAAATGTTTAATGAATTAGTAACTTAGTGTACACTAGCTACTATATCTAATGTACAATAGCAAATTTATAAAATAAAATAGGACAGATTAACTTGGGTACACTAGCTACTTTGTCTAATTTACTCAGCATGATGAACACAAGGTATTGCCCAAGGCCTTGTCCTGCTGCCTAAGCCATTTGGCTAGTGTACACTAGCTACTTTATCTAATGTACACTGTTATTATTTAATGACTGTTAGATGTTGATTTCTATTGTACCCCTTTATTTAATGAAATGTTTAATGAATTAGTAACTTAGTGTACACTAGCTACTTTATCTAATGTACAATAACAAATTTATAAAATGGCTAGTGTACACTAGCTACTTTATCTAATGTACACTAGCTATTATTTAATGACTTTTAGATGTTGATTTCTATTGTACCCCTTTATTTAATGAAATGTTTAATGAATTAGTAACTTAGTGTACACTAGCTACTATATCTAATGTACTCTCTTCAAAAAGTATTCACTTAGTTGTTTTTTATATGCAGGCATCTCCCAAGAAACGTAGCAAGAAACAAACTTTCACAAAGATTCTCCGTAAAACATCGCAGAGGAAATCAAGGGCAACCCATTCCCAATATGACTATAAAAAGTCAAAAATTAGAGGCAGCCCGAGAAGGCTCTTTGAAGCACTGTCCAAGTTAAATTCAGCTCAAATAGATTGGTTAAAGCTTAACGCATTTGAAGAGCTTTCTCATTTCAAGTTTACCAATCTAGCACACAGGATAGGATACTATGTTATCAACAACTACAATGCAAATGATAACATAGTATCATTAGAAAATGGAGATGAGCTCCTCACCTGGATCAAGAAGAGGTGCAATGGATACTTGGTTTGCCAAGGGGTGATAGGGAAATCGTTATTCCCACTAAAATGAAGAAGAAAGGAAATGATGAAAGTCACCCACAATAGGGAGAAAATTGGAGATCCCAAGCTTGACAACGATAAAGAAGTTGAATTTCCATGGAAAGTCGCCCCACAATCATCACGCAAAAATCAACAACAGCACAGAGGTGGATGATTTTTTCACGATGAATTTCGTCATCCTCATGACGAATGTTTTAATAGCTCCTCAAACGACAAGCTTTGTGAGGCAGGATTTGTTGAGGTCAAATATCAATTTTAATGAGTGTGCACAATATAATTGGTGTGCATATCTCATTAAAGAACCGAAGAGGGCAAGGTCGAGTGGAAAGAAGATGCCTTCTTCACTCGGATCGTTGGCATTTTTAGTAGTAAGTTCACAATCCATTTGATACTAAATCTAGAGAACAATATAAATGCTTCTATTGATTTTAACATATGTGCATTGTTTGCTTTAGGTTCCTTTACCTTGATCGTGTAGAACAAGTGGGGTCTAAGTAAGCCGTTCCTCAAATGTTCCCACAGCTTTTAAAGCTTGGACAATGTAGAAACGATGGAGGAAAGGGAATTATTTGAAATGGAGAACAACTTGATTGGGATGGGGACAACACGTTTAATTGCCATCCAAGAAGAAGAAGAAGAAGAAGAAGAAAAAGAAGAAGAAGAAGAAGAAGAAAAAGAAGAAGAAAAAGAAGAAGAACAACAACAAAGATCACAATGACAAGCTGAACAATACCAACAAGAAGAAGAGGTAAAACTTAGAATCAATTGTCCTCCCTAAACCATCTGGCTAATGTACGTTATATGTGTGCCTAATTATTATTAGAAATAACTTATTAGGTACATTAGCTAAACAACAACTAGTGTACACAAGGGCTTGTCCTACTGCCTAAGCCATTTGGATAGTGAACACTAGATAACTAGCTAGTGTACACCGTATAACTAGCTAGTGTACACTAGCCAAGGCCGATACACACATAGCTAGTGTACACTCTTTATGTGTACACAAAGTTACACTAGCAAAATAGCTATTGTACACTAAGATAACTAGCTATTGTACACTAAGATAACTAGCTAGTGTACACTAGACAAAAATGCCTTTTTGAATAGGACAAAGAAAGATATCTGTGCCTAATTATTATTAGAAATAACTTATTAGGTACATTAGCTAAACAACAACTAGTGTACACAAGGGCTTGTCCTACTGCCCAAGCCATTTGACTGAATTGATTGAATGCATTAAATGCATTAAATGCATTGAATTCATTGAATTCAACTTTTTTGACTGAATTGAATTCAACTTTTTGACTGCATTAAATGCATTGAATTCATAGTACTCAGCCTATATAAATACCATACACCACCACTCCTACCATCACAACAAAAAAAAATCAAATTTCTCAAAATGAATAATAACAACAACAACCAAGCTCACAGACGAAAGTTCGATTCGATATAGGGTTTCACTCGAGGAAGTTGAATATGTAGATGATATTGTGGATGTTCCGCCTAGGGTTCCGCCTAGGGTTAGAAGAGACTGGACCCTGGAGAACAAAGTTGCCAGTCACAGGCGATCCATCCAAAATGGGCGTTTTCCCTCTATAATGGGGAAAATAAATTGCAATGCCCATTCTCGCCCTGCATTAGCTTTCCAACAAGAACATTGACTTGGGACCAACTCTTGCGCATGCTATTCATCGTGGATCTATTTCTTCGTATGGAGAAATATCCAAGGAACAACACATGGCACTAGAGCAAAGATATGGCGTAAGTCAATGATGGGAATTAGGGACTCTGAACTATGAAATAAGTTAATGATGGGAATTAGGAACCTGTTGTTGTTGTTGGTTTTTTTTTTTTCTTTTGTAATTGTATTTATAATAATTTACTTAGTTTGTTTTCTTTCTTAAATTTTATATTTCCTGTTTGTTTTGATAAAAATATTTAGTGTAACTGGCTAGCTTACTTAGTCAATGTTGATACACTGGCTAGTTATTGTAACTTAGTGAACACTAGCTGTGTTGTCTTAGAGAACACTAGCTGCCTAAGGCATTTGGCTAGTGTACACTAGATAACTATCGAGTGTACACTAAGTTAAACTAGCTAGTTTACATTAGCCAATGCTGATACACATAGCTAGTGTACACTAGCTAGTTATTGTAACTTAGTGAACACTAGCTGGGTTGTACACTAAGTTAAACTATCTAGTTTACATTAGCCAATGCTGGTACACATAGCTAGTGTACACTAGCTAGTTATTGTAACTTAGCTAGTTATTGTAACTTAGTTTACATTAGCCAATGCTGATACACATAGCTAGTGTTCACAGTTAGTGAACACTAGCTGCAAACACTATCGAGTGTACACTAAGTTAAACTAGCTAGTTTGCATTAGCCAATGCTGATACACATAGCTAGTGTACACTAGCTAGTTATTGTAACTTAGTGATACACATAGCTAATTAGTGAACACTAAGTTATTTAGTGTACCCAATGTCAAATGCAATTTCGTTAAATGTTTCAGACAATGATCCAATGTTAAAACTTCTCGGCTACTGCGCCGAGATCTCAGTGCGGCACCGGCACGCTATGCCCAAGCATACAATACATGTTTTGCAATTGATTCGTAAAGGCGTGTGTGGAGAAACCGAACAATGAAATAAATCGCCTTTCGCCTCGCTTCCTCAATCTCAAGCTCAAGCTCAATCTGGTCGACTCTCCTTTCACACCACCTTGCCAAACCCGAAACAAAATTGCACCAACAGACACAACACCGACCTCTCCTCGATCCAACTTTAGATTCTCCACTCACCACAACACAAGATAACCAACAATCACAAATGCACCTCCTCGATACATCTTTTGAGCCGCAACCACAACCTCTCCTCAACACCAATGTCCAAATTTCTCCAATAATCTCAAGCCGTCGAATGAGACAGAATCAATACCTTTCATTGATGACTCCCTCACTTACTCACAAAGGCGATGACTTGTCAAATCGCTTGAAAACAACAATAGAAGATCCCTCGTTGTTGACTTGTTTTGAAAAATCTCCAACAAAAGGAGCATCAATTGACGCCGAGCCTCAATGTACACCGTACTTTGACAGCTTGGAATTAAATAGCCAAGATTGCAGAGATATTGACATTGGTATTGAAAATTACATTCAAGACAAACTTTCAAATGAGAAGAAAAGCATCTCAACAGACGATGCAATTGATGAAATTGATGTGGTTTCAATCGCAAAGCATGGTCCGCCGCCGAATCTACAGCCTCAAGAAAATGAAGAGGTACTTGACGAAGCAACAATGAAACCCCGCCGTAAGATAAGGGGTGTAACTTCCCCTTCTTTCGATTTGATGTTGTCAACTCAAGATTCAACACAGAGCGCAAGAGAATCAACCTCAACAAAATGAACGGCCAAATAAAGATAAACGCGTCTCGCAGCCATCGTTTTTTTTGAAGTCTCCTTTCAAACAAAGAATAGTTGATATTTTTGAAAGACCAACTACCGATGAAAACATGATCTTCAAGTGGATTGAAGATGGTCAACCCGACGATGATATGTAAGTATCATAGTAATAATAAAGTTAGTCACACCAAGAAATTAACTTTACTATTCATAAGCTAGTGTGCACACTAGATAACTAGCTAGCGTACAATAGATAAAGTAGCTAGTGTGCACTATATATATAGTTAGTGTACACTATATATATAGCTAGTGCACACACTACCTAACTAGTGCACACTAGTTAATCCGGCTAGTGCACACTAGTAACACATCTAGTGTACATCGGCTACTTAACCAAGGATGAGGCCTTTTGCAAAGCCAAGGCCATGGCAAAGCCTCGCGTAGCCAAAGCCGATGCCCCGGCCTTGGCACTAGCGTGTACACGAAGTTACACTAGCTATTGTACTTAGCCAAGGTCGATACACATAGCTAGGGTACACTAGCTATTTATTTAGTTCAAGCAACCCGTCCTTCAAAAACATGAGGTTGTAGTGTGCACACTAGCCGTGCATCTAATGTACCTAGAGTTCATAGTAGAAGGAGCAAAGAGCTAATTACCTTATTTTCTACAGATTTTCATTTATAGTTCCAAAAATGATGTCCATGGTATTTTTGAAAGTTTCCTGCACCATGCTTCCCGATAAAGAGGTTGAATGTTCATTGTTAAGTATTTGGTGTGATGTCCTAAACGACTTTGAAAAGTATAAGGCACCTCAAAGCCCTCTCGCGTCTCTTCTCGCGGGCCGCAAGTAATGGTAATATGCTTAACTAAATCACCTTAGTGACATTCATTCACGTATACTACAATATCACTATAACTCATTTGTTATGTATATGTCATATCACGTATGTATAATTCCACCAGCCCGAGGGTAAGTATGAAGATTTTGCTTTCGAGATGGATACGTTGATGAAGAATAACCCAACAAAAACAATCAATGACTATGATTTGGTAATAAAACCAACGCAACTACATATTTATAAGTGTGTTTGTTATTTCGAAATTTCACATTTGCTTATTATATTTGTTTATATAAATATGTCAGGTAATGTTTACAATCCTTGCATATGCACACTTCTATGTTGTTGTCTTTGATTTCAAGACAAATTCTTTGGATATCCTTGACAACAAGTATCTTAGGGGACTCGACAAGTATTCGGCCCTCTAACACAACTCGGTATGCATATTTTTAAATTCTTAATACTTATTTGCCTATCCTACACAAATCTAAGCACCCCGACTTTGCTATTAGCTTAATGTTTATTTTTATTTTGTGCAGAAAAACCATTTTAGTAAGTATTTAAGACCCCATAACCAGTTAAAAGCAGACGCAATTCTGTCATTTAATGTTCGCCGACTAGAAATGTTGTGGAGGACAAAAAGAAATCATGTTGACTGTGCAATATTCGTAATGAGACACCTTGAGACATACAAAGGTGGTGGACTCAAAAACTCGGAATGTCCGGTTTTAAAAAGGAAGGGGTAAGAAATTTTTGCTTTAAAGATTTATTTAACCGAAGAAAACAAACAACTTCTTCTAATCTTTTTCCTATTTTCCTTTCTACCAGCCGAACAAAACAAGCAACTTCTAAGTTAAGAAAGAGATACCTCTTTGCAATGCTTACATATCAAACCAATGAAAATAGAGAAAGAGTTGTTAATTCAGCAAGAAACACATTGTGATAAGGTGAAGAAAAAACAAAAATCCTAAAAAAAAAATTAGAGTTCTTTTTATATTTGAAAGAGATACATCTTTGCAATGCTTACACACACACAGAGTTTTCTCCAATGTTGTATTTTATGTTACTTTTAGAATCTTGTTATGTTGGATACTAGAGGGTGTAAATAAAATTTTGGTAGTTACGTTGATATTCTTTTGGTTATCTATCCTTTGACATCTAAAATCTCTATGACAAGGCCAAGGCCAACACATTTTATCGGATACAAGCCAAGTTCAAAGACATCTAGCTAGTGTGCACTAGCTACCTAGCTACTACACATCTTGAATAAGTTAATTACCTATCATTTGACGTCCAAAATCAATAGGGTACACTAGCTATTTATCTAATGTACCCAGTTGTTATTGAAGTGATATCTTGTGTACATTAGTTAATAGAGAATACGTATGGTTATTTAACATAAACTGTTAGATGTTGATTTCTATTGTACCCCTTTATTTAATGAAATGTTTAATGAAGTAGTAACTTAGTGTACACTAGCTACTTTATCTAATGTACAATAGCAAATTTATAAAATAGATAGGACAGATTAACCTGGGTACACTAGCTACTTTATCTAATGTACACTAGCAAATTTATAAAATAGACGTAGTAACTTGGGTACACTAGCTACTTTATCTAGTGTACACTAGCTAAATTATAAAAAAGACATAATAACTTGGGTACACTAAGTTACAATAGCTATTATACACTAAGTTGGAAATGCTATTGTAAACTAAACAATGACATGATCAAACTAAATAACTAGTGTACATTATGTACATAGCTAGCGTACACTATATATATAGCTAGTGTACTTAGCGTAAGGTTAATGCCTTGGCATAGCCAAGGCCATGGCCGATGCTCTTGGCGTAGCCAAGGCCAATGCCTTGGCCTTGACACTAACAACACATCAAGTGTACAATAGATAACAAGATAGTGTACACAAGGTATTGGCCAAGGCCTTGTCCCCGCCGCCTAAGCCATTTGGCTAGTGTACACTAAGTTACACTAGCTACCGTGCACCGCCTATTTTATCTAATGTACACAGCTATTATTTAAATGATTTATTGGGTACGTAAGCTAAACTAGCTAGTGTATCCAATTGCATTTCACACACTACCTACCTAGCTAGTGTATATAAATACACCGTCAAACAAATATTAATAGGTGGGTCAATATGGATGTAAAACGGACAAAATAGAAACATTTGTTATAAATAAAAATGTATCCAACATAACAAAATAATATTACAATTTGTCACTGCCTTGCTTCCTAACAAACTCCCGTGCATCGCTAGGTCAATATGGACAATACGCTTATCCTCTCGGGTCCGTTGCAAGACAAGTATTAAGGGCTTTGATATATTCGTATAGTCCATGCTTCAAGTTTTCAAAGACAAATTTCAAGATTCTTGATATTGTCCTCAAATATTTAAGAGAATTGTGGATGAAATTTCAATAGATTTACTCAAAAAATATTTCACTTGTCAATAATGATCAATAGACTTTATACACAAAAGAGATAAGTAGCTAATGTATATAAGTGTAAATATTTTACCTCTTGTTGTTTGGGTCAGTTTCTTGTTGTTGGTCTTCTTGGCTATGATTAAGGTTAATCTCCCGTACTTTACCCTTTCCTATCAAATCTTTTTCCATTTCAAAATTTTCTCTCCGTGCCATCGCCCGGTAGTCCATGCTTGATATGCAGGCAAGTCCTTCTAACAATTGGAGCACCTTGTTGCTCCACACGATCAAGGTAAAGCAACTACAAAGAAAACAATCAACATATGTTAGATTCAATAAGAGAGCAAATATATAAAAAATAATATAATTTAAGTCAATCACTTACAATTAAAAATGCCAATGATCCAAGAAAATAGCTGTTTTCTTTCCATCTAAGCTCAATTGCAAGCTTCAGCTGATTAATGACATACGCACACCCGCTATATTGTGCGCATTCATTGAAGTCAACATTGGAATCAAGCAATTCTTGATTAACAAAGCTACCGCCCGTTGTGCTATCAATACATTTGACATAATTATCATGAAATTCATCTTGAACAAATCATTTGCACCCTCGCTCCTCTTAATTTTTTTTCACAATGCTAATGGGGGGATTAACCATGGTCAAGTCACTTCTTCATCATTGGCAAACCGTGCCTTCCACTCGTCTCCTTATGATTTATAAGCTTTCTATCTTTAAAAGGAAACTCTATTTTCCTCTCACCCCTCGTAGACCCAAAATGCGTTCTACCTCCTCCTCTCGTCACGTAAAAGCTTGTCTCCGTTGCTTAGGTTATTACGTCATCATTGTGATTGTAGTTTTTGATGACATAGTACCCTATTCTCGTGAGTTAGACTTGTGATTTTGAAGTGAAGAAGTGCTTTTTAGCCCGTTAGACTCTAACCACCGAATTTGAGGAGGAGATAATGCGTCGACAGCCTTCAACCAATCTTTGTGGATTTGCCTCTTATTCTTGATTTTTGGTAGTCATATTTTGAAACCAAGTTTTTCTTGGATTTCCTCTCTTTCTTGTCAGAGATTCCTTCTTATTGCAAGGCTTATGGATCAAGAAAGAATAAACCTGTATAATTAGATAGTGTACACAAAAGTTTTACAAAGCAACTTGAAATTCAAACTTGTTTACATTTGCTATAGATACTAGTAATAAGTGAATTTTTGAACACCGTATAATTTGCCTTGTCCATGACCTTAGACATGCCAAGGCCTTGTTTTTGGACTTTGCCTTGAAGTGTATACTTTTCTAGTTAGATAGTGTACAATAGCTACTTTATCTAATTAGCTACTTTACATTAGCAAATGCCGATACAACATAGCTAGTGCACACTAACTAGTGTACAATAGGTTACACTAGCAACACGCCTAGTGTTCACTAAGATAACTAGCTAGTGTACACTAAGTTACAATAGCTAGTGTACACCGAGTTACAAATAGATAAAGTAGCTATTGTATCCAGGAGAATGAAATGGTCAAACAAAATTTTCAAGATTTTTAAGAAAATTTTCAAGATTTTTAAGAAAATGCACCCTTCTACACTCTGTACAATTATATAGTGTACTCAAGTTTTACATAGAAGCTTGAAATTCCTAGGAAGTACCTTGAGTTGGAGTTTCTTTGATATTGAAGAAGATGGACCCGCATCCTCTTTGCCAAATCTCGTATTCAAGATAGTGTTCGCAAACAAGTAGATTCCTAGAATCTAATACAAACTTTCCTTCTCTTCGTTTTCTTTTTTTTTTTTGCATTGCTTCTAATGGTAGTCTACTAGAGCGTCTTGTTTCGTCATCGCAGCTTGATTTTGATTTCGTCGGAGCCCTAGGGATTTTTCCGTTGAAGCCCTAGTGTGTTTTTGGTGTTTGTGATAGCTGGTAAGGACAACGCTATGAAGCGGTGCGCTGGCTCCTTAAGCGATCACCTTCTTTGCCAAATTTTATGGAACGCTGACTGTTATTATTAGAGTATGACCCCACATACGATGTCCGTCAAATGAGAACCAAATTAAATGTTTTCAACAAAAAAAGAAACACAGACTTCAGTAATAAAAGGTTTTCAACAACTAAATTAAAGAAAGTATTAGTATAATGCTAGTGTACACTATCTGTTAAGCACTGGGAGATAAATACTCTAGCCATGTGCTCTTATATAGTCATACAGCACACAGCACAGCTAGGGTTTACACTAGAAAAGTTACAAATAGCTAGTGTACAACTAAGTTAGAAATGCTATTTGTAAACTAAACAAATGACATGATCCAACTAAATAATCTAAGTGTACATTATGCATTACATATCTAAATATATTAATTATATATATAGCTAGCTTGCCATACTTAGAATCTTAAGGTTGATGCCCTCGGCATAGCCAAGGCTACATGGCCTTTGATGCCTTGGCATAATGCCAAGCGCCAATGCCTTGGCTTCTTGACACTAACAACACATCAAGTTAACAATAGATAACAAGCAAGCGCATTACACGAGGTACAATCAAAGCCAAGGCCTTGTCCCGTCGCCTAAGCCATTTGGATAAAGTGTATACTAAGTTACACTAGCTACCACGTGCACTACCTATTTTTATCTAATGTACAATAAGTTAATTTATTTAAATGATTTATTGGGTACAGTAAGCTAAACTAGTGGGCGCTAGTGTATCCAATTGCATTTCACACACTCCCTAATGCTAGCTAGCGTGATATAAATACACTCGTCAACCAACATATTAACAGGTACAAATCTTTTTTCTTATATTCCCAATAATGAATATAATATCTATAATTAAATTAAAAAAAAGACATAAAAAATCAGCTTATCCAATAATGCAAAAAATTATAAATCCAAATTATTCAATTACTATCATCATCATCATTATTATCAACATTATTATCAAAAATTCTTATCCTTTCTCGGACAATTACGTCTTGTCATGAAAGTACCCATTTTGTTACAATTACCCGCGATAATCTTCTTAGTTCTTTGTTTTTCGATGATCGACTTCCTCCCCGGCACTTGAAGATAATCCTCTCTTCCTCCCACACCCTTTGTTACGAGCTTCATCGAGGCTTGACCGTGATATCATCCTGGAATCACCGCACCAATTAAACTCTCAATAACAAACTTTATTCTTTTCGAACAATCGCATTTGTTCCTCTCCGATCACGTAACTCATGTTTCAAATCCTTCAAAACCTTTTCAACATGGTCCATATCATCATTGATGTCCTTACTCTGCTAATCCCATGATTGTCGTTATGAAATTTAACCAAATATCATTCAATCCTTGTCACCAAAATGCACCCATTATTTTGCACAGCCCTAATCCGAAATACACCAGCCCACTCGTCACTCATGATGCCTCGACGCTCGCATGTCTTCTATCCAAGCGATTAAGTACATGATCTCTAGGGAATCTTGTTTACATTATCCAGCTTTTAAGGCAAAAAGTGAGCATGCCCGCACAAAATCCCAACTCTCTCAAAAAGCTCGCATGAACAATCTACGTGGGTTAGTTCCTATCATGTGCTTCACCCGCATAAATATTCAAGCAACTCAATAAGTCTCGCATGTACTATAAAACAAACCGCAAAATGCTATTTTGAAACAACACTTGGTAAAAAAATCACATACCTCAAATTCTTTTCCTTTCAATTTACTATCATTATCCTCTGGTCAAAATCAAAATCTTTATAAGAATCGTTTCAATCGGGGAGTGGTCATAGACTTCATCCCCACATTATAACAACTTTCCTTAATTTCATCTTGAATCAAATAA